>CM065715.1:13292957-13297957 GCA_033310375.1 Conus canariensis
AGATATTCCACATATGTAAAACTTCAGCACTTACGAGTCTCCGTTATTAGGTTTTAAAAAGTTTTATAAGTAATTAAAACTGTTTAAAATGAATAACGTTCGATTTCTACGAAAAGCTGTAACGAGCTATTTGATCTTGGCTCACGGGGCGAAACTGCCTGGGTTTTAAAAGAAATGTACGTATAAGTGTATGTGAGCTGGGGCTAAGGTGTGTATGGATGTATCAAGCAGCAGGAGACGGAATTAAGTTTTATGCAAACTGACAAAAATGGATTGACAACAGATGGCAAATACAGGAAAATCATATTCAATCAAATAACCGGTTTGATAAATACAAAGTTTATTATGCCTCACATGTAGCTGAAAAAAACAATTGATGAATATGGACAGCCATCTACGATTTCCTTTACAAGATTTTGGATTGGGCTATCTGAAATTAAGGTACAGTAAGGTAATCATTGCTATACTGCATGCTTTAAAGAAGGGCCCTATCCCGTTTGTGAAGAAAACAGTTGAAGATTAAGTTCATTTTCTTTGACAGTGTCTGCTTTTAGTGATCTCCGTTTGCAACTAAACCTACGAAATTTTGTAATCAGCCATGTATGTTCTGTATTTTACTTACTAATGTCATCTGATAGAAGATTGTGATTCGGATATCAGATTTATATACACATAAAGGTTTTCAGTTAAAGTTAAACAATGCTATAATGTTTGCTTACATGCTGTAATTGTAAGGCCTAGAGCTATTGCTGTCTTCATAATAGTTTTCTTCAAATATTGTTATCTCCCTTTCTATACGAGGCTACGGCCGAAGAACTCGTCTGAATCTGAACCTCTCTGCCTGCCTGCCTGTCTGTCTGTCTCTGTCTGCCTGCCTGTCTCTGTCTGTCTCTGTCTGTCTCTGTCTTTCTCTTTCTCTTTCTCTTTCTGTCTGTCTGTCTCTCTCTCTCTCTCTCTCTCTCTCTCTCTCTCTCTCTCTCTGTATGCGTGTGTGTGTTTGTGCTTGCATAATGGACACAGATTTAAAAAAAAACTGCAAAAATTCATACAACAATAATCGTAGAGCATTCTCAATTCATACATATCGAGGATTTTCATCTTTACATCGCATTTTCGCTTCTTTCGGTGACTGGTTACTTAGTTGAAAACATGCTCGAAAATCTGAGGACCAGCTTGTGCTTGCGTGCGCGCGCGTATGTGTGTGTGTGTGTGTGTGTATGTGTGTGTGTGTGTGTGTGTGTGTGTGTGTGTGTGTGTGTGTGTGTGTGTGTGTGTGTGTGTGTGTGTGTGTGTGTGAGATCTTCATTGAGCCCACACAAGCTGCTGCATCACTTAATAAACCTGACTCTTTATTTTGTAAAATCTCTAATGCTGTACACGACATGCTTCCGTTTTTCATCCTTGTATACCACACACTTCAGACCACGAAACAAGCACCCCTGCCCTCAACAAAAACCTCTAACACTGGCTTGTTCGATATCAAAATTATTTGCTTGTTCGATATCAAAATTATTTGCTTGTTCGATATCAAAATTCAGACTTTTAGACAATTCCAGACTCTCGCTTTTCGACATACGCTAAGAAAGAAAGACAAAGATACATCCAAAGATGCCAGAGGCACCCAGAGAAGTACTGTCCTCAACAGGCGAGCGAAGCAGCAGGAAGCTGTCCTGCACCAGCCTTGGAAGCCTGCGCTGTGTGAAAAGCTTGGCTGTGTCTGGAATTATACTGTAAATAACGAACAAGTAGGGTAACTCTTGCTTCCCCCCCCCCCCCCCAATGAAATAAATACAAGCTTTCAACTTCAAACAAATGCTGCTTACGACACAGAATCGCCTAGCAGAAACAACAAAACAGAGCAAACTGAACAAACAAAGAGCCCCCCCCCCCAAAAAAAAAAAAAAAAAAAAAGGATGTTCCAAGCTCGCCTCATCTAAGATTTCCTTTCATACCAGTAAAATGGAAGTTATCTGTATTTGTGTGTGTACGTCTGTGTGTTTGTTGGACTATCTTCGTTATCTGTATTTGTTTCTGTACGTCTGTGTGTTTGTGGGACTATCTTCAAGATCGAAAAGGCTGTGCCAGTCTTGAATACATGCTAATTTGTGTTTCGTTCATTCCTCCAGTTGTTGTGGCTGTGCAGATGCCTCAGGTACAGGGTATATAACTATGAGCAAGCTTGGAACATTCTTTTCATGGGGGATGTCTCCTTGTTTGTTCTGTGTGCTCTGTGCTGTCATTTCAGCTAGGCGATTCGGCGCAGCATTTGTTTGGAGTTAGGGGCATGCATTTATTTCATCATGGGGGAGCAAAAGTTACCCGACTTGTTCGTTGTTTACTGTTCTCTGCCTCATTTAAGATTCTCTTTCGTGGATTAGAAAAGTAGTTACAGACTCAGAATAAAAAACATACTTGGAGAATATTTCGACAGGGTCGCCCTGTCTTCATCAGCTCACTGTTGCTGTTGTGGCAGCGAGGCTTGGTGGGACGACTGTTGTGTGGGGTGAGCGGTTGTCAGGATCTGATCGTAGATGGGGGGAAGTTCAAAGCCTTGATCTCTGTTCAGGCTGGGGCGTCTGGTCTTGATTTCGATGGCTTCTTTAACTTTTCTTTTTGTGAGGGAGGGCTCTGTAGATAAGATCTTGGTTTCTTGGGGGCTGAAACTGTGGCCTGTGGCTTGAACAGAGATCAAGGCTTTGAACTTCCCCCCATCTACAATTAGATCCTGAAAACCGTTCACCCCACACAACAGTCGTCCCACCAGGCCTCGCTGCCACAACTGCAACAGTGAGCTGAAGACGACAGGGCGACCATGTCGAAATATTCTCCAAGTAAGTTTTTGATTGAGTCTGTAACTATTTTTCTAATGTCGAATCCAGAATCCAGAAACCCATATTCTTACTCTTTCGTGGAGTTGTACTGAATTCACTGTCAGCTAAACAACGAGTGGGGCTGTGGGATGCGTGACCGTTTACTTTGCGTCTTTTGGCGGTAGACCCTGTGGTAATGAAATACAGGCTGGTGCATCCATGGGGAGACGATTCCGTGGAGATTCTGCTGCGTCGCATCTAGTGATCATCACACAATGGCATTTGCCATGGAGCAGTTATGTCCCTTGATGTCTTCATGGGATGCCCTGTGCGCGCCTTCACCCTATGTCAACACAGCGCAGGCTTTCAAGAATGGTGCAGGATTGCTCCCGGCTGGTTCATTCGGCAGTTAAGGACAGCACTTGTCTGGGTCCCACTGGCACTTTGCGTTTATCCTTTTTTTTCCCTCGACACGCGCTCAGTATGGCAGTAATAATAATAATAATAATGATTATTCATGGCACTTAATCCTACATCATAAGCCCTACGCGCTTACAGATAAAAGGTTAAAGAAAACATAAATGAAACAAAAGTCACAAAAGTTCGCATTTCACAGATGACTCCTAGACGATGAAACTCCTTGTCATGCATCTGCTTCACCCTCCCTCCCTCCATCACTCTCTCTCTCTCTCTCTCTCTCTCTCTCTCTCTCTCTTTCTCCTTCACCCCCTTTGTCTCTCTCTCTCTCTCTCTCTCTCTTTCTTTCTCCTTCACCCCTTTGTCTCTCTCTCTCTCTCTTTCTCCTTCAAACTCCCTCTCTCTCTTTCTCCTTCACACACACACACACACACACACACACACACACACACACACACACCACACACACACACACGCACACACACACACACACACACACACACACACACACACACTCTCTCTCTCTCTCTCTCTTTCTTTCTTTCTCCTTCCCTCCTCTATCTCTCTCTTGCTCTTTCTCTCATTCTCCTTTATCCTCTCTCTCTTTCTCCTTCACGCACTCTCTCTCTCTTTATCCTTCTCTCTCTCTCTCTCTTTCTCTTTCACCCTTTCTCCCTCTTTCTCTCTTCTTCACCCTCTCTTTCTGTCTGTCGCTTCTCCTTCACCCCTCTCTCTTTCTCTTTCATCTTCTCTGTCCCTCTGTCTCTGTCTGTCTGTCTCTCTCTCTCTCCATCTCTCTCTCTCTCCCTCCATCTCTCTCTCTCTCTCCTCTCTCTCTCTCTCTCTCTCTCTCTCTCTCTCTGTCTGTCAGAGAGTGCTCTCACCTGCTGCATGTCGACGGCCGCCCCGTTGCTGTCTCGCTGTGCCCTGAGCGTCTCGTTCTCCTGCTGCAGGGTGAGGATGGTGTTCTTGGCAATGGCCAGGTCCTCCTTCATCAGGGCGTTGGTGGCCTGCACCTGCTCCAGCTTCTGCTGCAGGTTGGCCACAGTGGCGCTGGACAGGGGGGACAGAAGAAGGGCTTGGAGGAGGCAGTGCTACTGTAGTGTGTGACTTGTAGTGTCTTGAATTTTGTCTGTTTATATTGTTCATACTATTTTGAATCCTGTCTATACCTTTGTCTGTTTTAGTAATGTATTGTACTGGTGTATATATATATATATATATATATATATATATATATATTTTTTTTTTTTTGGAGCATGCAGTCTGTTGTTTTGTAACGTTCTGTTAGAGGTGCATCCATATTGTATTGGTTATTATGTTTGTATGCTAATAAGTAAGTGTTTATATATTTATACATAACTGGTTATATACTTAGAAATAATTGTCTTGTGCAAGTATTGTATCCGTTTAGCTCATGCATTGTTTTGTCTTGTATTAGGTCGCATTGCCTCACCTCAATGTTTTGCTCTTGGATATAGCTTAATCACAGTATAACGGTGACAGGTTTGGGTGTGTTCGCACATTTTTTTTCATACTCCTGTAGAAAAGCTTATGTTTCATTCATTTATTCTATTCATTAACTTACTTTTACAGATGAACATAATTCATATCGGAGTGAAAAAAGAAGACAAAGGGGGAAAACAGAAAGAAAAAAAACATCCGTTATAATCTTAGTAATAATTATGTATCAATCTTAAAACACTTTGGCCCGTATACTGTAGAGAAGCATTATGATACTACTTTCAACTCTTATTCTAATCGCAGGTACAC
>CM065715.1:13310457-13317957 GCA_033310375.1 Conus canariensis
GTCTGTCTGTTCCCCTCTCCTCTTCCTCTCCGGTTGTCCGTCCTCTCCGAAGCTTGCCCCCCTCCCCCTCCCCTCAACTCCACCTTCAACTTCTCCCGGTCTCTCTCTCTCTCTCTCTCTCTCTCTCTCTCTCTCTCTCTCTCTCTCTCGATCTTAGCCCCCAAAACCCAACCCTTCTG
Source organism: Conus canariensis (assembly GCA_033310375.1). Classification (NCBI taxonomy): domain Eukaryota; kingdom Metazoa; phylum Mollusca; class Gastropoda; order Neogastropoda; family Conidae; genus Conus; species Conus canariensis. The sequence continues at coordinate 13,310,637 of CM065715.1, forward strand.
TGTCTGTCTGTCTGTCAGTCTGTCTGTCAGTCTGTCAGTCTGTCTATTTGTGTGCCTGTCTGCCTCTCTCTCTTTCTCAAAGTCTGTTTGTCTGTCTGTCTCTCTCTCTCTCTTTACTCCACCCCCCCCCTCTCTCTCTCTCTGCCTGCCTGCCTGTGTGTCTGTGTGTGTGTGTCTGTCTGTCTCTGTCTCTGTCACCCCTCTCTCTCCCATTCTGTGTCTGTCTCTGTCTCTGTCTCTCTCTCTTTCTCCCTCCCCCCTCTCTCTCATCAGTATACATATCTCATCACATTCTATCTCTCTATATTAAAATGTGAATCTATCTATCTATCTATCTATCTATCTATCTATCTATCTATCTATCTATCTATCTATCCATCTACACACTCACACACACACACACACACACACACACACACACACACACACACACAGAAGGAGAGAGAGAGAGAGAGAGAGAGAGAGAGAGGGAGTGGTGGGGGGTAGGGAACACATGTACAGACAGACAAACAGACAAACAGAGACACAAAAAGAGACAGAGTGAAGTGGACTGGGTGGAGGACAGAACGAAAGAGAGACAGAGTTGGACCTCCCTTCACACTGACGGTTGATGTAATGATGGGAAAGCAAGAGAGACAGAGTTGGACCTCCCTTCACACTGACGGTTGATGTAATGATGGGAAAGAAAGAGAGACAGAGGTGGACCTCCCTTCACACTGACGGTTGATGTAATGATGGGAAAGAAAGAGAGACAGAGTTGGACCTCCCTTCACACTGACGGTTGATGTAATGATGGGAAAGAAAGAGAGACAGAGTTGGACCTCCCTTCACACTGACGGTTGATGTAATGAGGGAAAGAAAGAGAGACAGAGTTGGACCTCCCTTCACACTGACGGTTGATGTAATGATGGGAAAGAAAGAGAGACAGAGTTGGACCTCCCTTCACACTGACGGTTGATGTAATGAGGGAAAGAAAGAGAGACAGAGTTGGACCTCCCTTCACACTGACGGTTGATGTAATGATGGGAAAGAAAGAGAGACAGAGTTGGACCTCCCTTCGCACTGATGGTGATGTAATGAGGGAAAGAAAGAGAGACAGAGTTGGACCTCCCTTCACACTGACGGTTGATGTAATGAGGGAAAGAAAGAGAGACAGAGTTGGACCTCCTCTCCAACTGACGGTTGATGTAATGAGGGAAAGAGAGACAGAGTTGGACCTCCTCTCCAACTGACGGTTGATGTAATGAGGGAAAGAAAGAGAGACAGAGTTGGACCTCCCTTCACACTGACGGTTGATGTAATGATGGGAAAGAAAGAGAGACAGAGTTGGACCTCCCTTGATGTAATGGTGGGAAAGAAAGAGAGACAGAGTTGGACCTCCCTTCACACTGACGGTTGATGTAATGAGGGAAAGAAAGAGAGACAGAGTTGGACCTCCCTTCACACTGACGGTTGATGTAATGAGGGAAAGAAAGAGAGACAGAGTTGGACCTCCCTTCACACTGACGGTTGATGTAATGAGGGAAAGAAAGAGAGACAGAGTTGGACCTCCTCTCCAACTGACGGTTGATGTAGATTTCAACAACATCAGTTTCGTGGGGCATTCTAATCTACCAACCAGCCCGCGACATCTTCAGGATGGTCTTCATCCCACCTTCCTCGGAACCAGTAAGATGGCAGCTAACATCGGGCGCCACGTGAGAGACCTGTTCTGGAGGAAGCCCAGGAAAGCAACCAGGTTCCAGCACCACCCACCCAGACCTTTCCCCATGTACTACGACGACCTGTTGTTCGCTCCCAGTTCATGGATGAACAGATTTGCAGTGCTGAGTGATTATTGATCCATTTTCTGGGGACTTCTTTCTGAGAGAGGGTGGAATAATTTTTGCAAAATTCCAGCACCTTTTTGACTGTTAGTTTTGTTTTGAACAAGGTGCCATCTTGTGATCTCATCATTTTGTAATTAACCTCATTATCATAAGAACATCAATACCATAAATTAATTCGTTATTACTGCGAATACCATTATATTGGTTGGGCTAATTAACACAATTTGTTATTTTTTGTTATTTGCTATTTTTAATATTATAAAAGTTGCTGTTTATTTGGGTTTTTTTTCTATTTAGGATAATACATTTTTTCATTTTTCAGAGAGCATGACAAAACATTCGAATTTGAAAATATTGCAATGGAACTGCAGATCAATATCAACAAATATTTACGAACCGATTCAACATCTCTCAGATCATTCGTATCAAGTGTTGGTATTACAGTCTTTAAATACAACTGAAAACAAAATTCCAAAATTACAAAGCTTTTATTACCCTCCAATACTCCAAACTAACAACGAAACCAGGAGGGTTAGTACTGCACTATATATTCAAGAAAAGGTTGAATATTTTGAAATAGAGCCACCATTTTCAAAGAATGTTAAAAACATTAATGCATGTGCAGCAAAACTGAAACTCAACGAATTACTTACATTAAACGTTGTTTCCATTTATTTGCCAAAAGGTCCTGACAATGAAAACACAGAATGGCTTCGTGCTATATCGGACCAGCATGAAAAATGGTTAATAGCAGGTGATTTTAACTCACATGCCCCGTTTTGGGATAATGAATGCGAAATAGTAACACACAATCGTTTTGTTGGAAATATAGTAGACTCTTCAATGAGTCTGTTAAATGATGGCAGTGTAACAAGAATACCTGATATTTCACACCATCGAGCAACAGCAATTGATTTAACACTTATATCTCCTGCCATAGCTCCAAGCTGTGAGTGGTCTACCTTCAAAGATCCTCTTGGTAGTGATCATTTGCCAATAATTATTACCATTAAGGGTAAACAATCCGTTCAAAACTGCGCCAAAGATAAGATCCCAAAATATAATTATAATAAAGCAGTTTGGGATAACACAAATAGTTGGTTGACTGCAGGACCTGGATCAATGAAACAACTTGCCTGGGGTATGGTAGCAGGTCCTTGAGGAAGAGGTGGATGAGGGCGCTTCGGTTTAAAACTTTCTTGGCTCAGAGGACAAGTGGGAATGGGTGACAGTGGGCAGGGAGAAATGGGGAAGTGAGGAAGTGAGCACTGCCAAAAAGCTGAAAAGTGAATACTGCTAGAAGATGAAAAGTGTTCAGCAAGGATTGAGGGGGAAGGAAGGAGAGAGTTGGAAGGGATGAGGGGGGGGGGGTATAGAAGGAGAGGGCAGGGTGGGGAAGAAGAGAGAAATGGGTCAAGAGCAGAAGGACTGGGGGGGGGGGGGATAAAGTAAATAAAAATAGTAATAATAATGTTAAGAGACAAAATCAAGATAAGTAAGAACAAAGGGCTGTTATGGAGGAAAGTCAGTGTTTGATATTGATTCCATTTGGGTGGATAGTGCCAAGTTTGTGAATAAGGATTCCTTATTCACAAACTTGGCACTATCCACCCAAATGGAATCAATATCAAACACTGACTTTCCTCCATAACAGCCCTTTGTTCTTACTTATCTTGATTTTGTCTCTTAACATTATTATTACTATTTTTATTTACTTTATCCCCCCCCCCCCCCAGTCCTTCTGCTCTTGACCCATTTCTCTCTTCTTCCCCACCCTGCCCTCTCCTTCTATACCCCCCCCCCCCCCCTCATCCCTTCCAACTCTCTCCTTCCTTCCCCCTCAATCCTTGCTGAACACTTTTCATCTTCTAGCAGTATTCACTTTTCAGCTTTTTGGCAGTGCTCACTTCCTCACGTCCCCATTTCTCCCTGCCCACTGTCACCCATTCCCACTTGTCCCTCTGAGCCAAGAAGGTTTTAAACCGAAGCGCCCTCATCCACCTCTTCCTCAAGGACCTGCTACCATACCCCAGGCAAGTTGTTTCAGTTTGGGATAAATTTGAAAACATACTCTCTACTTACAATTGTGAAGAGATAATGTCTGATAACATTGACATAAGCTACGCGAATTTTGTTGATATTGTTTTACATGCAGCTGATCTCTCAATACCAAGGTGCAATTCTGATGCATCAAACAAATATGCAGGGAATGTATGGTGGAATGCTACTTGTGAAGAAGCAAGAGAAAAAAAGATGCAGGCCTATAAAATATATTTAAAAGATAAGAAAGATCCTGACAAAATTGCTGAAAAGAATAGAGCAAAAAATCATAGTAACAGAGTAATCGAAAAAGTCAAGGAGCAATATTGGTCAAATTTCTGTGAAAATGAAATACATGACCACAAAGATCTTCAGAAAACATGGAAAAAATTAAAAGACATGAAAAACGGAATCAGTCTTCCTGAATATCCCATAACATTAGAAAATAATGAGTTTCCTTCAAAATTTGAAAAGGCTGAAGCATTTGCAAATATTTTTGCAAAAAATAGCAATAGGGAGGGCCTGACAGAAAAGCAAAAGATATACAGAGAGAAAATGGAGGATAAGGAAACGCATGAAAAAAGTCCCAATAATAGTCACTATACAAACGCTCCCCTTACATTTCAAGAAGTAAAGGATGCAATTTTCTCTATTGGTTCGAAAAGAAAGTCAGTGGGACCAGATGCGATTTCCAATGAAATGATAAAGCATTTGCCAGTTAATTTCACAATGTTTCTGAACTTATTATTTCAGAAATGTTGGTCTGAAGGGCTTCAACCATCTTTGTGGAAAAAATCAATTGTAACCCCTATCTCTAAAGAGGGCAAGTCAAAATCAGACAAAAATAACTACAGGCCAATTGCTCTCACTTCACATGTGGGAAAACTTATGGAAAGAATTATTCTAAAAAGACTTGAACATCATTGTGAAAAAAATAGTATAATACCAATACAACAGGCGGGCTTTAGAAAGGGTAGATCTACAGTTGACCATCTTGTAAAAATTACAACACAGGTTAAACATCAGTTTTCACGCAGAAAAAATGTTCTTGCCACGTTTTTTGACATTAGAAAGGCATATGACCAAGTCTGGCATTCAAAACTTCTGAACAAATTGAAGTTAATTGGTCTCTCAGGATGTATGTACAATTACTTAAAAACCTTTTTAAGTGATAGAACAATACAGACGAAGGTAGGAAATGTATACTCTAATGAAAGACATATCCAGATGGGAATCCCGCAAGGAGCTGTAATAGCTCCTATCCTGTTTAATATTTTGATCCATGATCTTCCTAAATCATTATCAAAAACTGTTGAACTAGCACAATATGCGGATGATATCTGCATATGGATGAAAGTTACTTTAAAACGTCACACACCAGTTAGATCAATCAACTATATTAAAAAGATATATCAAAATGAACTAGATAAAATTAGTAAGTACATGACTGAAAATGGATTGGCCCTTTCAGCTGAAAAATCGCATATGGTTCTGTTCAATACTGGTTATGATCCTAATCCTCTGCCTTCATTTCAAATAGATGGATTGTGCCTTGAATATAAAAAAGTTGTAAAATTTTTAGGAGTAAATTTAACTTCTAAATTGAGCTGGAATAATCACATACAAGCTATTTTAACAAAAGCTAAGAAAACTTTAAATTTCTTGAAAATGGTGAGTCAACAATCCTGGGGTAAAGACAGTAAAGTATTAACACATTTAGCTCCTGTGCTTGTACGATCAAAACTATCCTATGCCCAGGAGACATTTTTTTTCAGCCCCAAAATATTTAATCAAAAAGTTGCAGAGTATCGATAGTAAAGCTTACAAGATAGCTCTTGGTGTCCCGGTTCATACATCAACTTTAAGAACTTATATGGAGATCGGAATATTGCCTTTTGAAGAAAATATGAAACTTGCATCTGCAAAATATATCTTAATAAGTCATACACTACAAAATCTTAATACCAGTGAAACTGAATTAAAATCAGAAATAAATTTTCCTAAACGGGCACAAAAAATTGATTCTCTAAAATCGATAGCCTCATACACATCTGACTTATTTACAAAAGCAGGCACTGCACCTCAAAACGTAGCTCCTCGGGTGTCTTTTATCACTATCCCAGAATGGGAACTTAGTAGAGCAAATTATGACATAGACTATACAAGTTTAAGAAAAAGTGATGGACCCTTGCTGCCAACGTATGTTAAGTCACATATAAATGAAACCTATGTAAATCACCTTAAAATCTATACAGATGGTTCCGTGCTAGACAATCATTTGTCTGGTTCAGCATTCATAATTCCATCTTTAAAAATAGAGAAAGGTTACCACCTTGGTAAGAATATTTCCATATTTACTGCGGAACTTGTTGCCATTATTATGGCATTAAACTTTCTTCTTGATTTTCGATTTCCTGTATTTCAAATACTACTTTGTGTTGATTCAAAATCAGTCCTACAAGCTCTAAAATTTTCGAATACAACTGTGAGAGCAGAACTTATATCAGAAGTGTACCACCTAATTCATTTTTTGCATTTACGTGGTTCTTATGTCTATTTTTGTTGGGTTCCATCTCACTGTGGATTATCTGCTAATGAAAGGGTAGACACATTAGCCAAAAAGGCTGCTATCACTGAAACTGATTTAACAAAGATATACATTCCTTTATCCTTACATGAGAGTTATAGTCTTTTAAAAGACGCAGCCTGGAATACTATTTTAAATAAGGGAAAAGGCACCAAAAACAAAAAGGGTATATTATTTAACAAGATATCAGACAATAAAACAGGTATCAAGAATCTCTACCAAGAGAGGATTTTAAAAAGTTTGATTTTTAGATTGAGGCTTGATGCCTTTAAAACAAAATTCTGTAAACATGTGACTTGTATTTGTGGCCAGCAAATCACTCCGTTCCATCTACTTTTTTTGTGCGATAGAATGAAACCCTATTTACCTGCTTGGTTGTTGAACACCGAACCGTCGATGTCAGTCTTTGAAGATGTCATCTCTAACGAATCAAACATTTTTGAAGTTGTTCAAGGACTGATTAAGAGCCCAATTGGACATTTACTTTAACGTCTATGTTATTTTCCCCATCTTGGTGTTAGTTGCTTATTTAGTGCTTCTTTTATAGTTTTGGATTCAGTTATGTGGTGTTTTTTTGTTGTTGTTTTTTTCTTTTCTTTTTTTTTTTTTTTTTTTTTTCTAGGCCTAATTGCATTATACATACCTACGTACGCCCAAAGTCAACACCAACCGTTCGCATGCATACACCCAAAAACATCACATGCACACACACATAACACTTACATACTGTCTAAGATCACTGTTAGGTGGATAGACGTTAAATTAAAGAACGAACGGTTGATGTAATGAGGGAAAGAGAGACAGAGTTGGACCTCCTCTCCAACTGACGGTTGATGCAATGAGGGGAAAGAAAGAGAGACAGAGT
>CM065715.1:13340457-13342957 GCA_033310375.1 Conus canariensis
AATTGTCATGTATGCACATGTTTGCAGAAATTACAATGTGTGTGTGTGTGTGTGTGTGTGTGTGTGTGTGTGTGTGGTGTGTGTGCGTGTGCTTGTGTGTATGTGTGTGTGTGTGTGTGTGTGTGTGTGTGTGTGTGTGTGTGTGGTGTGTATGCTTCCGGCCTCCTATTCTTACCCCCCCCCCCCCCCCAAGGACAAATAATCATACGTTTTATTTTAGTCAATAATTGAGTCTGAAACATACGTGTGATGGAATAAATTAACTAACTGACCGAACGGCTAATTGAGCCCTACATAGAATACAAATAAGATGATAAGCGTTTTGAAGAAAAGACATGAAGAAACAAACAAAATATAAAAAAGGGGTTGGGGTGAATTCAAAGTAAAAAGACAAAACAAAAACCTTTGGATAATGAAACATACCAAATACCAGCCATATGGGACAAAGATTTCCCGCTCTGTTTAACCTTCTTCACTCTTTTAAGGATTTATTACGAATGATGTTATTACAAATGAAGTGAACGATTAGTATCAATGGTTACGCTACATCCGCAAAACCTCCTCTGTGTGTGTGTGTGTGTGTGTGTGTGTGTGTGTGTGTGTGTGTGTGTGTGTGTGTGTGTGTTGTATTTTTTTCAAGACTTTAAACATTACCCCCATTTAAAGAATTTAAAGTCAAGTCCTCACCGTGTCCGGTTAAAAGCAGTTGAATAAATAAATTCAATCAGTGGCATGTTAAACCTACGATTGTTTAACGAAAATATGTAGCAAACACGTATGTGAACTTGCTGGTCTGAAGAAGTGAAAACTGGAAAATAGCGTCACCACTCATTTACCATGGAAGAATCATTGTTATCAACTTTCCTGAAGATGTCAGTTTGAAGTTTTACAAGTGTGCGGTGTAGAAGAGTCCTCTATAAAGTGCATGTCGACCGGCCCACGTTCACGCTCTTCGCAATGCAAACAATCGACCAGGTTAGGATTCCACGCTGATTCGCAGGGTAGGCATTGCTGGGGGACACAAATGTCCCAGTCCCTAACACAACCACTGGCCTTACCTGGCGTATGGAAGAGTCATGGAATAGGAACAGTCGGGTTTATTGGGGGACCTTGGTTCGAAAGCCAAGCGAACAAAGAGACTTTCGCATCAGTCATATGCCCCCGTTTAGTAAGAATTAACGTGGTGATGATGGACAAAAACACAGGTCAAATAAGCGATAATCGTTCGGTATGTTTCATTTGATCATGGTTTATTTTTCTTTTTTCTATTTTTGTTTCCTTTTTTCATTTTCGTCCACAGTCTGTCTGTCCTCTGTCGCACAGTAAAATTAAGTTGTAGAACACTATATTTTCATTGACAGCTGCAGCTGTGTACAAGAGGTTGGTGTATTAGTTAATAACACTGAGTTCGTTCGTACATCACTATTGAACCATGGCACACGGCCAACTTACATACTGCTCCGTTTTAGATATGAAACAGATCTGGTTGAGACGTTTGTGGGCCCCTTACGTTAACAGCAGAACCGTATCCTTACAGCAATCCTAGATAGAGTATTTTGCGTGTATTTTCGGCCTGTTGTCATTCTAATCACAAATATGTGGACTGCAATTTATGCACTGAGTATGGAATCCATCGCAAAAAAAAAGTATGTTTTGAAAGAAAATGCGATTTTTTAAAATGAAATATAGAAATGTACCTTCCCCGTTCTGATAAATGAATACAAACGAAAGCATTGTCTGCTATACGCTCGTTCAGTGAGGATTGGGTCGGTGCTTCTGTCCGCACTATCCCTGGTCAATAGGAGATATAGACACAGACATGGACATGGACATTTATTCATAAAGACCATAGCCCCAGAGAGAGAGAGAGAGAGAGAGAGAGAGAGAGAGAGAGAGAGAGAGAGCCCGCATGCTGATATCAAAGCATCTTCCAGTGCGTGGGAATTTTGCTGAAGGGCGCGGTAGCCGGAACTGGTGTACGTGATGGACAGCACGTGCCATACGCACGGCTGTGGGAAAAGAACGAGTTGGGGACATCCGCAAGGGAGTGTGCATTGCTGTTAGCTTACGGTCAGCTGTTAGCGTAAGGAGTCCACAGACGTTTATACCGTCTTGTCTGTAACCCTTCAATTTGTTGTGTTGCGTTTGTTTATTTGTTTGTTTGTTTTGTTTTTGTTTTTGGTTATTGCTACGTTTATTTCGTTGCATTGTCTGTAATACAGGATTCTTCCCGATTTTCTTCGTTGGTTTCTTTTCGGTGTTTGCTCATGTGTGACTGGTCATGTGACGTAAGCGTCACGTAATATACATTCTTTCCGTTGAATAGGTATATGAGGTTGATCAGAATCTAAGAAAAGTCCCCAAGAGGCGTACCTCGATGTTGCTAAGCCTATTTTGATGGAAAAATAGATAGGGATTACATTTTTGTAAGATGCATTGCTAAAAATGGACATTGTTGCAGTCCCTATGCGTTCATATTAGAAAACACACACACACACAC
>CM065715.1:13357957-13362957 GCA_033310375.1 Conus canariensis
GTTTTTTTTCTGTTTGTCTTTCATCTCCTGCTCTCTCTCCCCCCCCCCCCCCAACTCTCCACCACTCCACCTCTCCACCTCAACCCCCTTTCCCTGTCTCTCAGTGCCGTCTTTCCTGAAAAATCAAACGTCCATTCGTCAAGTCCAAGAGAAAACAGTAGGTCACAGCACAGGGAAGGTGGAGCAGAGTGAGGGACTAAGGTAGGAACGAAGGACGGACATGAAAGAAATGGTGGGGATGGAGGTTGTTTTGTTTTGAGGTGAGGTAGTGGGGGTGGGGTGGGGGCTGAGAGGGGTGGCGTGAGGGGCAGAACACGAATGGAGAAGAAGAAAAGTAGAATGGTGATGGTGAGGTGAGGAAGAAGAGGGGAGGGGAGGTAGGTGGGGGAGTAGGCCTGAAAAGTGTGGACAGAGTATCCCATCCGTCAGAGCTTTGTCATGGCCTGAAGGCGCTCGGTGGGAACGGCCTGATGAGACAGTGGAGAGTTAATGGGTAAGTGATACCACGGCCTGCCGTCACTGGTTCTGCTTGTTTGTTTTAGACTCTCTGTCTGTCTGTCTGTCTGTCTGTCTCTGTCTCTCTGTCTCTGTCTCTGTCTCTGTCTCTCTCTCTCTCTCTCTCTCTCTCTCCACTTTGTCTTATTCTGTCTGTCTGTCTGTCGGTCTGTCTGTCTGTCTCAGCAAGTCTGTCTGTCTGTTGTCTCTCTGTCTTTATCTGTCTGTCTGTCCATCTGTCTTTCTGACTATCTGTTTGTATGTCTGTCTGTTTATCTGCATAGGTGTTTGTGCCCCGCCTCTCTCTCTCTCTCTCTCAGTCTGCCCAGTCTCCTTTATCTTTATATTTTGCAGGGTGGGGAAGTTAAAGGTAGAGGGAGGGGGTGTGTAGGAGGGAAGGTGGGGTAGATGCTGAAGCACCTTCAGTTTCAAGCACGTGTATGTTCCCGTTGCTTTTAAGATTTCAGACGATGTTCTGCGCGTGATCATAAGTAACAATACAATGACATATATGTTGCCCATCTTTCTTTAAAACATCTATATCTGTCTGCCTGCCTGTCTGTATTTGTATGTGTTCATATATATGATCTGTCTGTATGTGTACATATCCATGTAAGCATACATACCAGTCTCTATTAATGCACTGACTACAGAATGTGTTTTGTGTGTTTGCATGTATGGAATGGCAAAGGGGAAAAGTAAAAGAAAGAACCTTAAAGACATGAATCAAACAAACAAACAAACAGACAAATTGTACGTATGCATGTGCGTATATCTCTATTGATGCAATGACTGCAGAACGTGTTTCTTGTTTTGTACTCCATGAAAGGGAAAAGGAAAAAAAAGAAAGAAACGATCAAACAGTATGAATCCATTTGTGTCTGTTCCAACGAGCTAAAACCCGTATGATGTATCTAAAGAGAGAATGGGAATGGACTGCCAGATTATAAATCATGGGAAACCAAACTAAGAGCAAAGTAGGATTTTTGCAATTTATTCTTTAGCATCTTTTGAGGTGTTTTAGCTGCTTTTTTTCTTTGTTTCATATTTGTTGTGTTTTCCTTTCAGAACTTTTTTGTTCAGGTGACGTCTCTCAAATACATTATGCAAAACTGTGAGTAGTAGTGATGGGTAAATTGTTTGGTTCAAGATCAAAACTGAGAGTTCAGTACATTGTGCCAAATATGCTCTCTTGGCGACTATACTCATCTGCAATTTTCATGTAGGTAGGACATTTTCATGGGTAGGGATCTTGTCGGCTAAATTCATCCTCTTCATGTTTGAAAAATTGTAGTAGGCATCCTTCAGTCTCGGAAGACTATGGGGTTGCGCTCTAGGTGTCTATTCTGGTACAGCGACGGGTGTGGCTGGCCAGTCCTACGCGGGAATGACAGTCCCTGTGGCAGAGGGCACAGATGAAGTCTGACGCTGGTCTGTCTGCCTGGGCTGCAGCCTTTCTTCTCATTCTCTTTTCCCCGTGCTGCTGAGCGAGTGTCTCTTCGAACTTGGAGAGACTTTCTGCACAGTCTGTCTCCAGGCTGACCGTTCGAGGGCTGTTGCTTCCCAGTTGTTCTGGTCGATGTTCAAGGCTTTTAGGTCCCTCTTGCACACGTCTTTGAATCGCAGCTGTGGTCTGCCTGTGGGACGTTTTCCCTGCACAAGTTCTCCATAGAGGAGGTCTTTAGGGATCCGTCCATCATCCATGCGCACGACATGGCCGAGCCAGCGCATACGTCTCTGTTTCAGCAGCGTGTACATGCTGGTGCATCCGGCTCTTTCCAGGACAATGTTGTTTGGGACCTTGTCCCGCCAGGTGATGTTCAGAATGCGTCGGAGGCTACGCATATGAAAAGCATTGAGCTTTCGCTCTTGTCGGGCACGCAAAGTCCAAGACTCGCTGCCGTACAGGAGGGTGCTCACGACGCAGGCTCTGTAGATCTGGATCTTTGTGTGCTTGGTCAGCTTGCTGTTGTTCCATGCTTTCTTTGTCAGTCTGGTCATGGTGGTAGCTGCCTTGCCGATGCGCCTGTTGAGCTCTGCGTCAAGTGAGAGGGTGTCTGAGATAGTTGAGCCCAGATAAACAAAGTCATGGACGACATCCAGTTCATGGTCATTGATGCTGATGACTAGGGGAGAGTCTACATCCTGTCCCATGACCTGTGTTTTCTTCAAGCTAATGGTAAGCCCGAAGTCTTGGCAGGCATCGCTGAAGCAAGTCATGAGCTGCTGTAGGTCCTCGGCTGAGTGGACAGTTACTGCTGCGTCGTCTGCAAACAGGAAGTCACGCAGGCACCTCAGCTTGACTTTAGTCTTGGCTCTTAGTCTGGAGAGGTTGAAGAGCTTTCCGTCTGTCCTGGTTCGGAGGTAGATACCTTCAGCTGCAGGACCAAATGCGTGTTTCAGCATCACAGCAAAGAAGATTCCAAACAGGTTGGGAGCCAGGACGCAACCCTGTTTCACTCCGCTCCGTATGTTGAAGGCAGCTGATGTTGAGCCGTCAAAGACGACGGTGCCTTTCATGTCTTCGTGGAAGGATCTGATGATGCTGAGAAGTTTGGGTGGACATCCAATCTTGAGGAGGATCTTGAAGAGGCCATCCCTGCTGACCAGATCGAAAGCCTTTGTGAGGTCTATGAAGGCAATGAAGAGTGGCTGCCTTTGCTCCCTACATTTCTCCTGAAGTTGTTTAAGGGAGAAGATCATATCTATAGTGGATCTGTTGGCACGGAAACCGCACTGCGATTCAGGATAAACTTGCTCTGCAAGTACTTGGAGCCTCTTCGGTACTACTCGTGCAAAGACTTTCCCACCGATACTAAGGAGGGATATGCCACGATAGTTATTGCAATCGCTTCTGTCACCTTTGTTTTTGTACAGTGTGACCACGTTAGCATCCCTCATGTCTTGTGGTACTTCGCCTTCACTCCAACAGAGGCAGAGGATTTCATGCAACTCGGTAATGAGTGTCTCTTTACAACACTTCAGTACTTCGGCGGGAATACCATCTTTCCCTGGTGCCTTGCCAGAGGCAAGAGCATCCAGGGCTTCGTTGAGTTCGTCTATGGTTGGTTCTCTGTCAAGCTCTTCCAGTTCTGGTAGGCGCTCTATGGCATTCAGGGCATCTTCTGTGACTACATTTTCCCTTGCATATAGCTCAGTGTAGTGTTCTACCCAGGGCTCCGTCTGTTGTTCTCTGTCCTGAATCATCTCCCTGTAGCTGATTTCAAAGGGGCAGTTTTCTTTTGTGTTGGGCCCAATGCCTGCTTGATGCCGTCATACATCGCCTTAATGTTGCCTGTGTCAGCTGCGATCTGAATCTGGGAGCAGAGCTGAAGCCAATAATCGTTGGCGCATTGCCTGGCACACTGCTGGACTTTGCTGCGAGCAGCATGGAGAACCTGGAGGTTCTGCTCACTGGGATTGGTTTTGTATGCTGTCAGGGCATTTCTCTTGGCCTCGATGACTGGTGTCATTTCTTCTAAATGGGCTTCGAACCAATCAGCTGACTTGCTGGTCTTTTTGCCAAAGGTGGACATGGCGGCGTTGTAAACAGCATCTCTGAAGTGTTCCCATCGGTCTTGGGCATTTGCAGTGGGTGGGCCAGGGAGAGAATCCTCCAACACGCGTGCGAACTCCTCCACTTTTCTTTGATCGCGTGTTTTGCTGGTGTCGATGCGAGGCCGGCCCTCCTTTCTCGTACTGTGCAGTCTCTTCGCGCGGAGCTTCACTTTGCTGCACACCAAAGAGTGGTCAGTGTCACAATCGGCGCTCTGGTAGCTGCGAGTGATCTTGATGCTGGAAAGGTTGACACGTCTGGTGAGGATCAGATCGAGCTGATGCCAGTGTTTGGATCGAGGGTGTCTCCAGGAGACTCGATGCTGAGGCTTCGTGTTGAAGAAGGTGTTACTGACGCACAACCCATGATGACAGCAGAGCTCTAGCAGGCGCTGGCCATTCTCGTTCATTTTCCCAGTGCCGAACTGACCCAAGCAGGTGGGACAGGAGTTGTGATCGACACCTACTCTGGCGTTGAAATCGCCTGGATGAACAGTAATTCTCTGTCGGGAATTCTCTTATAGCAGCACTGAAGTCGTCATAAAACTTGTCTTTTGCTTCTGCTGTGGACGCCAAAGTTGGTGCGTAGGCACTAATTAGACTGACTGGTCCTGATGATGTTTGGAGTCGGAGAGACAGGATTCGTTCTGTTCCTTCTACTGGTGGTGTTATGGACTCCAATAATCTGTTTCTAACTGCGAATCCCACGCCGTGTTCTCTGACCTCGTCTGATGGTTTGCCCTGCCAGAACAGGGTGAAGTCTCTCTCCCTCACAGATCCTGTTTCTGGAAGCCTGGTTTCTTGAAGAGCGACAATGTCCATCTGCAGTCTGCTCAGTTCTCTGTCGATGACGGCTGTCTTGCGAGCATCGTTTACTTCCTGCAGGTCGTCAGAAAAGCCTGGAGTCATTGTCCTTACGTTCCACGTACCCAATTTCAGGGCGAAAGTTT
>CM065715.1:13367957-13375457 GCA_033310375.1 Conus canariensis
GGGCGGTGGTTGAGGAGAAGACAAGTACGGGGAGTGGGGAGGGGGGTGAGGAAGAGGAGGGGGAAGTAGGGAGGGGGGGGGGGGCAGGAAGGAGTAGGCCTGTAAAGTGTGGAAAGAGTATCCTATCCGTAAGAGCTTTGTCATGGCCTGAAGGCGCTCGGTGGGAACGGCCTGATCAGACAGCGGAGAGTTAATGGGTAAGTGATACCACGGCCTGCTGTCGCTGATTCTGCTTGTTTGGTTTTGAAATCCTCTTTCTGTCTCTGTCTCTGTGTCTCATCCCGTCTGTCTCTATCTCCCCCTCTTTGTCTGATTCTGTCTGTCTCTGTCTCCCCCCCTCTCTCTCTCTCTGTCTCTCTCTCTCTCTCTCTCTACACACACACACACACACACACACACACATACACATATATATATATACATATATATATATATATGTGTGTATATGTCTGTGTTTGCCTCTGTCTGTCTGTCTGTCTGTCTCCCTCTCTCTTGGCAGGAGGTAACAGGGTGAGGATGTGGATGGGTGATAGGAAAGGGAGGGGAGGTGCTGAAGCACATTTTCAAGCACGTGTGCATTTCTGTTGCTTATAAGATCTTTGGCGATTTTTTTGTGCATGATCATAGGTAAAAAACAAAATAACAACTAAGATGCCCCAATTTTCTTTTAAGCACTTGTGTCTGTCTGCTTCCCTGTCGGTATTTTGTACACATATATTATTTTCTTTGGATGCACTGACCACCGAATGTTTTTTGTTGTGTGTTTATACTGCATGGTATGGAAAAGAAAAAAATAAAAACAAAGAAATGATTCGAACAAAACAAACCCAAGTGTGTATGTTCCAGAGAGCTAAAATTCATAACGTGTGTTTAAAGGGGGAATGGGTGAGGGATTATCAGTTTAAAAATCACGGGACTCAAAATAAGGGCAAATCAAAATGTTAGTTGTTGATATTCAGCATCTTTTGAGGGTTTTTTTTTGTTGCTTTGTTTTGTCTTTGTTTAGTTTCCTTCCAGACCTTCTTTCAGGTGACATCTCGCAATCACACTATGTGGATCTCTAAGTTGTAATAATAACCGGTAAAGTTCTTCTTTGAAAGACCAAAATTGAGAGTCCACTGCATTGCGCCCAATATACTCTCTTGGTGAGAGCATCATTTGTAGTTTTCATGAAGGCAGGACATTTTCAGGATAGACATCTTGTTATCCAAACTCACCTTCTTCATTCTTGAGAAGGTACATTATGCCAACAACATCAACGACATTACTACTACGACTACTACTACACCCATAACTACAACTATTACTACTACTACATCTTCTACTACTTCTGTTACTGAATAAGGAGCTTAATCTACATATAATCCAAGCATTTAACAAAGTTCCTAGCTCACACACACACACACACACACACACACACACACACACACACACACACACACACACACACACACACACACACACACACCAATATCATAAGACAAGAAGGAATGAGGACATGCGTCCGTTAAGTGGTGTAGACTTTGACCTCCATGTGGAAAACGGAAACCAAAGTGTTTCGAATGAAACACAGGTTGGGTTTTTTTCCCCTTGAATGCTTTATTTTGTACCTGTACACTATTCATTGAATTGATGTATGAATAGATTGAAGGGTGCATTTGACTAACTAAACGGAAAAAACATAACGCTACAGCCCAGACTACACCGATTTGGGTAAAGATAGCGACCTTACCAATAAAAGGGAATCAGAAACTCCGTTGGTCAATGGAAGAAAGTTGTCTTCGGTACAAACAGTTAACTAGAGACTATAGATAGATAAACCATGTGTTTGTTAGTGATGGACTTCACACCCAGACCCTTTCTTTGTTCTTCATTTGCTGTTGGAATCAACGTCTAGTCCTGTTGTATTCCTGACGGGATTTAGAAGCTGAATTGTTCTTTCACATGGACAACTAAATTCATCAAAGCAGAGCACAGACTACAAGTAGTAAATATATATATATTTTTTACATAGAAATACTCTGATTATATTCCGCATATTCAGAAGATACTCTGAGTAGATCTGGCGTAGGGCAAAATCAATACGCGTGAGTATATTCGGTGTGAGAGTTTCTCTGACGTCTTTATTGGGATAGAGAGAAAAGTAGAGCAATTATTCAAGCTTCGAAAGAAAATGGAAGCAAGCGTCACAGCATTTGCCTATCGGCGAGAGTGTCGTTCTTTCTTAGGAGGAAGAGGGGACAACCCGTAATGGGCTCTACGAATCGTTTGCCGGAAGTGGGAGAGACCAGTGTACTTCCTGTGAATGGCTTCCAAACTGCGACTCTCTGCCTTCGCTTCTCTCTGTAATTGTCTGTGTGTCTGTTTCTACCTGTTACTGGCAATGTCCCTGTCTCTCTTTCTCTCTGCCTTTGTCTGTCTGCCTGTCTCTGTCTCTGTTTGGCTGTTTCTGTCTGTCTCTGTCTCTTTCTCTGTCTGTTGTCTGTCTGTCTGTCTGTCTGTCTGTCTGTCTGTCTGTCTGTCTCTCTCTCTCTCTCTCTCTTCTCTCTCTCTCTCTCTCCTCTCCTGCTCTCTATCTTCTGTCTGCTCTCTATCTTCTGTCTTCCCTCCTTCTCTCTCTCTCTCTCCTCTCTCTCTCTCTCTCTCTCTCTCTCTCTCTCTCTCTCTCTCTCTCTCTCTCTCTCTCACGTCTCTTGGGCAGTCATCGTGGAATGTGATATTTCCAGGGCCGGTAGAAGAAGGATCAAGTGAGCTCCCACTGCCTCAAGCACTGTCTGTTTGTTTCGGTCTGCCTCTCTGTCAGTCTGTCTCTGTGTCAGCCCTGTCTGTTTCTCCTTATCTCTGTTCTTTGGTGTCACAGAAGACACAAATGATGGGATCTAACATTTCCGTTGCCAGGAGAGAGAGAGAGAGAGAGAGAGAGAGAGAGAGAGAGAGAGAGAGAGAGAGAGAGAGAGAGAAGGAGAGAGGTTCAGGGGAAGGTGTAGAGAGAAGAGTATGTTCCGTGCCTGACATCCAAACTCTAGTTGTCTTTGCTTTTTTTTATCTCTGTCTGCCTGCGTATCTCTGTCTGCCTGTTCTTGTTGTTATTGCTGTTGTTGTAGTTGTTGTTGTTGCTGTTGCTGTTGCCGCTGCTATTTTTTTTGTTCTTGTTTAGTTGTTGTTGTTGCTGATGATATATAATAGGCTACCTATGGCATTGTCTAAACATTCGTTTCCCACATATAATCCAGGTCTCTCTCTCTCTCTCTCTCTCTCTCTCTCTCTCTCTCTTGCTGATGTTGTGGAGATACTGCAGTCCATGAAAGTTCAGAACGCCACAACAAACAGTAAGCTCGATGAAGTGGAACGATGTGTGAAAGGACTGAGAGAACAGTATGTTGAGTTACAGAATGATATGTTGGACTTGAAAAAAAAGGTGGATGATCTGAAAAAAGAAAATCAAACTTTGTTACAGAAAAACTCTGATCTGCTCTCTCGAGTCGAACAGTTAGAAAGAAAGACTGACGACCTTGAGGGCAGATCCAAAAGGAATAATCTGATATTTTATGGAATAGATAGAGAACAAAACGAATCCAGTGAACAATGTGCAACCAAATTACGTGATGTCATTGCTAATAAGCTGGACATAAGCAGTGACATCCAATTTGATAGGGTCCATCGTTTGAACAACATACCAGATTCCCCGATGATCGCAAGATGCACATTTTATAAAGACAAAGTGCAAATTCTCAGTGTGAAAAAGAAATTGCAGGGTACCAGAAGTTTTGTAGGAGAAGACTTCTCCTTCCGAGTGAGGGAGATAAGGCGCAAACTGTCTCCCCACCTGAAAAAAGCCAGAAATGATGGGAAGAGGGCCACGATGGTGTTTGACCACCTACTCATTGATGGTCAGAAGTACTTCCTTGGCGAGGGGGACAGTTTGCGTGAATCCAGATAGGATTTTGGCCGGCCATTTTCTGGACTTAATTTTCCCTTTGATAGGAACACGAGAGGTAACAAATGTAACCCAACACCGTCTGTACGCTCACCTGTTCGTCATGTCAGTGACACGCTTGAACTCTGCGATGTTGATCAGGTCAGCAAGGCCGTGTCGTGTCGTGACAGCGTGAGTGAGCACGTGCAACACACACCGAGCGCAAAACCAAAACGTGTTTCTTTTTTGTTGTGGAACGTAAACGGATTGCTATCAAAAATATTTGACTCTGATTTCATTTCTTATGTTTGTCAGTTCGATTTTGTTTGTTTAGTTGAGACATTTATTGAGGACTGTCAGTTGGACTTATTTACCGGGTACAGACTATTTTGTAAACCTGCCGTTAAATTTACTAAACATGTTAGACAATCGGGAGGACTTGTTTGTTTAGTAAGGAATGATCTTTTCCCGTACGTTAAAAGTATTGATATGGATCATGTTAATTGTTGTATGTTTTTGATCTGTAAAGAGTTATTTGGATTAGGTAAAGATATTCTGTATGTTTGTACATATATACCACCAGAAGGATCTCCATTTTACACTTATTTTGATATTGACAATGGAATTAGTATGCTTGAAGAATGTTTAACCGTTTTTCTGTTGCAGAATGACGTGTATGTTATTTTAAATGGAGATTTGAATAGCAGAACAGCTGATGTTTCTCAAGATTATGTTGTACAAAATACGTTTGATCCACAGTTCAATAATTTGTCATATAATATGGTTCGACATTCAAATGACTGTACTTTGAACAACTATGGTAAATTATTATTGAATATGTGCACTGCGTTAGATTTGAGCATTTTAAATGGCGTGTGCAAAGGCGACTATGAAGGTTGCTACACATTCATATCTGACTCTGGAAGCAGTGTCACAGACTATTTTGTACTCTCACGTGAACTTTTTATGATTTTGTTTGATTCTTGTGAATTATCTATAGCTGACCGTATTGATTCCGACCATTTACCAGTGACAGCATGTGTTGTTCTTGCCAAAGAATGTTCACCTGATATGTGTATGCAAAAAGAGATTTTGTCATACACAAACTTGTATGGGACGAGAAGTGTGCAGCTACATATACCAGTATTTTGTGCAGTGAAGAAATACACACAAAAATTGATCTTGCAATTGATTTGATTGATGTTAACGTAAATAATGCTCTTAAAGTTTTTAATGATTGTATAAGAGAAAGTGCTGGGTCCATGAAAACATGTATATCATTTAACAACAATGGAAGTTCATGTAAATGGTTTGATATAGAATGTAAACTTTGTAAAACAAACACTAGAAGATTGTTACAGATATTTCGTCGCTCAGTAAAATTAGAAAAGAAAACAGAAACAATAATCGAAATGAGAAATGAATATGTAATTGCCAGACGTGAATATAAAAATTTACTAAAGCGGAAGAGGAAACAGTTCAACAAAGCTTTACTAGATAAACTGGTAACGACAGTGGGAAACCAAAAAGAATTTTGGGACGTTGTTCATAACGCGTCCTTCAAAAGAAAACAGCCTAGGAATAATATATCAGTCGACTCCTGGTTTCAACACTTTAAAGCCTTGCTGGAGACGGATGCTGACAACACAGTAAATGAGTATTCAGCTGAAGTTGAAATGGAAGGCTATATGAATCGTCCGATCTCTAAAGATGAAATATTGCTAGCACTTAGAAAACTAAAAAAACATAAAGCAGCTGGTCCCGATGGCATTATTGCCGAGCTTTTCAAGAATTCGAATGATCAAGTTGTATACTTCCTTCTGAAATTGTTTAATAAGTTATTTGATAATGGTGTGTTTCCTGAAAACTGGTTTGAATCTGTTATTCAACCTATTTTCAAGAAGGGTGATATCAATGATCCCAACAATTATAGGGGAATTTCCTTGAGCGATGTTAGTAGTAAATTATTTGGTATAGTGATAAATAATAGACTGCAAGAATGGATGGATGAACACAATATCACAGGTGATTATCAAGCTGGATTTAAGAGAGGATATTCAACAGTCGACCATATGTTTTCTTTACTAGCTCTCGTACAGAAACAGTTTTGTTATAATCGAAAATTGTATGTTGCATTTATTGATTTCGAAAAAGCTTTTGACACGATAAATCGAAATATTCTTTGGCCAATTCTCTTAAAAAATGGCATTAAAGGTAAATTATTCAGATGCATTAAAAGTATGTACAATGATGTCAAAGCCAGAGTTCGATGTGGTTCTATGTTAACTGATTGCATTGCCTGCACATCAGGATTAAGGCAAGGAGATGCTTGCAGCCCTGTTCTGTTTTCTCTTTTCATTAACGAACTGGCGGTTGAAGTAATTAATAAAGGAAGACATGGCGCTCGATTTTCACTAGATGCATTCGAATTATTTATTCTGTTGTTGGCTGACGATGTCGTTTTGATGGCAGAGACAGTTACAGGTCTGCAAACACAACTGAACAGCGTACAACACGCCGCTGCATCTCTTCAACTTAAAGTTAATATGACTAAAAGCAATATCATAGTATTTCGAAAGGGTGGATATTTGAGTGTGAGAGAAAAATGGTTGTATAACGGTGAAAGAATGCCTGTGGTTAATGCGTATAAATATTTAGGAATTTTTTTCTCTACGCGATTGAGCTTCACTGCTGCATGCAAAGACCTTGCAAGCAGAGCTAAGAATGCTTTGATTTATCTTCTTAAAAGGTTATACATGTTAGATAACAACTCCTTTAATTTATTTATGAAATTGTTTGATTCTCAGATACAGCCAGTTGTGCAGTATGGCTCTGAATTATGGGGCCTAGACAATGCTGTTGTCCATTGTGAATCAGTCCATTTATTTGCGTTGAAGAAATTTTTAGGAGTAGACAGGCGAACACCCAATGACCTTGTTTATGGTGAAACCAATCGCTATCCAATATATATAAATTCTGCTGTTAAGTGTATTCGCTACTGGCTTAAGCTGATACAAATGGAGAATCACAGGATTCCACGCAAAGCCTATGATATGTTATTTGACCTTGATATAAAAGGTAAGAAAAATTGGGTAACAAATGTACGCTTATGTTTGTTTAAATTTGGATTTGGATTTGTTTGGGCAAGTCAAGGCGTTGGAAATGTTCATGATTTCATATGTTGTTTCAAGCAAAGGATGATTGACTGTAGGTGGCAAACTTGGTCTGATCATATTCAAACTAGTGATAGATTCAGCTTGTATAGAGCTTTTTGCAGTGACCACAGTTTAAAACCTTACTTACATTTAGATATTGATAGGCACTTAAAATATATTACGACTAGATTTAGGCTCGGGATTTCTGAGCTGGCATTACATCGCTTCCGATACAAAACGTCTATGTTCAACGATTTAATTTGCCCTTATGTACTGAAAGTGAAGAAAGTGAGGTACACTTTGTTCTCTGTTGCCCAGCTCTTAAACATATACGAGAAACTCTAATTAAGCCTAAATATTATAGACATCCTTCACTGTTTAAACTGAGTTTGCTAATGTCATCGACCAAACCTGAAGATGTGCGTAGTC
>CM065715.1:13382957-13385457 GCA_033310375.1 Conus canariensis
TCCTTTCCCCACACATCCACCCATCCCCCCCCCCCCCCTGTCCTCACTCCCCTCGATTTCTTTCTTTTTTTATCGTTGTTAACAGCTTTGATATCTTCATGGTTGCCTATATATGCATGCTTTTTGTCAAGCCTTTGCATGCAAATGTGTGTGTGTGTGTGTGTGTGTGTGTGTGTGTGTGTGTGTGTGTGTGTGTGTGTGTGTGTGAACCATGTACTTCGTAATCCTGCGTGCCAAGCATTCTTTGTTTCTCCTTCCCTTTTTTGTTTAACTTTTAAAAAAAAATCTCATAGCGTAATTTAGCTTAGCAAGGACAGATTGGGAGAACAGGCTCTGCCTAAAATCTTAATCCTTGATCGAATAAAGTATTTCCGAGTTCTGATCTCTCTTTGTCTCTGTCTCTCTCACTCTCCCTCCCTCTCTCCCTCTCTCTCTCTCTCTCTCTCTCTCTCTCTCTCTCTCATCAAAGCATCAATGCAATCCATCCTAACCATACCCTCTTGAAAACCACGTCCTGTCATCTCTCCCCCTCCACCACTCTCTTCCTCCACCAAACTCCCTGCCCCACCCCACCACACCGCCTTTCCCTCTACCCCTTTCCCACCCCCGTGTCCTATATAAAGACGTCGCACGTCGTGTGCCGCAAGCTCGCCCGGCCAAAGATTGTCGAGCGTCCGGGATTTGTGTTTGGCGAACAGCAGTGCGGGTTGTCTTCTCTTGGTGATGGTGTGAGATCCAGTTGTCTCCCTTGCTCAGCTGTTTCCTTTTGTTGGGGTTGTGGCCAGTGGAACCATTTTCTTTTTTTTCTTTTTTTTATTGTGTCTTTGTTTCTTTTCTGATTATAGAGGATAAAGTTGGGAAAGCAGATTCGTTTTTTTTTTTTTTTTTCCGTTATAGTATTTCCTCACCTTTATTTTCTTGGTTAACTAGATCAGGTTAATGACGCAATTAGCTTCGAGCCAGAAGGTAAGACGATTTGGATGCATGTGGAACTTTTGTTTTGTTTTGTTTTTGGTTGTGGGAGTGGTTGTGACGTTTAATGAGCTTTAACATTTGAGCTATATAATCCCATGATAAAATGAAAAGGGATTGCTCTTTTTTTCCTGTAAGATCGTGCTTTTGTTTTTATTTTTTGAGTATCTTTCTTCCTTCCTTTAAAAAAAAATCAATAGCAGCAACTGGTTTTTATGTCCTGGTCAATATTACCCATACGTTGTGGTGATGACAGACAGTATTTGTTTCGATTTACTGCTTGCTTCTTTGCTTTGATGTGTTATGTATTTTCATCTGTTCATTTTTCTTTTCCATGATTGAGTTCGCCTTTTTTTTCTTTCAATTCATTTCTTGACATGTATATGTATTTAAAACGTACAAAGCACAGGCTTTTTTTTTAATGGTGATGCTTTTTTTCTGCTGTTCTTTATTTAATTGATTTATATGTACACACATAGTTTTCATCGTTTTCGAATTTAGTGTAATTTTTTGGACAGTATCTGTAATTCATTCGTTTGCCTGTTTTCCTTATTTCGGTTTCTGTAGAAGTTTCTCCCTTTTGTTTTCTTACTGTTTTTGTCACATTTTTGTCTGTTTCTCCGTTTTTCCGATATTTGTCTGCTCTGTTTATGCAATGAGGGTGAAGAAGCAATATTTCATACTAAAGGTTTACTCATGAGAAATAGCGGCTCTGTACTTTCTGAATCATCTTTTCCTTTTAAATGTTCATACATTGACATGGTGGTCAATCGCTGTCAGTCCCCCCCCTCCCCCCCCCCCCCCCCCCCCCCCCCGCATAATTAGTCTATGTATGCGTGTGTCTGTGGATGGATGGATATTTATTTCTGCATCTTATATCTAAATAGTTTTATATATCTAAATAGTTTTATGCACGAGTTTCTTTCTCTCTGTACTCATAATGCAAATGATAGGCACAAATCATGTAGTGAGGAGATAGCAATTCGTGTGCGGTTAGACACGATTTTTTTTTTTTTTTTTTTTTTGGGGGGGAGGGGGGCATCTTTGGAATCTTTGTTCCATGCTTTTGAGCCTTATTTAGAGGCACAATTCATTCACAGACCTACTATGATTAGTTCAACGGAAGTCCCATCATCAGACAGGGAAACTAAAAAAACAAGACCGGAAATCACACCAGACAGACGTACGTGACGCTGGAAGCCTTACGAAATGGCCAGAGACATTCATGACAATGTGTTGAGATCGATCACACACACACACACACACACACACACACACACACACACACACACACACACACACACATGCTCACACGCACGCATGCAACCCCGAATGTCCGCATGCACGTGCGCGTGCGCGCGCGCGCGCGCGCACACACACACACACACACACACACACACACACACACACACACACACACACACACACACACGTGCGTGTGCGTGATAGTGCGCACGCATACACGCATGCAAAAAAACACGCAAAAACACTCACACACACGTATACACGAGCACGCCCAAACACACAC
>CM065715.1:13390457-13400457 GCA_033310375.1 Conus canariensis
TATATATATATGAGCACCATTCCAGCAACTTCAGAGCAGCTTGGTGTTGCAGTGACTGCAAGAAATATTCAATTGTAAACAAAACTTGCTCTTATGTTTTAGATTGAAGAAATAGGGGGAGATAAGCATTCATATCTGCAGTGGTAGATAACTCTACCTAACTAACAGTATTTGCTTGAGTGGGTGAATGGGGAAAACTAAAATAAATGCTTCTTAAAATGAGCCTTCGGTAAGCTTATAGTCTCCTAGGAGGAGACAATCTCCAATAGGGAGAAAAGTCACTAACATATAACTCCTGGTCAGATACCGATATTTCGAAACCTGATTGTTTCTCCTCAGTGACCGTGGAAAGTGGTAATTTGACTCCTCTGCCTTTTCGGTTTTAAGAAGAATGCTATCCCAGAAAAAGGCTGGTGTGCAATACCGTAGTATGTTGAGTTTTAAAAAAAAACAACGAAAGGTGCCACCTAAGAAGCAAAAGAAAATCATGAAAGAGCAAAACAAGCTACATTTTCTTGTGAAAAGTAGAAAATATAAAAAGATAACCTCTTAAGACACAAGTGCTGAAGGCCAGTTCTTGGAATGAATCTGCAAGGGACTAAATTACAATAAACTAACAAATTCCGCGGATAAGTACTGAGCACCATTCCAGTAACTTACAGAGCAGCTTGGTGTTGCAATGACTGCAAGAAATATTCAATTGTAAACAAAACTTGCTCTTATGTCTTAGATTGAAGAAATAGGGGGAGATAAGCATTCATATCTGCAGTGGTAGATAACTCTGCCTAACTAACAGTATGTGCTTGAGTGGGTGAATGGGGAAAACTAAAATAAATGCTTCTCAAAATGAGCCTTCGGCAAGCTTATAGTCTCCAAGGAGGAGATAATCTCCAATAGGGAGGAAACTCACTAACATATAACTCCTGGTCAGATACCGATATTTCGAAACCTGATTGTTTCTCCTCAGTGACCGTGGAAAGTGGTAATTTGACTCCTCTGCCTTTTCGGTTTTTGGTGTTGCAATGACTGCAAGAAATATTCAATTGTAAACAAAACTGGTTCTCAGCACTTGTGTCTTAAGAGGTTATCTTTTTTATATTTTCTACTTTTCACAAGAAAATGTAGCTTGTTTTGCTCTTTCATGATTTTCTTTTGCTTCTTAGGTGGCACCTTTGGTTGGTTTTTTGAAAACTCAACAAACATACTACGGTATTGCACACCAGCCTTTTTCTGGGATAGCATTCTTCTTAAAACCGAAAAGGCAGAGGAGTCAAATTACCACTTTTTGCGGTCACTGAGGAGAAACAATCAGGTTTCGAAATATCGGTGTCTGACCAGGAGTTATATGTTAGTGAGTTTTCTCCCTATTGGAGATCGCTTCCTCCTTGGAGACTATAAGCTTGCCGAAGGCTCATTTTGAGAAGCATTTATTTTAGTTTTCCCCATTCACCCACTCAAGCACATACTGTTAGTTAGGCAGAGTTATCTACCACTGCAGATATGAATGCTTATCTCCCCCTATTTCTTCAATCTAATACATAAGAGCAAGTTTTGTTTACAATTGAATATATATATATATATATATCCATCTATTTATCTATCTATCTGCTTGTCTGTCTGGTTTTCTATCTATTTATAATCAATGCATGAGCTGTTCTGATTTATGAAAATGGAACGGCCATCTAAAACAATCCTACGTCGGGTGTCATTTTCTGGACGCAGATTAAACATTTCAAATGTGAACATTTGCAGGGATAAAAGGAAGAAGGATGAACAATCTAGAATCTCCAGTTACCAATAATTCCTCTAAAAGGGAGATGACGTGTATGCTAACCTTGTTTCTTTTTTTTGTGAGTAGCTCATTGAGCTTTGCTGCTGTTTCCTGGATGCCAGATACAGCAACTCGCACAGAACAAAGAGCATGAACATTCATAAGACTGTGCAGATTTCTGTGTCTCGAATGTTTGTGAGCATCCCACAATTGATCAGTTTATCTCCTGCAGTTTTCAACATCAAAATGGAAAAAAGCCAGTTATCTTTCGCCGAGTGTACAATGTTTGTCAAAGATTTTCATGGCTCGGGAAAAAAAAAAAAACTACATGCACGCACGCACATGCACGCGCGCATACACACACACACACACACACACACACACACACACACACACACACAAGCACGCAAATACGCACGCACGCATGCACACACACACACACACACACACACACACACACACACACACACACACACACACACACACAAGCACTTGTCACCTGACCACAAAGAAGATTCCACGGTAGGCCTTGGAAAATGGTTCCAGAATATCCGCCCCTCAGTGCACTTTCATACACCTTTCTTTGGTGTCCAGATCCTTTGAGCCATCCGGGAAAATCCCACTTTCAGGCTGGAATTGGAGCAACATTTCATACAATCATTTCTGATCCGAAAATGAAACGTTTGAAGTCGTTTACTAAATGCTGAGTATTCCTGTCAAATGATTACAGGATTTTCCATTTCGTTAGTTCCCCATATTCAACCCTTCTCTTATTCCTCGAGCGTTGCTCAATCTTAGTCTCCTCTACGCTTTATTTATTTTTATATTTTTTATTATTATTTATTTTTTTAAATTTTTTTTGGGGGGGTGGGGGGGTGGGGGGTGGGTGAGGGGGGTTAGGTGGGTGGGATACACCAACGATCGAAGGATGATGAGGAATATATACTTCACACACACACACACACACACACACACACACACACACACACACACACACACACACACTCACACACACACACACACACACACACACATGTATATATATATATATATATATATATACGCGCGCGCGCGCGACCCTGTGACAGTAATATAACCGATGTGAATACTGTAAAACATTGTCTAAAATTAGAATTAATAGATTAGAATAGAATAAACAGAATAGAATGAATAGAATAGATTAGAGTAAATATCACGAAAGGCCGAGCGCTATTCAGTTATAAAGCTATCAACTATAAATACATACAATACAAAGTATATTTCTGGATCTGAATGTGATTAAGAACATCCATTTGCCATTCCGTTTGCCATTTACAAGTAACAATAGAGAGTAGAGCCATTGCTGTAACACACACACACACACACACACACACACACACACACACACACACACACACACACACACACACACACACAGAGAGAGAGAGAGAGAGAGAGAGAGAGAGAGAGATTTTGTTAATGAAAAATTAGATAAATGGATACACAGAAATACATTCTTTTGTATTGTATAGTACTTTAGCGTATTGTATTGTATTGCACAATATCAAATGGCATTGCAAGGTATAGTATGGCGTGGCATGGCATTGTATTGTATTGTATTCATTCCAGTTTTCTATACAGCACTGTACTGTACTGCACTACACCGGAGTCTGTTTTAGTACATCGCGCTATATTGCATTCCACTGCCTTGCACTGCACTGTATTGTATTGTATTGTATTGTATTGTGTTGTATTGTATTTTATTGTATTACATTATATTCAACAATATGATATAACGCTATTGTCACGCGAATTGTCTCTGTGTGAAATTCGGGTTGTATGGTATTGTTTTTTTGTGTGTGTTGTGTTGTATTGTATTGCGTTGTATTGTATTGCATTGTGTTGTGTTGTGTTGTGCTGTATTGTATGGCATGGTATAACATCATGATCATACCAAACGTCTCTGTATGAAATTCGGGCTGCATCATACTG
Source organism: Conus canariensis (assembly GCA_033310375.1). Lineage (NCBI taxonomy): Eukaryota > Metazoa > Mollusca > Gastropoda > Neogastropoda > Conidae > Conus > Conus canariensis. Next base: position 13,394,200 of record CM065715.1, read on the forward strand.
CATCGTTTTGTATGTTATAACGTCATTGTCAATCCAGATGTTTGTGTGAAATTCAGACTGTGTTGTTACTGTATTGTTTTGTATGGAATAACGTCATCATCAATTTAGATATCTGTGCAAACTTCAGGCTCTATTGCACTGTATTGTTTTTGCATGGTATACCGTCCCAGTCGAACGAAACGGCTCTGTGTAGATTCAGACCATTCTTCCTGGAGGCAGAGCGCATCACCATAACGCAGCGAAAATTTTTCTTTTTGTACTCCCAGTTCTCATAAATAGGAAGTACTTTACAACGGGAAGGAAGAAATGCTGTCTGTGTGTCTGTCTGTCTATCCGTCCGTCCGTGGTCAAAATGTGTTCCACTCGCTCCAGACAAAACTACTGGGCCGATCTTTCTGACAATTTGTAGGTATGTTCATTATGGGTCACGGATAATGCCCAATGTGTTATTTTGCCGTTATTACCGTTACTAGCGGCTATAGCGGCCCATAACTTTACTAACGGCTATAATGGCCCGTAACGGTTTTTTTTCTTCATGGAATATCTCAGAAAGTACTTGGCCGATCTTTCTAAAAAAATTTGTAGGTATGTTCATTATGGGTCACGGATGATGTCCGATGTTTTATTTGACCATTTTAGCCGTTACTAACGGCTATAAAGGCCCATAACGGTTTTTCTTCTTTATGGAAAATCTAGGAAAGTACTTGGCCGATCTTTCTGAAAATTTGTAGATATGTTCATAATGGGTCACAGACGATGGCCAATGTTTACCAGAATAGCCGTTACTAACGGCTATATACGTTTATATGCTTTGCATCGTGTTTTTTTCTTAAATCTGCCCGAAAAAATGCCTATCAAAAAGTATGTTGATTTTTTTCTTACATAATGTTACCAGGGACATCTTTTCTGCCATGGGTTCTATTACATGCGCTAACTGCATGGTGTTCAGAGGACCTCTGTTGATGATGTCATCCCAGAGACAAGCACCCAGACCTACTCTTTCAGGTCTACTACTAGTGGAAAAGGAGAACAACAACAAGGCTCGAACCGTAGACCCGGGATTCTGCTGCTTTTTAGGAGAATCGTCTTATCCACTAGGCCCCTCCTTTTTCACGTTGAAAGCGGTTCACAGTGCTGGTGGATGGTTTTAAAAAATCCTTATTTAAAGCGCGCGCGCGCGCACACACACACACACACACACACAGAGAGAGAGAGAGAGAGAGAGAGAGAGAGAGAGAGAGAGAGAGAAAACTCAAGGAAAGAAGACAAACAGTGACGTCAGACTGAGGTCGTGGGGAAAAAGTCACATTCCTTAATCAAAATAAACGAAGCAAGCAAAATAAACGCGGACTAACACGCAAAAACAAGGAAATGAACAAACAAATAAATTTAAAAAAAGTTAAGAAAGCTAACAAACAAACAAAAACAAGCAAAAAACAAACTAGCAAACAAACAAATGCAAAACAAGCTAAACAAATCAGCTAGCAAACTAACAAGCGAAACCAACCAACCAACAAACAAACCAACAAACAAACAAACAAACCAGCCAACCGAGCAAAGCAAAACACGTGGCATTATGAGAGACGGGAACCTGCGGCAATTCCATGTCCCTAATGGCCGAATCTGTTGCAAGCGCTGTTTTAGCAACGACATTCCCATGTGGCTGTGCCATTTCGGCAACGAATTAGACATTTCTTTGGAGGGATACAATCAGGTAGGAAAATGGGGACTGAATAAGAATAACCTCAGCATTCTGTTTGGAATAATATTATCCTTTCTTTTAAAAAAAAACCCGACTCACAAGTTACTTTGATTTGTTCGTTTCTTTCCCTTCTCATTTTCTTTCCTCCTTTCAGATAAAAGGATGCATTGTTCGACCGATATTGAAAAATATACAGCTAATGCCTATTCCAGTTCTTTCCCTTGCTGTCATATTACAACATGACAGCTCAATTTTTTTTCCAATTTGGAACATGGCAAAAAAAGGGAGACAACATAGATTTGTAATTCAAAGAGGTCTACGGGCCATAAACACAGAAACAGCAGACGACAAATTATCAATTCTGAATATAGTGCGCTCTTATTTTGTCGGTGTTTTATTTGCCGGACATGGGATTGTTATACGATAGAGCTGACCCCTCTTCTTTGCTTGACAATGGATTGCTCAGCAGTAGAATGACCTTTTTTGTTTTGCTAGATTGCTATACAGCGGAGATCACCACTACTCTTATTTAAGAGATTAACATTTTTCATCGGATCTGAGGTTTTATAGTGGAAAGATTTTTAACAAAATTTCGGGTGGGTTTTTAGAAGATGTATTTTAAAGAGTTGTGTGAACGAATGACGTGTGTGTTGATTTTAACGTGGTGGTGACAGCCCTGATATGGCCCTTTGCGGTCGGCTGGGCTAAAAGCAACACTACCTTACCTTACCTTACCTGACAATGAATTGTTGTAGCGCAGAGGTGGCCCTTCTTCTGTGTCTGGCAAGGGACTGGTCGTGAGTGTCATTGCCCACTCTTCTTTGCATTGCAAAGGGTTGCTGTAAAGTAGAGGTCACCATTCTTCTCTGCCTTACTGTGGATTGCTGTACATCAAAGATCACCACTCTGCCTCTGCCTGACGATGAGAGCGGAGCTGACGTTTCGTCTTTGCCTACCAGAGCCTTGCAACAGAGTGGAGGGCACCAGTCTTCTTTGCCTAACAATGGGTTGCTACACAATAGTCTTCTATGCCTGACAATGGGTTGCTACACAGTAGTCTTCTATGCCTGACAATGGGTTGCTACACAGTAGTCTTCTTTGCCTGACACTGGGTTGCTACACAGTAGTCTTCTATGCCTGACAGTGGGTTGCTACACAATAGTCTTCTATGTCTGACAATGGGTTGCTACACAGGAGAGTTTTCTATTCCTCCTTGCTTGGCTATATGTTGTTATGCAATAGAGGTCACCATCGGTGACTTCTCTTTGCTTGGCGATGGATTGCTGCACAGAAACTTTTTTTTTTAAATTCCTCTTTGCTTGACTATATGTTGCTACATAATAGCCTTCATAATGGCCTTACAACGGGTTTTTATACCGTAGAGCTGACCTCCCTTACTTGTCTTACAACGGGTTGTTATACAGTAGAGCTGACCTCCCTTACTCGCCTTACAACGGGTTGTTATACAGTAGAGATGACTCCCTCACTTGCTTTACAACGGGTTGTTATACAGCAGAGCTGACATATCTTCTTTGCCATACTGTGGGTTCTTATACAATAGTGTTGACCTCCATTATTTGCCCTACAATAATTGGTTTGCTGAGCAATAGAGCTGACCTCCCTTATTTGCTTTACAACTGGTTTTATACAGAAGTGCTGTTCCCTACTCTTTGCCACACAACAGGACAGATCGGTCGTCTTTGCCTTACGTTGGGAAGCTACACGGTAGAGCTGACCACTCGCAGTGGGAAGTTATACAACAGATATGTACAATAGAAATGGTCACTTTGGTTTACCTTGCAGTGGGTTGCTATACGGGAACAATGACCACTCTCGTTTGTCTTAAACGGGTTGCTACACGGTAAACATGACCACTATTGTTTATCGTACAATGAGTTGCTATGCAGTGGAGATGACCACTCATATGTCTTTCAATGGATTACTGCACAAGTAGAGATGACCATCTTCTTTGCCTGATACATGTGCTGCTGCGCAACAGAGCTGACCATTTTTTGCGGTGCACGTGATTTTCATTTCACAGGCTTTGTTTGGGATCCCCAGAAACAAAGAAAGCAAGAGAAATGGCTAATAATGTGTTCGTTTCCCTCTTCATCTTTGCAGCTCTTTTTTTTCTGTCATGTTTTCCTTTACTTTCTAATACCACTCTTCGCTGGCAGCTTTGGGAAGACTCTGGATTGTACCGCTTCTTGAAACACATCTTTCCCTGTCCCTCACAACTCTTTTGGATTGCCCCATTACAGGGATTTCAGATTGTTATTATTATATTGGGTATTTATATAGCGCCTATCCTCGGTCAAAGACCAAGCTCTAAGCGCTTTACAATAAACACACTACCTCACTCACTCAACGGGCTGCCTACCCAGGTAGAGCCGGCCGAAGAGCAGCCTACTGGCGCTCATTCAGTCGTTTCCCGTACCATTCAAATATCAGTCACTTATTTTCATTTATCTCATTTATTCCTCCAGTTTCTCACATAGGATGCATACGATGTTTTATACGCGTCCTCCATTTCCACCGGTACACGAAGGCACACGATAACAGTAAGTGACAATTTTTGTGGCTTGGTAAGAAATACCAGGCGGCTATCTTCAATTTACATCAATTTTGCCAGGGCAGCGGGGATCCCCCCTGCTCTTTTCGATTTTCAACTGCCGTGGATTCTTTAACGTGTGCAGGGGGCCAGGAAGGCACACGAGCCCGACTCGCTTATAGTCCCCATCCAATGGACTTGACGTTCAGTTCGATTTGTCATTCAAACTGGGAAAGAAAGGGCGAGAAAGGCAGGGCTCGAACCCACGCACTTCTCACACGTTGGATTGGCAGGCGAACGTCTTAACCACTCTGCTACCTTTCTTCGTCAGATTGTTGTTCTTCTTCTCGTGCTTCTCTTTTCTTGTTACTTAATTTCATGTTTATTTTGTGTTTAATATTGTTTTGTTTTTGTTTGTTGTTTTTTTGCAAGTAATCTCTTTACTGCCGTCCAATAGCACGCTTTGCTGCCTGCTTCGGACAGTCATTGGATTTTGGATGTTTCTTGGTTTCTGTGTTTACCCTCTTTGATTGGGATGTCAGAGTTTTGTCAGTGGTGTTTGTTCGAGACCGCTGCGTGCCATGTCTGAACATTACAATGGGCTCTGAGAATGATTGGCATCGTTGCAGACCCTTTGGCGTTTTCCAGTCAATCATTTCTGTGTTACTTTTTCTTTCATCTCCCCCCTGAGTTTTGTGTGTACGTATCTATGCAGCATGTTGGTGAGCATAAAAAGAGAATAGTTTCTGGGCAGTGTATCCTTTCCTTCCTCCTCTTCGTCTTATGTGTGGTAAGCTTTATCTGTTTTTTTTTCTCATTCAGAATTCTTTGTCTGCTTACAAGAAACCCTTCTGTGTGTGTGTGTGTGTGTGTGTGTGTGTGTGTGTGTGTGTGTGTGTGTGTGTGTGTCTGTCTGTCTGTCTGTCTGTCTGTCTGTCTGTCTGTCCTCTCTTCTCTCTCTCTCTCTCTCTCTCTCTCTCTCTCTCTCTCTCTCTCGTGAACAGGTTCTTTGTCCTTGCATGCTTGACCTAGAGCGTGTTGTGTACGTGCAGATGTACGAATGTTCATATTTGTGCTGTAATTACTTCTATTCACGGCTTCGATCTTTTCTTGCTGGTGATCAACTCACGCTTCCATGCCATGATCACGTCACAGCTATGGACATTAAAATATCAATGTTCCCAGTGTCTCCATCTTCAACCCTCCCCCCCCCCCCCCCCCAAACCCTCCTTAAGTCCAAATCTTTGACAAGTCATTACTATGAAGACAGTTGAGTTGTTGGCCTGCGCTTGTTTTTTTCCCCCCACAATTAGTTTGTTCGTCTGCGTGTTTGTCTGACTTTATTCAAGTTTAAAAGGCTGTGCCAGTCTTGAATAAAAGTTACTCTGTGTTAGGTTTTCTTATGGGAGCAAAAGTTACCCCACTTGTTTACTGTTTATTGTTTACTGTTCCCTGCCTCATTTCATTTCCAATTTCGTTTCGATTAAATCGAGGTTATTTGTATTTGTTTCTGTCGTCTGTGTGTTTGTCTTTTGATCTCCCTTGCATCCTTGGTGGATCCTCAAGCGTAGGCTCAAAGATTGTCCCCTACATTTTATACTATTTGCATAATGTCTTTAGTTTTTCAGCAACTTTTTTCCTCCCCACACTTTCGTTTGGTTTCCTTTTCTACCCTTCGCTGGCTGCTTTGGGGGTGCTATTGGATTTTTTTTTGCACCCTTGGTGGTGGGAACACCACGGTATTATGGACTGTGGTGTGTCTCTATTTGACGCCAGGAGCGCAGACACAAACAACTGTGTCTTCCTGATGAGTTCCGATCCATATATCAATGCGCCTGTCCGCTCTTTCTTCCCATCCCCTACCCACTCATCTGTCTAAGTAGATAATTCTGTGAGTTAATGATCATCATCACTGTCTTATTTTAGGTTACGTTTCTCTTTTTTGCTTTGTCTGTTTCTTTCTTTCTCTCTCTCTGTCTGTCATGTCTCTTTCCTCTCTCTTTTT
>CM065715.1:13405457-13410457 GCA_033310375.1 Conus canariensis
ATGTATCAAATTTGAGCTCTGGGTCTTTCTATAGTGTGGCCTTGAATTTGTTTTGAGGGCACATAGACAAGCGAGCAGACATACAGATACAAAAGCAGAAATAGGATGTACTCCTACACAGCCTTTCAAAGGGTATGGGATCTGACTGGAAAGCAAACTACAAAAAAATAGTAACGAAAACAAAAACAAAATCATTACCAGAACCTCGCACTCACCAGCACTCTGAAGAGACAAAAAATAGAGAATGATAGTAATAATGATAATAACAAAACCAGAATGAAAATACCTGGTAATCAAACAAACAGTAAACGGCACTCGAAAACAATGTAAATAACCTTCTTTTTCTCTCATTGTTTTCCCTCCTGAAACACGAGTTCTGTTTAAATGCCATGCAGGGTTACAAAGAGAGCGAGAGAAAGAGAGAGAGAGGAGAGAGAGAGAGAGAGAGAGAGAGAGAGAGAGAGAGAGAGAGAGAGAGTTCACAGTTAAATCTATCTTCTAACAAATTTAAGTTCCTTGCATCCTTTGTCTTGATTTAACAAAGTGCAAACGAACCTCTGGCCTAAAATGGGAAGACTGGAACCATAGACTTGCATCAACTTAATGGATGATCAACTTTACATGTGTCGGTCTCTGTCGGGCCTTATTGACGTTGGGATGCATAATGAAAGAGAGCATGGAGCACAGCCGTATCATGTAGATGTAGATCGGATGGGAAGTGAGTAACATCGTCTTGATCATCGACAATTTCTCTGATCATCATTACGGAAGCCCGAAAGTCTATTATGGTCCTCTATTGCCTGAGCCAGCGATGACCTCAGTTTGTGACTCTCTCTCCATGATCATGTCCATGGCAAACTCAAGTCACAGTCGTTGGTACTGGCAAGTTAGTATGAACTGTTGTTGGAGGGTCGTCGTGGTGGAGTCCTAGCTCACGCTGGTTCCGGTGACAAAGCTGTTATTGTCGTCAGTAAGGTGAGGGGGGGGGGGGGAATTGTTGGTGGTGTCTTATTTGATCAAAACAGCCACGACTTCCAACCGAACTGACTCAGTAGCAGTGCAGTGTCACATCTGGTGGGTTGTCTCACGGCAAGATACGGATCCTCCCTGTAGACTACAGGTTGATGAGGCTGTGACTGGCGACACCTTGACGTGGCTGTGGATGGGGAGGTAGAGTGAGCGACGTGGGCGTGATTCTACTGAAAGAGCTTGGAAAATGAGACAGCTTTAAAAAAGTAGTAAAGGATCGCAATTCTTCATAGAACCAAATAAATGGTTTTTATGCTGTTAGTCTGAGACGGATTCTGTTTGACAGGGAACTCTGAGCTCATTCACAGAGTACGGCCTAATCATTTTTTTTTTCTTTATTTATCATGTTTATTACATCGGATGGGTTGGGTGTGGGTGGGGTTTAGGAATAGGTAGAGTTGGCAGAAGGGAGGGGAAGGTGAGAGGGATGGGGGCGTTGTGAGTGTTGTTTCGCTTTGTGTTCTTTTCCTGCTTGTTTCTATGTAGGATAGATACTCTTCCCGTTTTGCACCGCCACCGTTCCCCTGGCGACAATGGAAAACATTGGATTATGAAAGACGTCCATTGGCGTCAGAAGGAGATGAGGGGGTGAAGGAAGGGAAAGAAGGACGGGGAGGAGAGAGAGAGGGAGAGAGAGAGAGAGAGGGGGGGGGGATTCTGATGACACCCACGCAAGAGATGAAACTCTTGCAAAGCCAGAAAAGAGACTGTTCTTTCTACACCAAGGAGATTTCAACTGGTCCCCATTTATAAGCAGTTTTCTGCTTTATGGAGAGCTTAACATTTCTACTATGCGACCTTTTTTTATTTCTTTGTCTTTATGTAGCTTTATTTTTGTACTACTCTCTTACTATCTCTCTCTCTCTCTCTCTCTCTCTCTCTCTCTCTCTCTCTCTCTCTCCTCCATCTCTTCTCTGCTCTCTTGTCTAGGTCTTCCTCTCATTGCATCTCTGTCTGTCTGTCTGTCTGTCTGTCTGTCTGTCTGTCTACCACTGACCCCCCATCTTTCTCTGTCTGTAGGTCTCCCTCTCATTGCATATCTGTCTGCCTGTCTGTTTGTTTGTCTGTCTGTCTGTCTGTCAGTCTCTGTCTGTCTGTCTGTCTGTCTGTCTGTCTGTCTGTCTGTCTGTCTCTCTCTCTCTCTCTCTCTCTCTCTCTCTCTCTCTTTGTGCGTCTGTATTTGTCTGTGTGAGTATAAACGTAAGAGTGACAGTATAGGGATGAGAGAGAGAAAAATAATGAAATCTTTATTCCATAAGGCCAAGGCCGTCTTTGGAAGACGGGAACAAAAACAAATACATATAAACATGCACATACATAAATATACATTCAAGTTACAGCAATCTGCCGCGCTTTAAATGCTTGATAAATATAAAATGCTAATTTTCTGACTGTATTACTGTTCGTTGAGGCCAACAAGAGAGATAAACGAAAACCATTTGGATTATGAAAGAACTTTTCTCTTATGCTATTGTAGAATGGACAACGTAATAAGAAGTGCATTTCGTTTTCGACTGCAACTTCACATAGTTTACAAATTAAGTCCTGTGGCCTATGGTCTCTGTACCGATAGTAGTGAACTGACAAGTCGGAAATGCCAAATCTAAACTTAGTTATAATATACTTTAAATGTCTGTCAAGATCCATGCATAGATGTATAGGTAGAGAACCACACGGATTACAGAAAGTTTTATTTACATAAAAGCTGTCACTCTCATTCACGTGCTCACTCAATTCTTGCCATACAATCAATTAATCTTTGCCGAAAAACACACAACAATTCCTTGACATCAGCCACACCTTGCTCCAGCCACACAAATCCAAATCACCATCTAAACAAACATGATCTAACATGTGTGGCCCAAATGGCCTTTCCTCGATTATCAAGATCACATAGCATAGCATAAGCCTTCTTGGGTAATCTGAAAGAGAGAGAAAGAGAGAGAGAGAGAGAGAAAGAGAGAGAGAGAGAGAGAGAGAGAGAGAGAGAGAGAGAGGGGAGAGAGAGAGAGAGAGGGGGTTAGGAATGGATGGAGGGAGAGGATTCAGGGAGAAGTTGTTAAAAAACAAAGCAACTGTTCCGTGCAATTCTTGGCGTCCAACAGTAACATTAAACATTTTCTGCTTAAACTTTCTCAAACTTTCTTAGAGGTCACTGAAATTTAAATTGGGGAACAGAAAGGTAAAAGACAACCTGGCCCCCTCTCAACAAGTCTCTTTCAAAGTGTGCTTACTTCTTTAAGTGCATCCATTAAATATTTTTGAAGCAGTTTCGCGTGTCTCGTTAACCTTAGAGTCTGAAATTGTTTCCATTTGCAGCTCCAACTCCGCGCTATCTTCTGTCTGGTTTATGTTTGTGGACAGAAATTGGTTTAAGCCATTTCTGGCCAGCCTTTCACGAGGCCTGGGATATTCACTCTAATTGCCAGTGACGTGGATCCACATAACGGCGACTTCATGAAGCTGAAGTTTGTTTCCAGCTGAAGGACAGTGCATCTTGCTGGAGGCGGATTTTCTTTTTCAGTCAAAAGAGAACGTCCACGGTCTTTGGCATCATCCATTTGTGACAGTATTGGATACTAACATTTCGTGAAAAATCGATTTAATAACGCGGTTTTGGGTTAAAACGTTTGTGAAAATCACGTAGTTTTCAAGAATTAGATTACATAATGGGCTAATGGCTTCAAAACTGTGTATGGGATAAAATAAAAGGATAGCAAGCCCATATTCTTTAATTGTTGTGTCAGAGCCTGTAAGTTTCGTGCTTTTTAACCAATTCACTAAAGAGTTCATACTGTTTGGTTCCAATAAATTTGTAACTGCATGCATGTAAAATTCACTATCAATACAATTAAACCATCAATAATCTTAAAGCTTGATAGAGTGCGTATGAACAAATACTATTGACCTGACAGGCGCGGAAGTGAAAAAGCTATATTCCATGTTAGAATAACTCGACAATCATCGTTAAATAACGTAGCTTTTCGGCCTTTTGACTATGATCGAAGTGTAACATATCCTACGCCTTCCACATTTTGTTATCTGAATTATTGCTCGTTTGTTTCAAAAGACGGTATCAGCTGAAGAACCGTCCCATTTTGCTCATTTGCTTGGTTTGGAAGGGGAAGGGATGTTGTATTCGTCTCTGTTTCCTGCTGCTCACATTGTTCTTGGCATTGGCCAATGATTCGCGCAACATTCGACCACAAACATGGCTGGTATTTCGAAAATTGAAGCTGTTCAAAATTTCCTTGATGTAGTATGTAACGTGTTTGTAGAACTTTGAAAAGGAATTGTGCACAATATATGATATGCCAAGGTTTAAGGAGATGAACGCCAGAGTGAGTGTAAGGATACAGTGAAAAACACATACTGACAGTTGATTTCTGACTGACATCATACGCATTTTTCCCTTTGCAAAAAACAAACTGGCAAGGTAGGAACATTTGCCACTATGGATGAGGAAGTAGAGGAGGAGGAAAAGGTTAGATGATATAGGGGGATAGGGGGAGTAGAGGAGGGGATTGAAGGGAGGGTTGCGGTAAAGAAATGAAATCTCTCTCTCTCTCTCTCTCTCTCTCTCTCTCTCTCTCTCTCTCTCTCTCTCTCTCTCTCTCTCTCTTGGACGGCTAGTAGTCTTGCCTGGCGTGTATGCTACATATTATTTCATGTAAACATTGAAAACAACATCCAGATTTCATGCCTAGTACTGTCTTATGCTCGCATAATACTTTTTAACGCGAATTGGGTGGCTTTTATATATGCTGGGTTGAACAATTGGACACCCATCCCGTTAAACACGCCTGTGCAATTACATGTATATCCGGTGCATTGTTTAAGAATTAATCCTAAACAGATGAAACAGAAGAGTAGGATGCTTTTTGACTCTTTGTCACTGGTGATGCAGAAAATGTTCTTCTGCAGAGTCTGCAATATTATTCTCACCTGCCACTGCCTCGCTGCCAGAGATA
>CM065715.1:13415457-13425457 GCA_033310375.1 Conus canariensis
CTGTACGATTCAGCTGATCTCCCTTATTTAGCTAGTAATGGGCTGCTACACAAAAGAATTCACTGTTCTTATTTGTCTCATAAAAAATGGTTTGCTGTACACGACAGCTGAGCTCCCTCATTTATCTGACGATGGGTTGCTGTACAGTAGAGCCGATCTCCATTACTTTACTTACAATGAGTTGCTATAGAATAGAGCTGGCCTCCCTTAATTGCCTTACAACGAGTTACTGTACAGTAGAGCTTACCTTTCTTTCTTGTCTTACGACGGGTTGTTATACTGTAGAGTTGACCTACCTTCTTTGACATACAATGGGTTGTTATACTGTAGAGCTGACTTCTCTTCTTTGACATGCAATGTTAGAGCTGACTTCTCTTCTTTGACACGCAATGTTAGAGCTGACTTCTCTTCTTTGACATGCAATGTTAGAGCTGACTTCTCTTCTTTGACATGCAATGGGTTGCTATACAATACAGCTGACTTCTCCTCTTTGACACGCAATGTTAGAGCTGACTTCTCTTCTTTGACATGCAATGGGTTGCTATACAATACAGCTGACTTCTCTTCTTTGACACGCAATGTTAGGACTGACTTCTCTTCTTTGACATGCAATGGGTTGCTATACAATACAGCTGACTTCTGTACAGTAGACCTTGACCACTCATAAGGAAGTGTTGTGTTGTAAAGGTGGCCACTCTTCCGCCTTACAGTGGGCTGCTGTCCGATGGAGATGACCACTCTTGTTTGCATTGCAATGACTTGCTGTACAGCACAGGTGACAACTCCTTTTTGCCTGACAAATGAGCTGCTTTGTAGCAGAGCTGACTATTCTTGCAGTGCGCATTATATCCTTCTCAGTGCTTTCTTTTGGATCCCCAGGAATAAACAGAAGAAATGACTATTGATATGTGCATTCCTCATTCCTTTTTGTGGCAGCTCGCTTCTCTCATAATGTTTTTCTTTATTTTCCAATATCATTCTTCACTGGCAGCTTTGGGGAAGTCCCTGGATTGTGGCGCTTCCTTAAAAGCATCTTTCTCTCTCCTTTGCATCCCTTTGGAATTGCCACTTAAGGGGGTAAACGATTGTTTTTCGTTTTCAGCTTAACTTTCTTCTTATTCTTTTTCGTGTAAATTCCGTTTAGTTTTGAATTGTTTTTGTTCTTTTGTTTTTGCAAGTTATCTCTTTACTGTGTTCCAATAGCTCGCTTTGTTGGCCGCTTCAGACAGACATTGGATTTTGGAGGTTTGTTTGTTTGTTTTTCCTTATTATTGGGATGTTACAGTTGTGTCACTGATGTGTGTTCGACAGCACTGCATGTCAAATCTACCATTGCCAGAACTGCTGATGAGAAGAAACCAAAAGGATGATTTCTGTGGGTTTTTCACAAGTGACCGAAGGTGTGCTGGCTTGCATCAATTTATCTCCTTTAAAAGAAATGAAAAAAATGTAGTAGGTCCACCAAAGAACAGGGACAAACCCATTACAAGATAACACACGGCTCTATTCCACGTCTTACGTCTTCTTCAGGCGAGACAGACGACTTTGAGAACAAAAAAAGAAAAAAACAAAAACGAAAACACACGGCTCTATTCCACGTCTTACGTCTTCTTCAGGCGAGACAGACGACTTTGAGAACAAAAAAAGAAAAAAACAAAAACGAAAACACACGGCTCTATTCCACGTCTTACGTCTTCTTCAGGCGAGACAGACGACTTTGAGAACAAAAAAAGAAAAAAACAAAAACGAAAACACACGGCTCTATTCCACGTCTTACGTCTTCTTCAGGCGAGACAGACGACTTTGAGAACAAAAAAAGAAAAAACAAAAACGAAAACACACGGCTCTATTCCACGTCTTACGTCTTCTTCAGGCGAGACAGACGACTTTGAGAACAAAAAAAGAAAAAAACAAAAACGAAAACACACGGCTCTATTCCACGTCTTACGTCTTCTTCAGGCGAGACAGACGACTTTGAGAACAAAAAAAAAAAAAACAAAAACGAAAACACACGGCTCTATTCCACGTCTTACGTCTTCTTCAGGCGAGACAGACGACTTTGAGAACAAAAAAAGAAAAAAAAAAAACGAACGAGCAATTACTTATCTTCTTGAATTTGGTGCAAGATGGACGTTGAATGAAAACGAGGCCATTGGGAAGGAGACAGTGCGAGTTAAAATAGTAATGATGATGATAAGAATAAAGGTAGCAATAATAATGATAATGATAACAATGATAATGAAGGTGATACGATATTGAAAACAATAATAATAAAGAGAGGATTACAACCACTTTTTGGTGATAATATGACGATAGTAGCTGTAGCGTTAACAGTGGCTATACGCACAGATGGGGAGAAAGGGGAAGGGTTAGGGAATTGTCGAGCAGCATGGTTATAGTGGCAATAGTGATTATCATCAACGAAGTCTCAACATCTTTGGCCCTTTATGCCCTGCTCCTGTGATGACCTCAGTTCTGATTCCCTCGCCATGACTGTGCCCGTGGCGAATTCATCTAACAGTGTCTGGTACCGGCAAGTTAATGGGAACTGTTGCTGGATGGTCGTGGTGGTGGTGTCCTAGCTCGTGCTGGTTTCATGACGAAGCAGTTGATTTCCTCGGTGGGGGAGGGGAGGGGGTGTCGTGCTGTGGTGTTCTGTTTAATCAGAAGAGCCGCTATTGAACACTCACCAAATTGACTCAGTAGCAGTGCAGTGTCTCATCCGGGCGGTTGCCTCGTGACAAGATATTGATTACTCCTTGCAGACTACAGGTTGAGGAGGCTGCGACTAGCCCGACCTTGGTGTAGCTATGCAGCAAGAGCCAATGTGAGCGACGTGGGCGTAATGCTGCTGAAAGGGCTCAGAGGATGTGACAGCTTGAAAACCAGTAGCAAGGGATTGCAACTCTCTGCAGAACCGAAGAAAGGATTTTTTACGCTGTTCGTCTGAAACAAAATACTAAGCTTATTTACAGAACAGGGCCAAATGGTCTTCTCTTTATTTATCAGGTTTATTTATTCGGAGTGAGTGGCTGTAGGAGGGACGTGTGGTGGGGTTGGGGGACAGGCAGGGAGTGATGAGAAGAAGGGAAACAGGGGTGGGGGGTGCGGCAGGGTTATGATTGTTGTTTGCTTGTGTTTCATCCGGTTTTCTTTAGTGTTTGTCCTAGTGTGTTTCTGTATAGTATACACTTCCCCTTTTCCTACACCGCCATTCCTCTGGCGACTATGAAGATATTGGATTATGTTTGTCATTGTCAGTGATAGCAACTGCACTATACAACTTGTAAGTGGCGTGTCTGTGTTAGTCGCCGTGAGTGGAGGACGGTCACTGGTACTGGAAGGAGAAGAAGGGGGTTGAAGGAGAAGAAGGGGGTTGAAGGAGAAGAAGGGGTTTGAAGGGAAGAAGGGGTTGAAGGAGAAGAAGGGGGTTGAAGGAGAAGAAAGAAGGACCGGGAGGAGGGAATGGGTATTCTGATGACATCAACGCAAGAGGAAATCCTGCAAAATCAGAAAAAACAAACCATTTCCTCTTCACCAGGGGGATCTTAATTTGTCCCCATGTATAAACCGTTTTCTGCTTAATGTATTCACGGTTGCGTCCTTTTTTTTCACAGTCTCCGTGGCAAGCGTCATTTTTCTCTGTTTCCCTCCCTCCCTCCCTCCCTCCCTCCCTCCCTCCCTCTTTCTGTTTTGCACATGCGCGTGCTTGCCCTATGCATGTGTGCAAGGGCAACAATGGAAACAACAACACCAACAGCAACAACAAAAGACAGAAAGAAAGGAAGAAAGAAGGAAAGACAGACAGACAGACAGACAGACAGACAGACAGAACAGACATCAGTGAATTCCGAGAATGATCCAAGTCGCTGCAGACTCTGTGTTTTCTGATTCATCCTTTTCTATGTTGCTTTTTCTTTCTTCTTCCCACTGACCTGTGTGTGTGCTCATCTATTCAGCATGTGGGTGAACATGAGGTGAGCATGGTTTCTGGTCAATCTCTGCGATTCTCTTCCTCCTCTTCGTCTTGTGTACGTGGTCAGCTTAATCGGATTGCTTTTCTTCTTCCAGTATACTTTGCCTGCTTAAAAGAACTCCTTCTCTGTCTCTGCCTGTCTGTCTGTCTGTCTGTCTGTCTGTCCTCTCTCTCTCTCTCTCTCTCTCTCTCTCTCTCTCTCTCTCTTGCAAGTCTGTGCTTGTAGGTAAGCATGAATGTGTGTGGAAGGGTGTGGGGGTGATTGAGAGAGAGAGAGAGAGAGAGAGAGAGAGAGAGACAGACAGACAGACAGACAGACAGACAGACAGACAGACAGACAGTCACAGTTATCAGGAAGGTTGGAAAGGGAGCTTTCAGAGGACAGTTGTCACGAAGGAAGCAGTGGTTCCAGTTTGTAATATGACTGTTGACGTTCAACACTGTCATAAAATGTTTTCCACTTAAACTTTCCCAACTTTCTCTAGGAGTCTCCAAAATTCGAATACAAGTTTCTTTCAAAGTGTGTTTACTTCGTTGAAGTGCAACCATAGAATATTTCCAAAGCGGTTTCGCACATCTCATTGTCCTTGGAGTCCAAAAGAGATTCCAGTTATAGCCCCAACTCTGCGCCATCTTCTGTCTGGTCTATGTTTGTGGACAGGAGTTGGTTTAAGCCATTTCTGGCCGACCTTTCACAAAGCTTGGAATACTCATTTTCATTGTCATTTGCGTGGATCGCCTTCACGGCAGTTCTGTGAAAATGAAGTTTGTTTTCACCTAAAGGCTAGTAAAATCTTGCTGGAGGCGATTTGTTTCAGTCAAAAGAAAACTTCCAAGACCTTTGGGCTTCATCCATTCCTTTCCGAGTGATCACATTTCGTGAAAAAGCGATTGTAACGCAGGTTTAACTGTAAAGTTTGTGTAAATAAGGTTGTTTTAAAGAATTCAATAATCTGGGGGGGGGGGGGGAGGGGGGTTGTTTGTTTTCATTAAATTAGGGACTAATGGCCTCAAAACTGTACACGAAAAATCAGAATAAGACACACACACACACACACACACCACACACACACACACACACCACACACACACACACACACAGAGGCACACACACACACATGCGCGCTTACGCGCATGCATGCACACGCACACATTAAGCCAAGCTTGATTCCAGTCAAAGGTCTTAGTTTGTGAGCTTTTGGCTGTCTGCCTTGGGGACAACCTTTGTGCGTGTGACTGGCTTTTACATCACATTGATGAGATGGACATCCACAAAGCTGTGCCAAGGGAGACAAGGAGGACATTAAGCTGAAAGGTGTTAGCGACACCCGTGAGAGAGAGAGAGAGAGAGAGAGAGAGAGAGAGAGAGAGAGAGAGAGAGAGAGAGAGAGAGAGAGAGAGAGAGAGAGAAGGTAACACGAATGTGCAATTCGAACACATTTGCAAATTCGTTTTTTTGTATGTACTTTTTTATTCTGCCTTTTCCGTTTTTTGTCTGCTGGTTTTTGTCTTTCCTTCATTTTATGTTTTATTAATATGTGCCTTATTTTTTCCTTCTGTAATGTACATGATATCCTTTATTTGTTTACATCGACAATCACTTTTTTTTCAGTTCAGTGTTTTTGTATTGTTATCATTCGTCATTAATGTTATGTTGACAGATAACTATAATCCACCTAGATTCCCTAACACACCCTCGGATTATAGGCCTGTCAAATGTTCTCAATTCTATTTTGCTAATTTTTAAAGCTTCGTTTTAGGGCAAGGAATAAATGAAACAAAGTGCATGCATTCGTCTGTCTCCTACCTTTGGATATGAATATCATCATCTCCATTATCATCACCGTCATCATCGTCATCCTCCTCCTCGTCCTCAATATCATCATCATCACTCTTCTTCTTCATCTTTTTCTTTTTCTTCTTCGTCTTCTCAGTCCCGCTGTCTCTGTCTTTGTCTCTCTTTGCGTGTCTGTCTGTCTGCCTGTCTGTCTGTCTGTCTCTCTCTCTGTTCTCTCTCTCTCTGTCTCCTGTGCTTTTTAGTGAAGTTTCAGTTCACATTGAAATTCTAGAAGTGTTCATTTTTATTCCTTTGGATCAGATTACAGTTCACTCTTTCGTCCCATCACGGCCTGAAAGAATTTTGATCCCGAGACAATTACGTAGCAATGAAAAAAAAAACACTATGTATTTTGATATATCTTAATAGCAAACGTGAGGAGAGGAGGAATGGGGAGTGGAACGTCATAATTATGTATGTATATATATATTTGTGTGTGTGTGTGTGTGGTGTTCTGTTTCTGTCCATTTTGTGTTTGTTTCTTTTTTATTTTGTCTTTCCTCTTCTCTTTTTGTTTTTTTTCCGTCTCTTTTCTTTAATGTGTGCCTAGGGTTTTCTTCGCTATATGTCCATGGGTGCGTGCACGCTGCACGGGTGTGTGTGTGTGTGTGTGTGTGTGTGTGTGTGTGTGTGTGTGTGTGCGTGCGTGCGTGCGTGTGTGTGTGTGTGTGTGTGGTGTGGTGTGTGTGTGAGTCTGTGTGTGTTTGTGTGTGTGTGAGATTGTGTGTGTGTGTGTGTGTGTGTGTGTGTGTGTGTGTGTGTGAGTCTCTGTGTGTGCGTGTGTGATGCGTGGGGTGGGGTGGGGGTGGGGGGGACTTGGATTGGAGGGTCCAGGGATCCTGTTCTGGTTCGATTTTGTTTCAGCTGATACGGCTTTGTCCGACTTGATTTCATCCGGTTTCACTTGATTCAAGTTTGCTTGGTGTGTGTTTGTACGAACGTTAGTTAGTCTTCAGTACTGGCCACAAGAGATAACGGCATTCACACACCCTCTCCGCTGTCCATTCAATCAGCCTCATCAAGAATTCACAGACACTCTTCACTCCCCGAATCCCGTCTCGTGGCATCCTGTCCTCCTTAGTCCTGATACAGGAATACCACAGCACCCCAGACAGCACCACCAGGACTGGAATTAAAACGGGGTAGTGATGACACAGAGGTTTTGTTCGTGGCTGGACGTCTTTCACCACATAGTGAATAAAAACTCCGACGGCTCCTGCGACCAATCAGGGGGCGTTATTAGTTTTGGTGCGGCGTCAGGAAAAAAATAATGGCTGGACATAATTAACAATTACCTCTTGATGTCTGTTGCTCGCAAACACCATTCATCTTATTCAAAATATAAGATGACGTGGATTTAAAACAGGCAGAAGCTGAACTGAAAACTGAATTGACGAAACTGACTTATTGTTCTTCTATCGCTCTCTGTTATTTCTGAATTTTACTAGACATGTCAGGCTAAGTGATTTACCATTCTGTTATCCTTGTTGTAATTGGAAGAGAGATCTGTGTGGATTCACCTGCTACATGACCACGTCAGAGCTTGCCAGAAGTCTTTCGCTAAGAGTTTACCGGCTGGGGATAATTGAATGGAAATGAACATCTTCAGGCTTGGATTTGGGATTTTTTGTTTGTTTGTTTGTTTGCTTGCTTGTTTGCTTGTTTGTTTTAAAATCTCGGTCGTGGATCTAGTTGTTTGGTCTGATTTGTTTTTACATTCGGTCAGCCACATAATTGTGCTGTCTATCCGGATCTGACAAAGTATTTTCAGTGGAATAATGACGAGGAACCGAGGGAAGGAGAGAGAGAGAGAGAGAGAGAGAGAGAGAGAGAGAGAGAGAGAGAGAGAGAGAGAGAGAGAAAGAGAGAGAGAGAGAGAGAGAGAGAGAGAGAGAGAGAGGAGGGACGGAAGGATGGAGAGAGGGAGAGAGGTTGATGGTCAGGTATTGAAATGAAACCTGGATATCTATGCAGCTGCTTTAATTTTAGGTCACTGTAGGAACATCGAACATGTGAATGAGAAGCATAAACAAGATAGGACACTGTCTTTTTTATTTCTTTATAAAATTTTGGATCTTTGGACCCGAGGATAAATGAAATAAGTTCTTAGGCTTCCTCTCTCGTTATCTCTGTCTATCTGTCTGCCTGTCTGTCTGTCTCTGACCTACTTTATGAGTCGTCTATCTGTCTATATGTCTGTCTGTCTGTCTGTCTCTCTCTCTCTCTCTCTCTCTCCTCTCTCTCTCTCTCTCTCTCTCTCTCTCTCTTTCTGTCACCTCCCCATCCTCCTCCCTCTAACCTAGTTTGGACTTGATGTGAAACATCATTTTTCTAATTGTCTTATTTATCAAATTATAAACATTAAACTGATTAGCCATGCAACGCGACTTCGAGGCAACTATACGACTACTAAGTAACTATGACAACATGTTTAGCGATACTGTGTATCAAATACTCATGCGATGAAATCTATCACATATGTAAGGGAGGTTGAGAGGGAAGAGGAAGGGGACAAGGTTGGAGAGAGAAAGGATCAGAGGAGAAGGACAGGGTGGGAGAGTGTGTGCAGGAGTTACTTTCTCTTTCCTACTTCCTGAAGTGCATAGCGGAACCTATTCGGTTACTTCCCTTTTCCCACTTTTCCATTTTCTTGGACGTCAACAAAATTTACATGCTCGGTTCTTCCCCCCCCCCCACCCCCCACCCCCTTCAAATAGCACCCGGTGCCATTCTCTCAGCCATTCTCCACACGTTAGGACAGCCGGGCCATTACTGGAAAAAATGGGGTGGCACCGAGGGAGTGAGATTTCCTTGGGAACTGGAACTATCATTGATGGCGACATGAAGACTGCCAGAAACTTGTCGCTGGGGTTTTGAATTCAGACACGGGATGGAAACTTGTTTTTAGAGAAAATAAACATTCCTTTCATCGGGGGTGGTGGGAGAGACTGACACGAACGGTTAGTTTTGTTTTGTTTTGTTTGTTTGTTGTCGTTGTTGTTTTTATACGTAGTGAATTTAATTGTTAGGATCTATTTCGTTTAAAAGTAGGCTGTCAGCCATTCTCTGTGTGACACCAACTTCAGAATTGGTTTTATGTAGAATGTCAGTGAATGAGAAAAGGAGTGAAAGAATTAGCATGCAGCGTTGTAGAAGAGTAAAGTAGACAGAGAGAGAGAGAGAGAGAGAGAGAGAGAGAGAGAGAGAGAGAGAGAGAGAGAGAGAGAGAGAGGCTCTGGATCGAATCTGTAATTTGAATATGCATGCAGCTGACTCATTCATTATAACCCCCAAGAAGAATATTATGCATATTAAAAAGAAACATAAACGAGGAAAAAAACACTGCATTTTCTTTCCCTTGTTCGAGTGTCGATCTTTGGACAAGAAGACAAATAAAATAGAAATCTCTCTCTCTCTCTCTCTCTCTCTCTCTCTCTCTCTCTCCCCTCTCTCTCTCTCTCTCTGTCTGTCTGTCTCACTCTCTCTCTCTATCTCTCTCTCTCTCCTTAAACTAATTGGACTCTGGGTCTGTAGCATATACTAGTTATGCATATTGTTTAGCTTTTAATAGTTTTCTGTCTTATTTGTCGCGTTACAAGCAAAGTTGATCAGACACGCAACTAAACTCCAAGGCAAATACCTCACATCTAATCATAAGACAAAGTTGTGGTAACAATACTGTGCCTGAATAAGCATGTGATGCAGGATGTTATGTGTGTGCGGGGAAGAAATATTAGGCAAAAGAGTGAGAGGCCAATGGGAGGGTGTGTGCGAGAGATAAATACTTTGTCTCCAATAGCGGAACGTCTTCTTCCACTTCCCTCCCCCCCTCCTCCCCCTACCCCCCCCCCCCCCTTCCCATTTTCCTGAACGTTGACAGAATTTACAGGCTGGGTTCTCCCCGCTTTAAACAACATCCGGTGCCATTCCCTCGGCCATTTTCCACACTTTCGGACAGCCGGCACATTACTGAAAGATAAAATGGGATGGCAGCAGTGGAATTGAGAGTTCCTTGAGCAGTGGGATTCAGCCTGTTGGCGACATGAAGGCTGCCAGACATTTATCTCTGGAATTGTGAGCCCAGACACAGGATGAACGCATTTCGAGATGAAATGAATGTCTTCAGTCGGGGATGGCAGGTGAGACGGGGTAAGCGGCCAGGATTGTTTTGTTTCTTTGTTTGTTTG
>CM065715.1:13432957-13457957 GCA_033310375.1 Conus canariensis
GAGAGAGAGAGAGAGAGAGAGAGAGACAGAGAGAGAGAGACAGAGACAGAGAGAGAGACAGAGAGAGAGAGAGAGAGAGAGAGAGAGAGAGAGAACGTTGAAAACAGTGTGTGTTCATTCAGGTCCTTGAGAAAAAAAAAAATGTTATCAATAGCATTCAATAGGGTCGGAAAGAGAAATATGAGACTGAAATGACCACGGATGACAAACTATGGCTTAGTTTTGTTTTGTTTGTTTTGTTTTGTTTTGTTTTGTTTTGCTTTGTTTTGTCATCAGAGAAACAAAGACACAGAGAGAGAGCAGTGAGTGAGGAAAGGAGGGGAGAAGGATGGACGGACGCAAGGGGTGGGGGAGGGGTGTGAGAGGGAGAAAGGGGGAGAAAACTAAATAACAAGAAAGAGTGCGCACGATTGGAGTAGGATATGGAGAAAAGGAGTAGAACAAGAAAAGGCATAACTTAAAAAGCAGAGAGAGAGAGAGAGAGAGAGAGAGAGAGAGAGAGAGAGAGAGAGAGAGAGAGAGAGAGAGAGACAATGACAATGACAAAATGTTTAATGAGCCAGG
Organism: Conus canariensis; assembly: GCA_033310375.1. Taxonomy (NCBI): domain Eukaryota; kingdom Metazoa; phylum Mollusca; class Gastropoda; order Neogastropoda; family Conidae; genus Conus; species Conus canariensis. The sequence continues at coordinate 13,433,522 of CM065715.1, forward strand.
CATTCTGCCCATGTCAAGGGGAGGGGGTACAAAGGGAAATCATGTCAGGATACTACATTGAAAATGAATATGATTAACAACCATACTAACCTGCAGACGAAATAGCAAGATTACGGATTTTAAATGCATCAGTTAGATATGCTGCCAGTCTGCACATACATTTAGTGTCACACATCAGTAACGATAACCTGAAAGAAGAAGGGTAATTGTAATATTTACAGGGAATGTATTTTTCTCTAACATTTGAGTATTTGGGAAAGACGCATATAAAATGAAGTTCACTTTCTGGGACACTCTCGCAAAATGGACAGTTAGGGGAGACATTATTAGAATATCGGTACCGATGCGTTCGTAATACTGAAACACCTAATCTAAATCTGATTAAGGCCTTTTTCAGTACACACTGTTTTAGGTCGAATAAGTATTGAGATGTACCAAACGATAGTTTGAAAGATGCATAAAATGTATACCGACTTTTATCTCTCAACTGAGCCTCCCATCCTTGAATGAAACAATCAATTAGCCTTTGCTTGAATTCTCTGAGAAAAAGATGAATATTTTGAACACCTTGGTGTTCCCATACATGTCCGAATCCATATTTGTATAAAGTAAAGCATACAGCAGAAACCCAATTGTTCTGATTTTGATAGTGAAGAGCTAGCAGCATTTTATAAGATTTTAAAGGCAGACGCTCATCAGACATTCTCAAAAGTTTCAACCAATATTTAACACATCTTGTATAAGTATGAACATAAAGAGGATATCTACCACATTCACCATAGACGAGGACATTAGGTGTCTTAACGCTAACATTTAACAATCTTTTCAACGCAAAGAGGTGTACTTTTTCAATCAAATTCTGATTTGCAATCAATCCCCAAACTTCAGAGCCGTAAGTTAGCACTGGTAGGATTTGACAATCAAATAATTTAAAGACCACTTTGGGATGCTTTTCACCGAGGGACCACAGCAGTTTTAAGATGCATACAACTCCTCTCTTTGCTTTCGCAGCTCTATCTTCCATAGCGTAGGAGAAAGAGAGGGACGGAGAAAAAATGATACCAAGGTATTTATACTGATTGACCACTTCTAGCTTATTGCTACCAAAGAACCATTTTTCTCTCGCTGCAATGTAACCGCCTTTGTGAAAGACGACCACTTTAGTTTTATCTAAATTAACCGATAAATTCATTCTATGCGAGGCATCCCTCAAAAATTCAGCTGTCGTTGCAGACCAATAACCGAGAAAGATAGTAACAGAACGTCATCAGCAAAAAGTAGTATCAAAATTTCCATTAAATCTGGGGATAGCTTTACACCGTGTTTACCATTACGGGTTACATCAATTGCAAGTTCATTAATAAATAGCGAGAATAAAACTGGACTGCAGTTGTCTCCTTGTCTCAGGCCACGAGGACAGAAGAATGGTTCAGTGCACTGGTTGTTCACTTTTACACTAGCTTTGACCGTTTCATACATGCCTTTGATAGCTTTGTACATTTCACCTCTGATTCCTTTTTTCTTTAATATCATCCAAAGGTACTGCCTGTTAACTAAGTCGAAGGCCTTTCTGAAATCAATAAAGGCAACGTATAGCTTGCTCCGATTGAGTAACTGCTTTTGAATTAGTGCCAGAAGGGTAAAAATGTGATCAATTGTACTATGATTTCGTCTAAAACCAGCTTGAGATGAATCAATTAAATCATTATCTTCGACCCATTCAGTGAGTCTTTTATTAAGGATATAACTGTACAACTTGCCTCCAATATCTAGCAAGGAAATACCCCTGTAATTGTCAGGACAATCAGGATTACCCTTTTTATACACAGGTAGAATGATAGACTGAGACCAACTTTTAGGAAAACTACCAGAATCAAACAGTTTATTGAAGTATTGAATTAAAAATAGAATGACTTCTTGAGATGAGTTTTTTTTTATAAAATTCTCCACTTAATCCATCGGAACCAGATGCTTTTCCATATTTCAAAGCTTTTATAGCATCCTCAATTTCCCATTGCTCTATCGCTCTGTCTAGTGGAGCACAGTCCAAGTTTGTGTCTACAGGCAAGTTAGTTTGAAAAGTTTCTTCAAAATCTGGTAAATCAGTATCATTAGATAGATCACTATTAAAACCATCTTGAAATGATCAAACCATTCACCAGAAGTGATCGAATTATGCTTTAATTCTTTAGATATAAGAACAGATTTAACAGTTCCCCAAAAACGTTTAGGATCACCACTACTATTCACAAGGGTATCTAGAATTGAGTGTTTATGTTCGAACCTCTTAATACTAAGCAGATTTTTATACTGTCTCCTTGAAATCACATACATATATCTGTAATATATCATTTGTAGCTTTTTACTAACATTGTCAACATCATTTTTTACAATACTGTCGCAAACTCTGCGAAATGTTCGTAAAGCTTTACCTACTTCACGTCTTTTTTCTGCACATTCTCTGTCAAACCATGGCTTTTGTCTGAAACTATCTACCCTAAACGTCTTTAACATACTTTTTCCAGCCATCTTGAGACCACCAATGAATGAGGCTAATGAGGCATCAATATCAAGATCTATTAAATTACTAGCATCTTGAATTAGTTTCTTAACATCATTATCATTCAACATTGCACAATAATCATTTTTCTTTTCATTATTCCACACAAACTTAGTAACTTTACTTATCGTAGAATGGGTTGAGGTGGGTTTCAGTTCAATGGCCTTAGGTACTTCAAGAAACATCTCTACAGGCATATGTTTTGAGTCAGTTCTGGGAATAACGTTTAAATATGAACCTGCATGAAACATACATTCAGATACAATAAAGTAATCAATAACACTACATCCATTATAGGCAATGTAAGTGAAATTTCCCCCCTCATCACCTAAAACAAGTCCGTTCATTATAATCAGGTTATATTGATCACATATTTGAAGTAAATCTTTACCAAATTCATTTGTAACACCATCCTTTGACTCCCTACGAAATCTTGTACACTGCTTTGAATCATCTGCATTTTCACCAATAAAGTCATCTATGGAGAAGTCAGAAACATTACCATTGCCTGTTCTGGCGTTCAAATCTCCAAAAACAATGAGAGGTAGTTTGCCATATTCTTCAAGTAAATCAGCGATACAGTTATCCAAAAAACATAAACCATTATCAATTTCAGTTTCAGCATAATAAACACTATTTGAAGGTGGGATATACAAACCAATCAAGAAACAGTCAGAATAAAAACCCGTTAGTAGTTTCGATATCTTGAGAACCAAGCAGTTGTCATATTCAATTGTGATATGTGTAATAAATCTAGTCAGCTTTTTCTTTACAAGAAGTGCAATTCCACCGGACAGTCTAGCGGTAACGGAATCAGAAACTTGAATACCAGGAGAAATATATACATTATGATAAGGAAACAAGTGACTTGGGAAGGAATCTGAAAAAGTTTCAACGAAAAGAATGAAATCATAAACAGACACAAAAGAGCGAACCTCATGATCATATACTGTTGACATACCTTCCACATTGTAAGTCAAGAACCATAATGTTTTGGCATCTTTTAAAATGACAGATTGCTGAGCCGTTAGGGGTGATTTGAAACACAGGCAGGGCCGAATTCCTAGCTACTAGAGGGGGCAGGGGCTGTACGAGAAGTGGTAGTGAATGTGTCTGTCAGGTGTGTTTGGCGACATTTGGCTCTGCTTCGGGTTTGAGGTGGGTGGCATGGTGATTTGACTGGGGTTTCGTTTTCATATGAAACTTGAGGAATGAAGTAAGAACAGGTAGGGGACTGGTCACTAACTAAAGGAGACTGCTGGGGCTGAAACAAGGGCTGAGAGAAAGACTGACTTTCAACATCGTCGGAGTTCCATGTATCCACAGGGTCCAGAACGGAGGAATGGTCGGCAGAGGCAATTCCACTGGACAGTAAACCATTCAATGTGTCCGTTGTCACAGGCACAGTATGGGCAGGTGGACCAGCATGAGTATATACACTGTTTTGCGAACATGCACTGAGCAGTGGAGGAGCGCTGATCACACTGGAAGCCGTGGTGGTGCGGGAGAATGAGGTGACAGTTCTCTGGTAGACGGAAGATTTATCAGCGAGTTTATCACTTACACTGTCCACTGGATCAGGTGCGAGGGTCTCCTGGCTGGCAAGGTCCAGGTCCTGTGGAACAGCAGCACTGCCACCAGAAGCGGAAGGAACAGGACTTGGTGAAGCTGTCTGGCGAACACTGGCCTTGGTTCGCGGCGTTCTCTGAGGATGTGGCGTTGGGGCTGAAGAGGGAGGGTAGGGCGCGGAGCGGGATGTCGGGCAAAGCGCAGCGCAAGAGGATCCGTCGTTCTGCTGAGCTGAGGCATGTGGACGTCTGAGGGCAGGAAAAGATTCCATATCAGAGGCAGGAGGTGGGCTGACAGATTGCCGCGGCTGGTTTTTAATTTCAGCGTGATGGTTTTGCAGAGAACGTTGTCTGCCAGCACGGTATCCATGGCGCTGCTCTCTTCTGTTGTCGTCAATATGCAGGCGTCCGTTGCGAAAGAAGGCACGTCGTCCTTCTTCCTTCTCACGTCTGATGACACTCTGCTGTCTGTTCGTGAGATCGCCACCCACACGAATGTTCAGCGTATCAGCCAAGTCCTTTCTGCTGTCCTTTTCACTGAGAACTGACAGTTTATCACTCCACCTGTGTAGTTTTGCAATGAGGGGACGGGGGTAGGCAGAGTGTTCTCTTTTCCGTCCTACACGATGGGCCCGTTAACATCCTCCAGGGACCAAGTCTTGCAGGGGTAAAACCTGTTCAGAAGCTGAACAACCTTCCTGGCGCAATCAGAGTTTTATTTTCTTCCTCGTAGACGTTGAAAAATTTCACGTTGTTTTGTCTGGAAAATGCCTCAAGCTTATCAATATCATCGTCCACATTCTGGCGTACTTCATCGAAGTAATCCATCCAGTCTACGACTTGTTCATATCTGCTTTCAAGGAAAGCACATTTCTTTGTCAAGAGAGAGAGAGAGAGAGAGAGAGAGAGAGAGAGAGAGGAGAGAGAGAGGTAAAGAGACAGACAGACAGACGCACAGAGACAGAGAGACAAAGATACAGAGAGAATGCGAATGCGAATGCGAATGTTTTATTCAGTTTAAGGCCACAGCCCCATACTGAAGGGGTATTCATACATACATCATACAACATTCCTAATACATAACACAATGAAATCATGAAAAAATGTAGATAAGTTACAAAAACGCAGAGTACATTAAGCCATTACTGTCCGAATTCTCTTATTTGCTTCGTAAATATACATGGCTAAATTCCAAAGTATATTCTCATTCCTTGTTGACAGCAAGAGAACTAGCCTGAAATTACATGGTGCGGTGTAATATTTGGGTTGAATAAATTTTATTCTAAGATCGCTCAGAGCAGGACAGCAAAACAAAAAATGTATTTCGTCTTCTCTTGCTCTGTTACAGAGTCGACACATCAGTTCATTTTCAACAACATTTCTATACCTGAGGCGATGGCATGCGATATCAGACACTCCAAATCTAAATTTTGTCAGTGCACATTTGATAAATCTATTCATTTTTATCCCAATGTAAGGTTCAAAGCTATGTGTCGATTTAAAGAGTTTATACTGAGCAAATCTATCACTATTATACATATGATCATGCCAGTCCTGCCACCTACAATCTATGATCCTCTGTTTAAAACAATTCAGAAATTCTGATATATTTTCTACACCTTAGTTATCCCAAACAAAACCATATCCATATGAATTCAAACACTGTCGAACATGGGAAGCCCATGTTCTTTTACCATTTTCATCTAAACTCAACAGCACCCTGTAACCTTTAAAGGGTATCCTATCGTCATTCATTCTTGTTAACTTGAGCCAATATTTTATACATTTCAAATAAGAATTTAAATAAATTGGATATCGTCCAAGTTCACCATAAACCAGATCATTGGGCGTTCTACTGTCTACATTCAAAAAGCGCTTCAGCGCATACAGGTGAACTTTTTCAATTAAGGCACCTTTGTCAAAAGCCCATACTTCTGCACCATATTGTAAAATTGGCTGTACCTGTGAATCAAACAATTTTGTAAAAACACTGAACGAGTTACACTCTAACTTGTACAAAATATGAAGAATACTATTGACCGCCTTTTTCGCTCTATTGGCTATATCTTGACAAGCAAAACCAAAACTAAGTTTCGTTGTAAAATAAATACCAAGGTATTTGTAAGCATTAATCACATTTATTCTCTCACCTCCATAGGTCCATTTTTCAGTTCGGGCTAAATATCCTCCTTTACGAAATACAACAATATTGGTCTTGTTCATATTAACATTTAGTTCTAGTCTGCCTGCTGCAGAATACAAATTATTTAGTTGTCTCTGGAGACCAACCACTGATACTGAAATTAAAATGATATCATCGGCAAAAAGCAGCATAAACAATTCTAAAAGATCAAAAGTTACTCCATGACGGCCATTTTCAATTATTTCTAAGGCTAGCTCATTAATAAATAAGGAAAATAAAATCGGACTACAGACATCTCCTTGTTTAACCCCACTTGTACACTTGATAAATTCCGATAATTTTGCGCCTGATCGTATTTTTACTTTTACCTCACAATACATACTCCTTATTGTACTGTACAACTTACCCCCGATTCCATTTTTTAACAAAACAGGCCATAACAATTTTCGAGAAATGGAATCAAAAGCCTTTTCAAAATCCACAAAGGCAACATATAACTTCTGATTCTTTACAAGTTGTTTCTGAACAGCAGCAAGCAGGGTGAATATATGATCAATTGTAGAATAACCTCTTTTAAACCCCGCCTGATGCTCTCCTGTTATATTGTTCTGAATTACCCATGCATGCAATCTACTATTAATAACCGAGCTGTAAAGTTTGCTACAAATATTGCTTAATGAAATACCTCTATAATTATTTACATTGTTAACATCACCCTTCTTGAACAAGGGTAAAATTATAGATTCTTTCCAGCTGTCAGGGTAAGCGCCATTATCAAAGAGGAAGTTAAACAACTTCACTAAGAAATTCAAGACAGACTCGCCAGAGTATTTAAAAAATTCACCAATTAAACCATCAGGGCCAGCTGATTTTCCATTTTTCAATTTCCTGATTGCGACCAACACTTCTTCTCGAGATATTGCTCTTTCGTACGGAAATTCCTCCTCCTCATATTCGTGAACTACATTCTCTGTAATATTATTTTCTTCATTTTTCTCCAACAAGCTTCTAAAATGTTCGAACCATTCAGTTACAGAAATATTGTTTGACGGTTGAAATCTTCTCCTTGCAATCTTGTGTACAGTTTCCCAAAATTCCTGTTGACTCTTCACAGAATTAATCAATACATTTAGCAATGAATCATTGTGTTCTTTCTTTTTCCTTTTATTAAGATTTTTATATTCACGTCTTGCAACACAAAATGCGACGCGATCATCTTTATCCAAAGTTTTACAAAAATTTCTCCACAGACTAAGCATTTTACGTTTTGATGATTTACAGTCCTTATCATACCAACTATCATCACTAGGAATACTTTTATTTAAAACTGCCTTTTTCTTCATAATTTCAGCTTGATCTTTCATGATCACCTCAAATCTGCGTATCGCTTCATTTACATCACTATGTATAAGACCCTCTGCTGTTGCCATCTTCTCTTTAACATCTTGAGAGCACATGGAACGATTAAATACCAGGGCATGATCCTTGTTCCAGAAATATTTAACAATAAACTGATCACTTTGATCACTCAAGTCATTTGTTGTGCATTTCTCTTCCTTTTGTTTGGCAATACGTAATACAAGGGGCATATGATCGGATTCAAATCTTTCCACAACAGTAAGAGTTAACTGTTCACAAAGAAGCTCTAAACCGTTTCTTGACAACAAAAAATAGTCATTTACACTGCATCCTACATCAGAAATATATGTAAAACGACCTTCAAGGTCGCCATTGCACATTCCATTTAAAATGTACAGTCCCAAAACAGAGCACATATCCAAAAATTTCTTTCCGTATGCATTTAAGATTTTATCCTGAGAAGTTCGTTTTATACCATTATCATTCTTATTATGAACAACATGTAATTCAAGCTCATCTAAAAGTATTGGGAATTTGTCAGACGTTCTGGCATTCATATCACCACATAACAGTATTTCAGTGTCTTCCAAAGACAACAACATATTTACAACACAATTTTCCAACAGATCGATGCCATTGTCGAAACCATTGATAGTATAATATGGCGAATTTTCAGGAGGAACATACGCACATACAAGTAAAACATTTTTATGTAGACCAAAAAATCCTTTATCAAGTATAAATGTCATGGAATAAGGACTCTCACAATCAACCTCATGCACATATGGAAGAAGATATTTCCGTATCAAACAAATTATTCCTCCTGAACTTCTCCCTTGCCTTGTAAGTTTGACAGATGGTTTAACAAATATTTTATAATCTGTAAATAAACTTGATTCAAATTTTTCAACAAACGTTTCGACCAAACAAGCAAAATCAAAAGAAGAAATAAATTGAATGAAGTGTGAATTGTCTAATTTATTAAACAACCCACATACATTCCAATGGAGGAAGGAAAAACTATTTACAAATTTATTGGTAGTACCAAAATCACGGCAATACGAACTGTCACTGTTAACACTTCCGTCACAATCATTCGCCCACTCCGTATCTTCTTCAGTGTCTGTACCACTCGCCGACATTCTATCACCGTCCCTAACTGATTGATACGTCGTCACACTGTCACTATCACTGTCTGATCCATTCGCCGTCACACTATCTCCATTGTCGTCAAATTCACTCGCTGTCACACTGTTACTATTTCCGTCTAATTCGCTCGCTGTCACACTGTCACAACCACGATGTGATTCATTCTCTATCACACTTTCAGCACTACCGTCACCACCACAGCCTGTGTCATTTGTCATCAAAGTGACACTCCTCTTGTCAGTACCACTCTCTGTTTCGTTCGTCATCACTCTGACTCTATCACTGACGGGTTCATTCACTGTCACACTGTCAACACATCTGTCTGCTTCATTCATCGTTGCACTGTCACCACAATTGTTTATTTCACTGTCCACGCCACGGACAGCTTCATTATTTGTCACACTGTTATCACCACTGACTGTTTTAGTTGTATGCACACTGGCCACTTTCATCCCAGTCTTAAAATCACCACAGCTACTTGTTATGACCCCATACATACAACCATCGTCCCTCTGTCTTCCTGATTCTGTTGGACAGCAATGACCACAATCATTTTGATGTAAATCCAGACACACATCATCAGTATATTTTCCATTTAAATTCAGATATCTGTCACTATGATTACATGTATCGAAAAACATATCGTCATCAGCACAATGTTTCTCCTTCGAGAAAAAAAAATTGTGTTCTATTAACATCAATGTCAAGTGGATTTAAATCATTATTCGGCATGGACAACAAATAATCCTCCTTTGCAGTTTCTGTCACAGGACAATCAACATGGCAATTCACAACATCAACAGTTTTATTCTTGACATCAGTTTCATGCAACACATCAACAAATTCAACATTATCCACGTGATCCGACACTGCCATAGAGAACTATAAAATAGGTACTCTGGCTCACCCACCTCCGCCAGCTCCAACCGGCTGAAGCCGGTTTCGCTGTTGCTCCGCCGGCTTACCCAGAGTGCCTATTTTATAGTTCTCTAATAGTAAACACTTTACAAACATACATAATGTGTAGGATTATCTGTTTTATAGTTCTCTGTCACTGGACCGTTAAGAAGTAAACAAACAAAACAATGGGGACTTGGTTAACCATGCCTTTATTCTTAGGAGGGCTATTTGTCAACCAAGTTGGGATTTCATTCTATTGTGAGGAATGACTGGCTATTGAAAGCTATCTGAATAGGGAGTGTCTGAAAGGGGTGGGATGTGTGTTCACACAAGCGTAGAATCGTGGCACGTTGTTGAAGATTATTCTAAGCAGCCACCAAGTGCACTTATTAAAAGCTTGATTCAACAAACAAGACAATTGTATAAAGTACACCCGGCGGCCGCCTGAATAGGCAGCCTGTTGAATAGGACGTGACAAAGCGACGGTCCACCTAGACCGCGGCCGTTAAAGCGTGGCTTTCTGCTATAGGCTGTGACGTGTGCCTGTTTAATATTCATTTCACGCGGTCTAGCTAGACCGCAGCAGTTCTCTGCTGTGGCTCTTGAGAAGATCGTGTTTCAAGCTGCATTGGTAGTTGAATGGGAGTGGACCAATACTGCCTTATCTCCTCACTATATGAAAACATTGCTTTTAGTTCTTTTCTCATGGAGTAGACTTCAATGAAATAGCAATTCTTGATGAACGGTTTGTGATTCAAGAAGTTCTATCTCTAATTCAGAAGAGATACTGTCTTGCGACATAACACAACACTTTCTAACTGAAAACACGACTGCACTGCACACCCGCAAATGACAAGACAGCTAGGTTTAGTTGCTAACAACACAAGTGCTGGGCGGAAATGTCGTCACTGTTACTAATCAGCTGATTCTATCTAGTCTTGTGATTGGGGGAAGGTAAGAAACATGTTTTGATATGTTTAGAAATTTAGCCGCCTAAATTTATACAATGACGTCTAACGCCTGTACTGAACGACGCCGGTGGGGAATTTAGCCGTCTAAATTTATACAATGCTGCGTGGCGGCCCGACGCCCTTATGTGTAACTCGACACGAACCAGCAAACAGTGCGACGCTTCGACTCGGCAATTATGCAGTTGAGTAAGCCGGGGCCAGACATGTCTGGCCTAGAGTACTACATAAAGGCAGAAGTGAAGAGGAGTTGTCTCCCCGGAAAAGAATGTAACAATTAATTGTGAAAAAAAAATCGGCATCACGTTCTTATTCAAGTTTTTATTCAAGTTCTTAACAAGTTTTTATTCAAGTTCTTAACAAGTTAACATCAAGTTTTTAACAAGTCATCATCAAGTTCTTAACAAGTTCTTATTCAAGTACTTATTCAAGTACTTATTCAAGTTCTTAACAAGTCGTCATCAAGTCGTCATTAAGTTTTTATCAAGTCGTCATTAAGTTCTTATTAAGTTCTTATCAAGTTCTTATTTAAGTTTTATCAAGTCGTCATCAAGTCGTTATCAAGTTCTTATTCAAGTCACTTATAATTATTTATTAAGTTCTTAACATATTATTGCATATCAAATGGATCAAAATGAGATTTTGTTGTTGGCAGTTCTGGCATGCTTTTTTGTTCGGCTTCTGTATTTAGTGGCTGAGATTTTTTGGACTGCTTTGGTTTTTGCTGGCGTTGTTTATATATTTTATAACCGTAATAACCACCCCCAGCAGCAATGACGCCAAAAATGGCAACTGTTTTAAATTCAATATTCCATGACGACTTTGGTGTTGTAGGTCTTGAATCAACTTGTGTATTTACAGCTGGCATTGAAACAACTGTTGGCGTTGGCGATGTTATGTTTTCATTATGAGTTATATTCTGTGCTTGGAACATTAATTTTTTTTGTTTGTTCCACTCTGCTAATTTTTTTCCTGCTGCAACACGCCCAGGATGAGGAGGCTTTTTACTAGTCACTTTCTCCACCTGATTCAATGTTTTCTGATTCTGCTGATTTTCTGGCTCGGTCATTTTGAAGGGAAACAAAATCTATATGATTAAAAGTAATTAATCCCATGATTAATGGCGATAACAATGTTCCAAATCTGTAATATAGATCACATCCTAGAGACTCTAATGACTTTGTTAAAACTGGATCCTGCGTTAAATCATACATAAAATCTTGTTCAGAATCAATGGGAGCAAATCTACTAACTAGTTTAGTGTACAAACTAAGAACCGTTTGCCCAACACTTTTTACCATTCTTGACCCCAGTTGCGCTTCATACCTGTTGTGATACTTTACAATGTCTTGTGGCGACATTTGTTGAATCTGTTCTATGCTGAATTCATTTCCAAGGTACTGTTTTGTTTTTCCACATGCTGCCAAAGAATACAGCCTTTCCTTTTGGCGCATAATAGCTTGGTCATCAACTTGATCATTTGTAAGTTCAGGAAGTAAATCATCGCAGTTCATGTTTTATTAATGAATAAATATTATTTTATTTTTTAAAAATGAGCACCGAAAAAACTATTACTAACCTTGTATACCATTCTGCTGTTATTGGAGGCCTAAGTGTAGGATACACAATGCTTGGTAAAAGCCTGTTAAAAATAAAACCAGCAGATCTTGGCAAACTAGACTTTGAAGACTCAGCAAAGCTGATAGCTGTTATTACAGCTTCATTTGCTACGAAAGATTTTCTAGTTAAGCAAGGAATAATTCCAGACAGTATCAATATGTAAAATTTAAAAAAATACATTTATAAAAATGGCTTCACTCGTAATGATGATTGGTGGCACTGTGGTTAATGCGCTTGCTTTTAGCGGAAGTAATTACGCATTTAGTAAACTACAAAATAAACAATGAGAGAAAAAGACATAACAGAGCTATGGAGCAACTAGCTGCTGCACAAGACACCTATGAAAAGCAAAGAATGGAGCAGTTAGATTTTATTAACGACAGACTTAAACAACAGGGACATGCAGCTTACACATTTAAAGATGTTGACCAGGCAATAAAAGAATATTTTCTAGTAACAGGCAAACAAGTTAAAACATTGCCCCCACCAAAATTTAGCGACTTTTATCAACCATCAGAAAAACAAAAGATGCAAGAAATATTGTTTATTGTCTTTGGCATGACCGCTGTGTATTTTGTTGCACAAAGTATTGGCTGAATAAAAATGTACAAAATCTATTATTCTCCAAAAGGATATTGGAAGGGAATAACAGCAATTAAAAAGCTTAGCCAAGCAGCGGGAGTCAGTGAACAAACAGCAAAAGAATGGTTATCTAAACAAGCGATTTGGCAAATTTATTTACCAGCGCCTAAACGAATACAAAGACCACACTTTGTCAACACAATACCGAACGACACCCATCAAATGGATCTTCTATATTTACCCCATGATACGATTAGACGAAAAAGATTTAAGTACGCACTTACAGTCATTGACATAGCTTCAAGATACAAAGATGCTGAACCATTAACACAAAAGAGTGCTTCTGCTGTTGCTGTCGCTTTACAACTGATATATCAACGAGGTCCGTTAACTTATCCTCGCATGATTCAAGTCGATGATGGAAAAGAATTTAAAGGTCAAGTAAATCATTATTGTTAAAACATAGAGTTACCATTAAAAGAGGCATTCCAGGAGTTCACAGATCACAGGGTTTGGTTGAAAACTTTAACAAACAGTTATCTGAAAGGCTTTTTTCCTACCAGTATCACAGAGAGCTGATTGACAATTCTCGCAACACAGAATGGGTTAGAAGACTGCCCTCAGTTCTACGTGCAATGAATAATGAAGAATTTAAAGGTCTAAAACCAGTACAAGCAATCAAAAAACAAAAAATAAATGTTGTTGAAGGAGAGTCTTCATCAAGCAAACTATTACCATTTGGTTTGAAAGTAAGGTACATTTATTTACCGGGAGAAGCAGAAGGGGACACCCGCATCAGGGCAACCGATCCAGTTTGGAGTGTTGACTCATATGAAATAAAAAGAATTGTAAAGATGAATCCGCCCGTGTATTATTTACGAGAAACTGACACAACAAAACGACCAGCCCCTCAAAGATCTTTTGTGAAAGAAGAACTGCAAATAATCCCGCCAGACACAGTTCCGCTTAATTAATTTACGTAAATATATTTGAGTTTAAAATGGAAGCTCAAAAGGAAGAAATCTTACATGAAACTAAAATGATGATAAAAAAAGAGACCTTAAAATTAATACAAGAATCATATGATACGTGTTCAGCTATTAAGGAAACAATTAAGTGGATTCATCGGTACACGGCAACGCATCCTGATCGCCTACGATCCCCAATTTTGATTATCAGAATAACGGATAAAGAATATCTTAAAAAAATAAAAAAAAATTCGTGCACATCAAGCAAACATGAGAAAAATTTTGTATGAATTGGATATTGATATGATTGAGCTTCTAGATAAATTTGAGGAAAAATATAAACCCGCGGAAGGTATGTAATTATGCTGTTTTCCAATGCCTGATTGCATATGAAAACTCTGGATTAACAAACACACGTTTTGTGTTTGTTCTATCTAATGACTTCTTTGTTACAACAGTTGTGTTGATCTCATGTAGATTAGATCGTAGTTTTACGTTGTCATGATGAAAAGTCTTATTGTCAAACAATGCTTTTTTATAGTTGTCATGGGATATGCTTGATTGCACAACACTACGAGATATTCCCTTTGCTTTTTTAACAACTTTTTTTTGGCTTGAAAGACTGTACATTTTCGACCTTAAACCAGCAAACTCCTTGATCACACCTCCAGATAATTCATCCTTCATCTTACCTAAAACCTTCTTGTTAACAGTTGAATGCAAAGGCGAATCTTTAGGATAATCAGATGTGTCGTACCATCCCGCATGCCCTTTAGCTACTTCTAATTCCATGTCTTTATAGATATCTTCAGTAGGGATATCTATAACAAAGGAATCTGTATCTGTGTACAGAACTCTGGACTCTGGATACAAGGGTTTAAAGTAGTCATAAAGAAATTCTAACATCAAAAGCTTCGACAGCTCTAAAACAGTAAACCCAATAAAAACAGGTTTGTCCAATTTGACTTTCTTTTTTTTCATCATTATTCCAAAAAGCTGATCATGAAATCTTCTGAAGTCCTGATAATTAGGTTTAGAAGTTAGCTTAATTGCATCGTTCTCTCTGGTGACCAATCTAACATCTTTACGCTTGTGCGGATTCTCCATAGTCTTTCCAAAACAGCTGTTGTTCATCAGCTTGAAAAAGTCTTTTTCTGAAGCATCTGTGGATTTAGTTCTGAGATCAGTGTTCTTCATTATGTATGGTTTCATGAACTGTTCTTGATCAAAAGCAATTATACGATGAACAGCTGTCAACTTCAAACCATGTCTTAAATAAAATTGTAGAAGCCTGTAATGGCAGACATAATTTTTTTTGCCTCGAAGATTAGGCACAAGTTTAGGTGGTTCTGTTTTTGCCATCTTTAGACTTTCTGCTGCTAATGGATAGTCATTATGGTAATCATGGAGTTCCTGAGGATATTCTAAGTCAACTTCTAGAATGTATCCACACTGTTGATCTGGCGTCAAACTGCCCAACCACTTTAATGCTTTTTGAATATTATCCGTATCACCGTCTGTGTACATTTTAAAGTTGCGTAATGGAAGTGATTGCGCCATTGCCCATCCATACAGATTGTTTGCATCTAAATACATGAGATAGTTAGACCTTTTACTTGGATCATAGTCGTCCAAGTATTTGTTGTTTGCTTTACAGTAATGGTGCGACGCCATACTGATTCCCCCACGCAATCCGTTTTCAATCATCTGAAGCATTGGCAGGTCAGACAATAAATCAATTTGTACTCCAGTAAATTTTAAGAAAGCGTCCCAGCTCATCCCGGGCGCAGAAATGTAATGCGCGGGATCCAGGCTGTAATGTTTCATGCAGGTCTTCCTATAATTTTCAAAGACGTCCGCCAACAAACAGGTATCCGCCATTAAATAGGAATCATGATAGTCTCCCATCGTTTTACACTCTAACTTCTGCCACGCATCTTGAGCATGCTGGTAATCAGAATCACTGATGTCCTTTCCTCTGAGACTAGAAAAGAACGCGCCTTTAGGCGGAAGTGTATCTTCGTCAAACCTTTGCCAACTGTTCATGTACTCATAAGGGTAAACGCCCTTTCTAACAAGAGTTGGGTCAAAATATTCTTCTGTTATTGGGCAGGACTTTAAGGACATAGCCAGTGACTCTAATGAACCCATCATGTGTTGCATAGAGTCGTAGAAAGACATGTTATTTAAAGTGAAACACATGTACTTTTCTGATGACTGTGCAATGCATGACACCCTGAAGTCGCTGGTTACTGCTTGCATTATAAGGTGAGAGTCGTAACCTCGCAAGTTGTGAAAGAATATAGGCAGCTTCCATGTCTTTGGTTCAAACTTTAGTTGAAGATTGCATTTGTTATGTGCTGCTCCTCTAAACTTTCCACTAATGTGATCATGGTCTCTTACTGTTGGATTCTCTGCGGTGGCAACCAAGGCCGCCCCACAAATCCAACAGTGAGTGGCTGAGTCATACTGTTGTTGGTCTTCAGGCGTCATTATGATTTCAGATAAGTTTAGATTATTAGAACAGGCATTACGCACTTGCTGCATGCGTTTTAAGAAGTATTTTGCAGCATTTGGTCCTCTGTATAATTCTGGCTTTGAATGGGCGCCATCCGACCTAACAATGATGAAGGCAAATGAGCAAATCTGATGATTACTCATTAAGACTGTTTTAGGAAGTTTCTGTGGGGTTGGTCCTTCATAAGGAACAATGAGTGATTCGAAGTCTGCGTAAACAACATATGGACTAGTTTGCAACCGTTTCCAGTTCTTAAAACTAACTTTACTGCCTTCTCCGGGCGTAATTAGTTCTGTATCACAGTCAACTGGGCTAATACAATGTTTTACATGTTCGCTTGCTGCTTTAACAGATGGAATTCTTGTTAAACATTTTCTACAGAATTCTTGTTTGCTATGTTGTTTTGTAGTATGCACTAGTAATCTACTCATTGTGCGTATCAATGTGTAATGTGGTAGCCCTGTTGGTGAAAACATCAGTAGTAAGTCAACATGATTTTTGTCTGGTTCGCCAATCGTTGGACTGTTCTTGGACACTTTAATCGGCTGTAGATTTGTTTCCTCATCCCATATGTAGATATTAACAGTTATTGGTTTGTTTTGTTCTTCAAACTGATCAATCTGATTTACACTAACAGGAAAGGATATTCCTCTAAAGTTAAGATCATTGATGTAAGGTTCATAGTTAGACACTCTCTCTGCGTTTTTGCGGAATACATGCAGCCTAGCAAGAACGCACCACATAAAACATTTGTTGTCTGTATTCTTTATGTTTAGAACTGCTCGTTTTGCAACTAATGATGGAGGTAGTGGAATGTAAGCCTTGCCAACAATCGGCTCATACTTAGCCTGTTTTAATCTGATCTCTAAGACTTTACCCTCTGACCAACCAGAGCCTCTCATTTTGGCTTCTTCAGCGGCCACATCAAACTGTGTAAGCAGCTGGTCTGCCCAACCAGGTGTTAAGTCATTATGAGAAAGAATAGTCTGTTGTTTAGTTGAGACCCAGACTTCTAGATTTTCTTCATTTATTGTTATATAGTCGATTAAAACAACTAACCTTACTTTAACTGGAGGGTTTATTGTTAGTTTACTTGGAACTTGAGAAATAGCGTGTACAACGCTTTCCCGCACGTTTTTTGGATTAATAACTTCTAAATCAATCTCATTTAGTGCTCTTGACAAACGCTCTTTCTCGAGCATTGCTTCAAACAATTCATCTGAACCTTCATATATCTTATCCATGCTGAGTTTCTTTTCTAACTCAAAATATTTATTTAAATTTAAAAAAAATACTTAATCAGAATCAATATCAACGGTCTTTTTGTGCTTGGACTCGTAAACTAAAGTATAAACGCCCTTTGGGGTTGTTAATGTGAGCTGTTTAGAACAGAGTTTAATGTTTCGTTTACTTTTTTTAAACATTCCTTTTTTATCTGGTCGGTGTCTGGTTGTTGAGAAAAAGTTGCTCTTGCCTTTCTTTGAAGATCAAACTTTTGTCTTTTGTAGTCCTCAAAATCAGCCTGTAGGCGACTAAATTCTTCATCCGTGATGTTTGAGTCGGCAAGTGCTTTATCAATTATCAGTTTGAAGGAACTAAGTTTAGCTGTTATTAGTTGAACCATAGCTGTGTGCTTTTGGAGTTTAGCTTTTATTTTTTTGCTGACAGCACTTACAGCCAATGAACACAGGCCAAGAGTTAAAGACAAACCACCTAGAGGTATAGCTACCGGTGCACCTACGCCTGTTGCTAAGAGACCTACACTTGTTCCTGCTGTTAAAGCACTAACCGCCGATGCTCCAGTATTAACATATGTAACAGCATTAAAGACAGCAGAATACCTTCGTTTGGTTTTGCTGTATTTTGAAAGGTCCTGCTCTAGTTGGGTTTGCATTTGTGTTATGTTTGTTAATCTGAAAGTTTTTATGTCTACAGCAACAGAGTTGCCTACTATCTCTTCTTTGGGCACTTTTGGATAAGTCGTAACAGACATGCTTTTTTAAAATAAAAATAATTTAGTATTGGATATCTTTTAATCTGTTATCTTGAATATTCAGCTGCGCATCATATATTAAAAACAAATGTACATTAAGTGGTTTATCACTCTCTTTTTCTTTATCAATTTGAATGTTTATTACGTCTTTAACTGTTCTCCCACTCCCATGCAACTGATTATCTTCTGTTGACCTTAGGTCAATCCATAAACCGTATTTCGTTGTTAAATATTCATCAAGTCTAACACTGTGAAGGTGTAGATCTTTAGACACAAGGTCTACTGTTGGATTTCTACACCTCCCGCCTCCAAACAATTTTCTTATTTCATCAAAATGATGATAAGGTTTAAGCCCGCTACCGTAGACTTGGTTAGGACTACCCTCAATTGAACATTGTACTTTCGTTATTTTAGGATTGATAAACTTTTCACTTTGTCTTTTGAATGGTTCTTCATCTTCACACAGCAATAAAATACCTTTAAGGGATCTTGCTGCGGCACTAAAACTAAAGTTCCATATAGTGTCTGCCCTGCTTTTAGGATATTTAGTATGATGAATCACTCTTTCGTAATATATTGCTAATTTTGACTGATATTGTTGCTCAATCAGCCTTGCTAAGTTAGGGTTGCTAACAATGTCAAACTCTAAAGAGATGTCGAAAATGCTGTACTTTGCGTTAGAGTCTGTAGATTTAATGACACGTTTGTATTCATTAAAAGTTAGTTCATATGACAATCTGTCTTTTAATGCTCCTTGAAAGTATGGCGCATGCGCTTTTAACAACTCAAAATCTAAGGGTATAGAAAAGCGATTTCCATAAGCAAAGCTTACAGCTTCATACTTGTTGCCGGCTTTAGCGTCTTCGGCGTCTATTCTGTGTTTTAGTGCTTCGTTATTTTCGATTCCTTGAAACGCAAGATCGGCCCTTTCATTATCGGTTAGCCATAGATCACAATAGATTAAAAATATGTCTGCATTGTGTAAAGAAAATATTTCTTGCCCCTCAAGTTTTATAGAAATTTTCTTAACGATTGCCCGTCCCAGATTCTGGACTACTGTCCTGTTTTCGTCTGTTGCTGATTCTAGTTCTATTTTGAAAGTAAGTCGTGCAGATCCCGGCACAATCACTTCATCTGCTCCTAGGTCTGGAAATTTAACAGTAAGAATTTGATCTGAATCAATAGTAGATGGATTATTTGGAACAATAATATTCTGTTTATTTCCCTTCACGCCAAAGGGCTCTTTCAGTCTTCTATGCGGGTCAAGAATCGAGCCATATGCTTGTGACATTTTTTTATAAAACAAAATAAAAAGTTAATTATTTAAAAACATGGCAGGCATTGAAGATTATGATGTTTTTGATCCTGGAGACGACATGAGTGAAATGACACCTTTGACACATCCATTACAATCATTGCGGCATGAATTAACAGAAAGTAAGGTCAAATCATTTTATCAAAGTTTAGGCCAAGAACCTCCTGAATTTATAGACCCTAATGATTTTGAAACAAAAGATGACCATTTGTTTTTTAAAAACGAGCAAGGACAACTTGTTCAGCTTACAACTAAACCAGACTCATCAAAGTTTTTAAAAAAGAGTACAATTAGACAAAGGCTCAGTGTGAGCGATCAAAATCGCCTTGGCATTACTAAACCAAAATTAAACAGTGAGGCAGTTGCTAAACTTCAAAACACACTACAAGAACTCCCAACAGATAACCAAATACAAAACATACCCCTTAAAGATTTAAGCCCAACAGCAGACGAAATAATACAAGCAGAAACCAGTTTTTCAGAAGAAACAGCATTAAAAACTATGCACGATCCGCCGCTACCTATGAGAGAAATAACGGCCCTTGATCATGCTTTAAGAAGCATCAGAGGCGAATTAACAAACAATTTAGCAAAACTGGGTGAACTAGATGAGCATATAAAAAGAGAAAAAGAAAAACTAGTTGAGGCTGATGACCACAACTTAGGACCTGGTGTTAAAGAAAGAATAACACAAAGACTAAAAGATCTTGAACAAGAGAGATCAGCAAGACTAGAAGTGTTGTCTAATAACCGAGAACAATTACGAACTCAAGTGAGCAGAATAAGAGAAACTATCCAAAGAATTTTATATGAAGACACAACGTTAGCAGAACGAATAAAAACACTGTTTAGAGAGCAAGGTGTCACATTAGCAAGTGTTATAACAGCCTTAGGATTTGCAATAAGTACACTGGTGTTGGCTATTACAGGCGGCGGTGGTGGGGGGGTAGTGCCACCAGGACCACCATCTCCTCCACCTGATAAATCATGGGTAAAAAAACAACTTGATCATCTTGCAAGTTTATTAAAAAAATTAGCCAGTAAGGCAATAGATTCTTTGCCTGGTATAATAGGAGGGATCGTTAGCTGGCTTTTGTCTGCCGCAAGTAAAGTAGTTGGCTTTATGGCTGAGCACTTATGGGCATTAGTTGTCTTAATAGTTGGGTTACTTTATAGTAAGATAAAGACCAAGTAATCCTAGGGCAGTTAATCCAATAACAAGTGCTGTCTTTTCATATTCATGGGGGTCGCTTTTATTCACCATGGATTGGTTGGGGGTGGGGTTTTGAGGGGAGTATTGGATGGGGTTTTGGGGCCTTGGGGATTGGTGGGGATTCTTTTTTTTATTGCTATTGCTGGCTTAGAATTTATGTCGTTTTTTCCAACCTTCTCTTCTTTACCAGCCACAAGGATTTCATTATTATAGTTTATTATTGTTCCTATCTGGAGTCTGAGGTCAGAAGGCAGCATGTATAAACCAGTGCCAACAGCAAAGTCTACTTTCGATCTTGCGTATTGCAAAACATTTTGGTACCTTTTAATACTTGAAGGCAAATCAATTGCAGAATTAATAGAATCCTCTAAATTTGCTAAATACTGTTTTTGGGCGTCAAAGCCAGTAGAAGGATCAATTATGTTTGATCTCGTTTGTGCTTGCGAACCTAGCAAACACCAAACATAAGTACGAATAGAGTCGTTTATTCGTTCTATTCCCGCTTTTGTTAGACCCTTAGAAGTATCCAAAATAAATGTTGTCCATGCTGTTTTATGCTCTTGCTCTATGGACCCGAGGTGAACAGTTGTGCCTGAAGAGAAAGATGTGTAAGGAGGATTCCAATCATAGTTATACTTTCTATGCACGCCCCAATAATAAAGAGTGCCTAAACCATGATTAAGATCCAACTTTTGTCTAAAGTCTGTCTTTGGGTCAATATCAAATTCGTTACAGATCCTTTCAAAAGCCTTGTAATCTATTCTGTTGCTGAATGGATTAAACGTTTTTGTCATTTGGTAATGGTGCTTGCAGTTCAGATAAAATACGTCTGAAGGTGTAATAAAAATGAAATCTATACACTGACCTCACCAAAGGACAGGATGATTTAAATGATCAGCATACGACACTCCACACCCAGTTGATGCACAAAACACAGCAAAGTTTAACTGGTTCTGATAAAACTGCATCGGATGACTGAACCACACTTTCGGGATGTAGTCGTTTTTGATAGGAGGGTTAAGATAACGATCCAATGGAGTACTAACCTTTACTTGAAAGGCGTCAGTCTGAGTCACAGAAATGTTGAGGGTATCAGTTGTTATATCTTTAGGACTGTAGTGCGGTCCAACAGAATATTTTGCATTAGTATATTTGAATGCACTCATTTTTAAATTTGTTTTAAAAATGTTTGTAACAATAACAACTCAAGACAGTCCTTCGTTTTTAGAATATGCTATTGATAATAACTGCGGAACCCAAAGGGTCGCACTCCATGAAATTTTTTACAAAGTCGTATGGTTTAATATAACTGAATCCAAGAAGAATAATAAGATTACAAAATTTGATAATAGAGGAAACTTAGTTAGCCAGTTAACCATACCTGATGGTTATTACGGGTTTTGCTCGCTGAAAGAAGCAATGAGTAACTTCAACATTACTCTCAAACTTAACAATGCAAATTTGAAAATAATGTTGACATTCAAACCTGAAGAAGAAGAAGTAAGTTACCTTTTTGATGGAGAGCTAGCTAAAATGTTAGGCTTTGCAACTGACAATTATGCCATTCATGAATTTAGAGTTGCACCAGACGAAACTACTTATGAGGGAGAATATCCGCTCGATCTTGCATTACATTCATTACTCTATGTTCATTTGGACGAGCTGAGCACTGATGAAAACTTATATGATGGAAAGCCCTCAACTGTTTTAAGAGCTCTTCCATCAGGGAAAGCTGCATATTGCGATTATGAAATTATACAATTCCCTAATTTACAGTTTAAAAGATTAGCTTGTGGGAGGGTCAGATCATTTAATATAAAGATCACAGATAAAACAGGGAAAGTCGTGAAATGTGATAACCTGCACATTGTTTTAGAAATAAAATAATACGTTGTTTTAAAAAATGTCACGTGGACCAGACGATTCGGGGGTCACATTAGCGCCTGAGAGGTGTGTAACTTTAGAATTAAAAGACCTTGCAGACGTTGAGGACTTTGAACAAAACGGTGAGATAGGCACTTTATATGGTTTTGAGTACACTAAAGATGGTTATTATAAGCGCAAAGAGGTTGACGACAACAAAAGGTTTCCTAAACTAGAACAACTACGCAATGTAGAAGCAAATAATGCGGGTCAGTATGAATATAAAATAGTTCGAAAAACTGACAACAAATGGCACTTAGAACCATATTTAGAATGGGACATAAAATTTGAATTCTTAAGCCCATTTACATTTTTTGACCGTCAAAAAAGTTTCAGAAAAGCATTGAACTCTGGCCCTTTACATGTAAGTCTTATGCCAGAGGACAACAGTCGGAAAGAGATCGAAATAAAGCCGTTTGGGGACAAACAGTACATCCTCCACAGAAGAGAATCGGTTTTAAAGAAAGCTTCTACAAAATTACAGTTCATTCCACGCACAAAATTAGGAGACACGTTCACAATGATATTTAAAATTTCTGTCTTAAAAGATGAGGCGAGAAATGGAGCTCTGGGCGTCAGTGACAATCTTATGAAAGGAATTCTTATTAGCTGGCAAAACTTAGACGTTGACAAACTTAAAGTTACTGTCGTTGTTCTTTACAATGGCGAGGATATTAAGGTCATAACAACAAGCAACAAAATTGATATTAGTTTAAATAGAAACGATCTTACAGAACTGAACTGGATTAATCTTACACATTTGGGCCTTATAGGGTTTTATTATACTGAACAAGTTTTGACAGAGAGTATGATAAAAACAATAACTGGATTAGATTAAATTCTGTTTTAAAACTATGGAGCAGACAACTTTGGTGTCAATGCCGATGTTAAACTTTATGACAAAAACCCCTCATTGTTCATTGATTTGTGGACAGACTGGTTGTGGAAAAACAATATTTGTCCTCGACCTATTACAAACAGTTTATAGTTATAATTTTGATCATATTGTAATTTTCTGTCCAACACTTAAATGGAACAAAGCATATCACGATAGAAGGTTTATATGGACGGATGATGAAATCTATTTAGTTGACCCTAGCAATAAACTGAGTGAGTGTTTAGAACATTTTTTTAAACTGTTTGAGGGAACGCAGACATTATTTATTATAGATGATTGTTCGGCAGAAAGAGACATAGTTAAAAAGAGAAACACTTTGTCAAAACTAGCTTTCAGTGGAAGACATGCTGGGATAAGTGTGTGGATTCTATGTCAAAAATATAACTCAGTTTTAAAAGACTTTAGAGAGCAATTAAAGACTGTAGTTTTATTCCACATGAAAGACAGAGACGCATTTGATGAATGTATGCGTGAAAATGATGTTATTGAAAACGATCAAGAAAAACGAAGGATTAAGCAAAAACTTAAGTCTCAAAAGTTTTCTAAATTAGTGTTAAAAACAGATAATCCTACACATTATGTATGTTTGTAAAGTGTTTACTATTAGAGAACTATAAAATAGGCACTCTGGGTAAGCCGGCGGAGCAACAGCGAAACCGGCTTCAGCCGGTTGGAGCTGGCGGAGGTGGGTGAGCCAGAGTGCCTATTTTATAGTTCTCTGCCGTGTACAGACATCCAACACAGATATCGCGCACGGGA
>CM065715.1:13460457-13470457 GCA_033310375.1 Conus canariensis
CACTAAATCCAGCAAAGGTGGAGTCATCCACTCCTGGTGTTCACTCTCTTTGTAACAAACTGGAGTCGTCCCACCATGCAGTGGCTTCTGAAAGCTGCTTAAGTTTCTCTCTCTCTCTCTCTCTCTCTCTCTCTCTCTCTCTCTCTCTCTCTCTCTCTCTCTCTCTCTCTCTGTAACACCTCCCTCCATGAATGGCGATCTGTTTGTCTCTGTCTCTTTCTCTGCCCCTGTCTGTCTGTCTCTGTCTCTCCCTGTCTCAGTCTGTCTGTCTCTGTCTGAGTCTGTGTTTGTCTGTCTGTATGTCTGCCTGTCTGTCTTTCTGGGCATGAGCGTGTGTATGTATGTGTTGTGTGTGTGTGTGTGTGTGTGTGTGTGTGTGTGTGTGTGTGTGTGTGTGTGTGTGCGTGTGTGTGTGTGTGTGTTTAAACGAGAGAGAGAGAGAGAGAGAGAGAGAGAGAGAGAGAACAGGCAGACAGACAGACAGACAGAGAGAGAGAGAGAGACACACACAGAAAGAGAAGGGCGAAGGAGTGGGGAGGGGATGGTGTTTCAGAAATAGAAGGAGAAAAAGGTTTCAAGGCTGGTTGACGTTAAAAAGCAAAACAATTTTTCACTTTTGTAAAGGAAGTGTTTCGTTCAGCAGTAACATGAAACATTTTCCATTTAAACTTCAGCAAACTTTCTTCCAGATCTCCAGAATTCAGATACAAAGAAAAGAAGAGAAGAAGTAATATGGCCCTTTCTCAACAATTCTCTATGAAAATGCATGTACTTCATTTAAGAGCAGCCATTGACTACTTTTAAAACGGTTTTGCATATCTGGTTAACTTTGGAGTCTGAAAATGGTTGTAGTTATAGTTCCAACTCCGTGCTATCTTCTCTCTGGACCACAGTTGTGGACGGGAGTTGGTTTGAGCCATTTCTGGTCGACCTTTCAGAGTCACTGAAATCGTCATTTAAGCAGATCAGAGTGACAGCTACTCTATAAAGTTGACATTTGTTTCTAACTGAAGGACAGGGAATCTTGCTGAAGGCGGAATATTGGGGGTTTTTTTCCGATCAAAAGAGAATCGACTAGGCCTTTCGTTTCATCTATTTGGGGGCCGGAATAGCTCAGTTGGTAGAGCGCCGGACTCGTAATCTTGGTGATCCTGGGGTTGCGGGTTCGAATCTCCGCCGGGCCGTTTCGGTACAGGGGGATTTTTCCCTCGGAGTTAAAATTGGTTCCGACTGCATTTCCCATACAGTCCTTCGAATGAGACTAGTGATTCTGACTCCATTCCCCATACAGTCCTTCGAATGAGACTATAAACCGAGGTTCCGTGTGTGAAAGCACGCATAACATCTTGCACACACGTAAAATCCCATCACCAAGTTTCGGAAGAGAAGGCCAGTTTGGCCGTTGGTATGGATGACACGTGACACATAGCATGCACCCTGCGTGAGAAATGGAAAGAATGAAGGAAGTAAGGAAATTGAGTGAACGATATTGAGCGATATTAACTGGATGACACGGGAAACGACTGAATGAAGCGCCAGCTGGCAGTTCCTCAGTCGGCACTACCCAGGTAGGCAGCCCGTTGTGTAAACGAGTGTGGATTGTAAAGCGCTTAGAGCTTGGTCTCTCACCGAGGATAGGCGCTATATAGTATTCATAATAACAAAAATGATATTTCTTTCTGAGAAATCATATTTCGTGAAAAAAAAAAGAAATCGATTGTAGTGCGGTTTTAATTGTAAGGTATGTAAACATCACGTAGCTTTCAAGAATAAAATAATCTTAGGATTTTTGTTTGCTTCCATTACATTATGGGCTAATGGCTTTCAAACCGTGCTTATGATAAGTGCAGGAAAAATGGTGAACACCTTCTGTACTCGTTGTGTCAGAGCCTCTTATGCCTCACACGTTTGTTCTTTTTTTACCAGTCCACAACTGTTCGAACAAACCTTCGATCGCTTTTGAATACAGCACACACACACACACACACACACACACACACACACACACACACACACACACACACACACACACACACACACAATACAATCAGAGAAAGAACAAGCTTAAACTGTGTGGTGTATTACAACACATTTCACGATAAAATGACTTGACAGAGGCGAAAACAAATTTTGTTATGTAATTTGATAACTTGACAATGATATTAAAAAGTAAAAAAAAAAGGTTCATGTCTTCCGAGATAATGTAAATATTTGACCTGTCAGAAAGACGGTGTAAGACGGAATCAGCTGTGGCATTGTCCTGTTTGAGTCATTCGCTGAATATATTTAGATTAATTAAGTAGGTTTATTCTCCGTCTGTTCTCATTTTGTTTTTCAATGCCAAAAGTGCAATTTCCCGCGCAACATTCGTCCATAAGTATGGCTGATATATCAAAACTCGAAAGTGTTTGGGAATGTTTAAATCTAATATTCTAGCTATGGACAAATCTTTAGACAAAAACTAGTCAAAAACTGCCCACAATTCGTGTAACATTAAGGTTGAAAGGAAAGCAAGCAATGACTGTGGAGCGAATTACAGAACATCGTGCAGTTTGTTTCCCACTGAAATGATTGTAATTTTCTTGGAAGGGGGACGAAAAGGCGAGGAGGCGGATAGGGATGAGAGAGTAAGGGGGGGGGGGAGAGTTAGTGGGATGGGGCAGTGAGAGGGGCGAGTAAAATGGGGGGTGGGGGGGTGGGGGGGGTGGGGGGAGAGAAAAATGGGTGAGGGCGGTTAGGGTTAGTAATTGCTCTTGGTCTGTATTCAAACTATTGACAGAAAACTCTCTCTCTCTCTCTCTCTCTCTCTCTCTCTCTCTCTCTCTCTCTCTCTGCCCTGTGGTGTGTGTGTGTGTGTGTGTGTGTGTGTGTGTGTGTGTGTGTGTGTGTGTGTGTGTGTGTGTATACTCATCCAACAAAATACACACACACACACACACACACACACACACACACACACACACACACACACACACACACACACACACACCACAGGGGTAATTTGAGTAAAATGACACAGTCCATGAACTTTTGGGGGTTCTGCCCTAGGGACAACCTGCGTGCATGTGTGACTGGCTTTTACATCACATTGATGGAATGGACATCCACAAAGCTGTGCCAAGGGAGACAAGCAAGACATTAAGCTGAAAGGTGTCAGCGACCCCCGCGAGAGAGAGAGAGAGAGAGAGAGAGAGAGAGAGAGAGAGAGAGAGAGAGAGAGAGAGAGAGAGAGAGAGAGAATAGCTTGCATGTGCAATTTAAACAAATCTGCAAGACTTTTATTCGATCTTTTCGTGTTCTGTGTGTGTCCATTTTTTCTCTTTTTTTTTTTTTGTCTTTCCATTATTCTTTTTTTCTTTTTTGTTTTCTCTAATACATGCCTAGGTTTTCTTTGCTATGTATCCATGGGAGCGTGCACTCTGGACAGGTGTGTGTGGTGTGTGTGTGTGTGTGTGTGTGTGTGTGTGTGTGTGTGTGTGTGTGTGTGTGTTTATGTGCTTATGCGTGTGTGTTTGTGTGTGTGTGTGTGTGTGTGTGTGTGTGGTGTGTGTGTGTGTGTGCGTGCGCAAGCGTGTGTGTGTGTGTGTGTGTGTGTATGTGTGTGTGTGAGTGTGTGTTTTGTGTGTGTGTGTGTGTGTGTGTGTGTGTGTGTGTGTGTGTGTGTGAGAGAGAGAGAGAGAGAGAGAGAGAGAGAGAGAGAGATTCTCTTTTGTGTTGATTTTTTTTTTACGTTTTTTTTCCCTTTTTCTTTCTCCCTGTCGCCTTCTTCTTGTGTGCTTCCATCTGTGCCTTTCTTCATCGTCCCTCATTCTTGTCATTTTTCACGAATAAATGGGGCTGCAGTCATAGTGTCACTTGTAGAAGCATAGTACAATTAATATGAACTAAACGTACTTTAAAGAAAACTGGAATTATGTGTTGTCTTACATTGTAGATAAACGATGTTCGGCCGTGGGATGATATGAGCTCTGGCTCTTTCCAAAATGTGGCCAACAAGTTGTTTCGATGGCTGAGAGACTGACAAATAGGAATCCGAATAAGACAGAAACTCCTATGCGAGCCGCCGTGGTGAAATGGTTAGCGTCGCGGGCTCTCGGCTGGGAGGTCGTGGTTTCGATTCCCATCAGAGTCATGTGGGATTTTTCTGCCCCGACCAGCTCCTACCCGGAGTTGAGTTTGTTACGGGCTCAGTTGGGAAGACTGGGACCACACAGTCGAGTTTCATTCACTTGATGGATGCGTCTCTGAGAGCGTTGCTCAAGAGATGGGACAGCAAAAAAAAAAAAAGAAAAAAAAATTAGAAACTCTTACGCAACCTTTTAAAGGATGTGTTGTATTATCTGATTGGGTAGCTAAAAAAACTAAGGAAAAACAACAAAAACAAAAAGAGAAATATTACGCATGTCGTCGCAAAAAAAAACAACAACCAGATATGCTAACTTGATCATGACGTTTGTGCTCAGTAGCGGGAGAAAGAAAGAAAGAGAGAGAGAGAGAGAGAGAGAGAGAGAGAGAGAGAGAGAGAGAGAGAGAGAGAGAGAGAGAATGGAGTTTACAGTTAAATCTTGTAACAGATTTTAATTCATTGCATCGTTTGCCTTGATTTAACAAACCGCAGGCGAATCTTTGTCGGTCCCAGTTCCTGCGTTTCTGCGTCCTCCTTTCCGTATTGATTGAACTAACATCAAACCAGTGCCTGATTTATTGACATATTCATTCTCTTATCAGATCCTTCAAACGTCATGCTGGATACAGTTTCCAACAAAACTCACTCCAAAGAAAGCCGTTTGCTTTCATACACAGACATTTGACCACACGATATCGATTTTGAACGTTCAGTTAAGAAAGAGAGGTTTGTGCGTTTGTGTGTTTGCTTGTTCATGAGAGGTCGGGGGCTCGCGCTTCCTTTCAACTACCTTAATAGACCCCAGGGAATTGAACACTCAGAAGCAATCTTCTTAGGTGTACGAATGTTCGATCACATGACAAGGAATGATGTTGTTCATTGTCTTCTTCTGTTTCGGCATCTTACGCAGGGAACACGGACAGATACCTTTGTCCAACAAGCTGGTAAAAGAACGCCCTCACGCAGTTATTGGATTCTGTAAACGTGTGTGGAGTGGTCGTGTATCCCATGCTTTTCATTCAAGTCTCTGTCCAAAAGAATCTCCAGACTGTAGAGGACGGATAGGGGCCGTAATACCTCAACTGGTACAGTGTCGGACTCGTAATCCTGGTGATTCTGGCGTTGCAAGTTCGAATCTCCCCCGGGCCGTTTTGGTCCAAAAGGGAATATTTTCTCGGAGTTTACGTCGGATCTGACATCATTTACCGGACAGTACGTAAAATAGGAGTATAAACCAAAGTTCAAGGGATAAACATGTCCATAAGATCTTGCAAGTATCCCATCACCGACTTCCGAGAACCGTCCAAACCTGATAGAGTTTTTAACCACGTTCCCGAGGTGGCCGTAAAGACGAAACAGTCTTGTGCCGTTTGCTTACAGGCCACTCGTTTTATACTCATCTTTTAAAAGGTGAAGAAGCTCCGTGGTGCATTCCATGCCATGTTCCACTCACAGTGAAACATAATATATTAGAATGTTCGGATTTGCACGTTGTGAGACATAAGCACTTTACAGCAGACTCCATGAAAACCTTGTTCAGAAATGTCCAACCTGACGTGATCTTTGAATTTCTGAGAGGGATTAACATTTTTCATCTCATCTAAGATTTTATGAAGAAAGATTCTTAACGAAGTTTCTGGTGCGTTTTTAGAAGGTGTGTTTTAAAGAGATTTTTTTTCTTTTTAGTGACGACTTTTGAGTTGACTTCAACGTAGTGACAGCCCTGACATGGCCCTTTGCGGTCGGCTGGACTATAAGCAACATTACCTTACCTGCCTTCCAAGAGAGAAGGCCAGTGTGGTCGTTGATATAGATGACACCTTTACACACAAAATGCATCGTCCATAAAGAAGCAAAAGAATGGGAGAGCGGGATGGGGAGGGGGGTGGTGGTGGTGGTGACTGATATTTGTCTGTATGACACTGGAAACGACTAAGGGCAGCGGCAGTAGGCAGCTGTTTCTTTGGCTGTATCTAACTAGGCAGCTGTTTCGTTGGCTGTATCTAACTAGGCAGCCCGTTTGTATATACGAGCGAATGGATGGTAAAGCGCTAAGAGCCCGGACTCTAACCGAGGATAAGCGCCTATAAGTAATAATAATAATAACAAGAACAAACAATCATCATCATCATCATCATCATCGTAACAATAACAATTACGATAATAATAATAATGATTAAATAATAATAATATCATCATAATAATAATGATAAAAATAATGATATGATAGATAGATGAATAGAACAAATAAATAAACACACAGATAAATGAATGAATAATGGGTAGATCTTGAAAGACAATAACGATAGTTTTTTTACCTTGTTGTCTCCACATGACTCCACATAAGTTATGTAGGAGAACTATTTCTCACAGGTCAAATGTGAGTCACGACATCGCCACATTGCTAGCAGGTACACGTGCTAATGAATAAATAGATGCTGTCAATTTTCATGGCATGATTAATTCAGAAATGGTTAACCCGTCGCAGATGAAGAAAACGGTGTGAAATTTGAATTTCCCACTGATTATTCCATTTACTTTATTGGAGGCTCTTTGAAGATTGAATTTTGCTGGAAAACTTGCTTGTGTGCAATTGAATACAATTGCTGTTAATTTGGGAAATGAGGGAGGGATGTTTAAATCTCTGCTTCAAAGCCATTAGAGGATTTCTTGGTCGTGTGGGAAATCAACAACATGATGTGGTTTCGGTGATCGATTTGTTTTAATTCCATCTGGTTAATTTCATTTGTTTTAACTGACTTTAGTGAATTTGGTTTATGTCTGGGACTGCGGGAAGGAATAGGATTTTTTCAAAACTTTTTTTTTTTCAAATCTCTGTCGTAGTTTTGGTTTTTACATCCAGTCAGCCGAGTGGTTGTGAGTTCGACCTAGACTCGGGAATTGAATACATTTATTTAAGTGAGATGATGGCGAAATAAGAGAGAGAGAGAGAGAGAGAGAGAGAGAGAGAGAGAGAGAGAGAGAGAGAGAGAGAGGGAGAGAGAGGACAGAGAGAGAGAGGGAGAGAGAGAGAGACAGACAGACAGACAGACAGACAAACACACACACACACACACACACACACACACACACACACACACACTGACACACAAATAGACAGATGGATAGAAACAGAGACAAAGAGAGAGAAAGAGGGAGGTAGGGGTTGACAGAAAGAGAAAGAAATAGACAGACAGACAGACAGAGAAAGACAAAGAAGACAGATTGAAAGCATGTGGTGGGTATGTGGTTCAGGATCAACCATGTAATGTGAATATCTACACAGATGATTTATTCCATATAGTCTCCTCCAGGAACATTGTGAATGTGAAAGAGAACAAATAAACGAGTAAGAACACTACATTTTCTTTCCCTTGTTCGAGCGTGGATCTTGCGTGGACAAGAAGACGAAATGAAATAAACAAGTTCTTTTTGTCCGTCAGCCCTCTCTCTCTCCCTGCCTCCCTCCTCCCCCCCACCTACCCATAACATTACCCTGCCTTTGAAGTAACCTATTTTAGAGATGCATAATGATAAGCTTTCACTTATTTTCTATTGTTATTTGACACATTGCAAACAAGATTGATCAGACACACAACTTAACTCCGAGGGAAATAAATCATGTCGACTCATTAAAACAATGTTTTGTAACAATCCTATTGTGCCCGAGAAAGAATTTGATGAGATACGTGCGTGTAGAAGTGAGGGAGATGAAGTATGGGAAGGTGTATGTTCCGGAGAATATCTTTTGTATTTTGGCAGTTTGTGAAATACACAGCGGAACCTATTCTTCGTACCTCCCTTTTCCACTTCTCACACTTTCTTAGATGTCGACAGAATTTACAGGCTCGGTTCTCTCCCCTTTCAAATAGCATCCGGCGCCATTCTCTTGGCTATTTTCCAACTTAACTATTATGAACAGCCGAGCCATTACTGGAAATAAAATGGGGATGGCAGTGAGGGAGTGAGATTTCCTCGGGGACTGGGTCTCTCCCTGTTGGCGACATGAAGACTGTCAGAAACCTGTCGCTGGGATTTTGAGTTCAGAACGGGAGACACCAGGGTTGGCATCAAGGTTTTTTTTTCCTACGACAATGGTGATTTCAGTTTATCAATGCATAGTTCATGTCAACGAACTTCTCTCCAGCTCTTGCTTCAAGACTGCTTTTCGATAGAATGACAAAGGGGGTGGGGTGGGGGGGGGGGGGTTAAAGAATTAGCATGCAGGGCTGGGGAAGAGAACAAACGAACGAACGAAATTTTGTTTTACCAAGGTAATGAGATGAGCTATACAAATCCTTGTTTCCACCCAGCCCTGAGAGAGAGAGAGAGAGAGAGAGAGAGAGAGAGAGAGAGAGAGAGAGAGAGAGAGAGAGAGAAATATGGATATATATATATATATGTAAACATTCTGTTCGTATATTTTCCCTCCTAACACAGATTTAATGTGACCGAAAAGAAAAACAACAACAACGAACAAACAAACAAAGAAACCAAGCCGAATCAGAATATTTCGTTTCCCGTTGAGCAAATTTATTTCTGAGAATAAGATACAGGAAACAAAGGTATTAGGTTAACTAAAGTTTCTCATTTTCCAACCCATAGTTCATTTCTCATTCCCCCACACACAGCTCCCCCCCACCCACCCACTCTCACTCACTCTCTCTCTCTCTCTCTCTTTCATTTTTATACCTCCTGACTTATGATACATTAGACTTTTTTTATGTAGACTTATATACTCCTTATATTTTCTAAATTGTCAGGTCCCGACGCTGAAAACTGATCGATAGTACCTAACCACAGGCAAATAAAAGGACACTAGCAAGCGACCCACTGAATTCTTCCTGTCGCCACGTGCTGTCGGAAAGTTACTCCCCTTGGCATGCTCAACAGCCTATGTCGAAGCGTTTTCAAGACGGCTAAGCAGCAATTGATGCCGGGACGAAATTCCTAGTTGGGTACGTCGCGCTGAGTCGTCATACATTCGCAACAACTGCGTGATCGTTAACGTGCAAAATTTGGTTCGGTCGTCGAAACTGGAGACACTGTGCATATAATTTGGTTTTGTCGTCAAAGTCAGACTGATGGAGAGAGAGAAAAAAAAGAATCATTACGTAAAATGGACGCAAATGAAGGAGTCTGAGAAGGCGAAAATATTTCAAACAACAAAGGACCTCCTTGGCACAAAGAAGAGAGAAGCTTTCCAGGGGAATCTGTTTATGTTGTTAATATTAATAATAAAAAATGATAATCACCCAAATCGAGAGGAAGATTGTAAATTTATTTGACGAGAGATAATACTCGAACATTTTGCATTGATTACTCAATAAATTTATACTTTGTTGGAACATTCTGTAGTCTTACATGTTGGGCCCATTCATAAATAAATAATGTCAAAGCTGATTGTAACATGGCGCTTCATTGGCGTCTCTTTCAAAATTAATAGTGTGAAATCTACTCGTTAGGCACGTGGAAAATCAAGCATCATGCACTAACAGCAACAATGCCGATTGCATGCATATGATTAGTGATGCGCTCGCGTTTAACGCAATTGTCTAATTGACTTAAAGTAAAGATTTGCCTTGGGTTTAAAAAAAAAACTCCGAATGGCATTTGTTCGTGAGCATAGACAGAAAAGTGAACGGCTTATTTGTCGAGGATAACCCTTCTGATGTTTATCTTTTTCTTTGTCCATTGAGTGAAAACAACATGCATGCTACATAAAAGGTTATGACAGGAAATGTTATATGAGACAGGGAACAGTAAACAGTCATTAACGAACATGTGAGGTGACTCTTGCTCCCATAATGGAAATAAACAGACGCTCATAATAACTCCAAAGGAACGCTGTTTCGACCTGAGGCAATTAGAAAC
>CM065715.1:13475457-13477757 GCA_033310375.1 Conus canariensis
TTCCCACCACATCATCCACTTGTAATAAAGCAGGGTGGCCATTGTTACACTCCTCTTGTTATAAAGCAGTGTTTCTGTCAATACTGCTCTGGTAATAAAGCAGTGTTTCGAACACCCTACACCTGTAATAAAGCGGTGTTTCCCTCACACTTGACTTGTAATAAAGCAGTGTTCCTAATCACATTCCTCTCTCTGTGCAGGTTGGGGGGCAGAGAGAGAGAGAGAGAGAGAGAGAGAAGGGAGACAGACAGACAGACAGACAGACAGACAGACAGACAGACAGAGATAGAGACAGACAGACAGACAGAAGAACAGAGAAAAGAGGTGGGGAGGGATATGAGGAATGAGAGGGATAGAGCATAGACAGAGGCAAGACATCAAAGGGGAGACAAGGAGAGCGGAGACTGGTCATTGAAATCCTCCAGACCCGGGTCGTTATCACTCGATGACTATTTCCGAGGAGGTGATGGCCACCGGTAGACGGGATGGCTTTTGGTGTGGCTTTCTTTATTTAATCAGAAAGATCTGTAGACGAAGGAAGGAGGGAGGGAGGAAGCTATTGAGATAGACGGAAGGATCAGAAGCAAAAAGAAGTTCAGGAGAAAGACGAACGGAGAACATAGGGAAAATTGAAGATGAAAAACGAGTGTGTTTGTGAATTCGATCATTTGGAATGTATTTTCACGAAAAGTGATATGCAAGAAAGAAAAAGAGGATGGAAGTAGTGTGAATAAAAAGGGGAAGAGGGGAGTGGAGGAAAAAATGGAGCCGAGTTGTGTTGGTTTTTTGTTTGTTTGCTTGCTTGCTCGCTTGCTTGTTTTTCTTGTTTGTTTGTTCGTTTATTTCTTCGTTTGTTTGTTTGTTTGATTTGCGTGTGCTTGTTTGTTTGTTTGTTTTATTTTGTCTCCGCTTGTTTTCTTTTGTCTCAGCTTCCGTTCCCATTGTGTGATTTACTCCCATATCGTTCTTTCCGAGTCTTCCTTTCGTCAACTACAGTTAGGTGTCTTATCGGAGCCTCTCTCTCTCTCTCTCTTCTCTCTCTCTCTCTCTCTCTCTCTCTCTCTCTCTCTCTCTCTCTCTGTGTGTGTGTGTGTACATGCGTGCGCACGTGCGTCTGCAAATGCATAAACGCAGCAACAAGTAAATAATTATAGGACTTTTCAATAAAGTAACAACAACAGACAAAACTTGATCAGTTGAGGTGATTAAAAAAAATTCCTTAACTAGGCGTAAAGAAGGTACTGAAGAACGCTTTTATTTATAACCTGTCAGAAAAAAAAAAAAAATCTGTTCAATTTTTAACTTATGTCCACCCCCCCCCCCCCCCAAAAAAAAAAAAAAAAAATATATATATATATATATATATATATATTGGTGGTGAGAACACCACAGAATTACGGACTGTGATGTGTCTCTATTTGACACCAAGAGCGCAGACACAATCAGCCGTGTCTCCCTGATGAGTCCGATCCAGCGGACGAAAGGCCTAGGAGCAGGCAATACAAATAGATCTGCCTTCGAAGGGGAGTACGATGGTTCCCTCAGGCAGCTAGTGAAGGGTTTCTCATATTATAATATAATCCCCTAATCTTCATTTTTTTTTAAAAATTCAAATCTTTGCCAAGTCAATACTATAATGACTGAAGAATTGTTAGCCTGCACTTGTTTTTTCCCACTACTTAATTGTTCAGCATTATATATATATATATATATATATATATATATATATATATATATATACATAGAAATCGTCGATTATCTACTTGTACATAAAAGACACTAGTTTTCCGTGCGTAATTTTGTTTATTAGAATGACAAATCTTTCAGTTTCTATGATTATTGTCATGTTTTTCATTGAGCTTTGAAACTGTGTCTAATGTCGGTGCATTGGGTGAAGAACAATGGCTAAAACGAACCACCAAACATGTCCACGTGGTCGAAAATTTGAAATATGAAGAGTAGAATTGTGATTTTGTTCACAAAAACTGACGTGTTTAAACTGCGACTTGGTTTTTCCATCACTGTCTCATTTATTTATAGATTTTACGTTATTTGTCGGTCTGCGTCATTCACCGAATTCTGTGTTCTTCCTTGTGATTGGTGGAGTTAGCTGTGTGGATTCATTTGTTACATGACCACGTCAAGGTTTGCCAGAAGCTGTGAGGTGGACCCGCAGTCGGGAATATATTGTCAGTTGAATATTGCCGAAATGAAAGGGGTGGGGAGAGAGAGAGACAGACAGAGACAGACAGACAGACCGAGAGAGACAGAGACAGAGAGACAGAGACATAGAGACAGAG
>CM065715.1:13477857-13482857 GCA_033310375.1 Conus canariensis
TTTGTCCTTTTAACTTGATGTGAGGCTTTTATCATTGTACCTTGGCCTGACGAAGCTGTTCACAGCGAAAATTTGTTTAAAATACAAGTTTGAGACATGAACCGACTGTTGTTTTTATTCTTGTGTTTTACCGTTTCTGGTTTCTACCTCAGTCAGTTCTACAGGGTGCGGAGCTCAGGACAACAAGAGAGCATTATTTTTAAATATATATATATATATATATATATATATATATGTGTGTGTGTGTGTGTGTGTGTGTGTGTGTGTGTGTGTGTGTGTGTGTGTGTGTGCATATGAATGGAAGAGAGAGAAAAAAAGAAAGAAAGAAAGAGACAGACAGAAGACAGACCAACAGACAGACGGACAGAGAAATAGAGACATAGATGTTGTTGGGATCGATGGAGAGGGAGGTTTTAGGGGGAGGTTGCTACAAACCAAAGCAGCTGTTCTGGTTTTTAATATAACTCTTGGCGTTTGACACTAATTCCGCTCAAACTTCCCCGAACTTCCGTAGAGGGCGCCTAAATTTAAAGACGAGAACAGAAAGGAAAAAAAGATAATCTGGCCCATTCTTAACAAGTTTCTTCCAAAGTTTGTTTGCCTCTTTAAGTGCAACCATTGAATGTTTTCACAGCAGTTTCGCGCATCTTGTTAACCTTACAGTCCCAGATTGTTTCCAGTTACAGCTCCGGCTCAGCGCTATCTTCTGTTTGCTCCATGTTTTGGACAGGAGCTACTTTGAGCTATTTTTAGCTGACCTTTCACGAGGCCATGGAATACTCACCTTAATCGTCATTAACGTGGATCGCCATAACGGCGACTCCATGAAGCTGAAGTTTGTTTCCAACTGAAGGACAGTGAATCTTGCTGAAGGCGTCTTTTCTTTTTCAATCGAGAGAGATCGTCCAAGTCCTTCGGGCTTATCTAAGCTACACACAAAAAGTTAAGGATCACTTTCACAAACATTCATAACTGTCAAAATAAGAAAGTCAATGCGTTGAAGTTTGGCCAACATTTAATTCCATTCTTTAGTGATAACGATACACAATTGCCTTCAATCTCGAGCAATCGTTTGGTGTGTACATTTGATTAAAGTGGGTACGTATCCAAATTTGATTTCCCAAAGTCATTGAATTCACAAGACAGGGCATACTGATGCTCCCAAAAGCTCAGTAATGCATGTAACCACCATGGCTGTTCTGGCACTCGACGCAGCGAGTCCTCATCGAGTTGACCAGGTTGGTGAAGATCCTCTGTGGAAGCGCCTGCCACTCAGCCTGCAGCATCTGGTAGAGGTGTTGGGCATCCCTGGGAGGGGGGTGGCTCCTCACTTTGCGATCCAGCTCATCCCAGAGGTTCTCAATCGGGTTGAGATCGGGACTGCATGCTGGCCACTCCATTCTGTTGACTCCAGACTGCTGCAGGAAGTCGTTGACCACCCTTGCCCTCTGGGGGCGAGCATTGTCATCCTGGTAGACAGCCCTCGGTCCCATCTGCTGCAGTGTAGGCACAGCCAGCAGTCGAAGGATCTCATCCCGGTATCGGATGCCAGTCAGGTTACCCTGTACATGATACAAGGGTGTTCTGTGGTGAAGGCTGAAGGCCCCCCAGACCATTACAGAACCTCCACCAAAGGCCACCTTTTCTTGGACAGTGGCGTCAGTAAAGCGTTGCCCTGGGCGCCTCCAGACCCTCAGTCGGCCATCGTTGTGGTGAAGGGTGAAGCGTGATTCATCACTGAAAAGGACCTGGGACCATTGCTGACGTGTCCACCTCACGTGACGTGCGCAGAAGGCGCGGCGTGCTGCCCATGGGCTGGAGTTAAGCGTGGCCGTACTGCTGGGTGACGAGAACGGAGATTAAACCCAAGTAGGCGGTTCCGTATGGTCTGCTGGCTGATGTTGATGTTAGTAGCCACCCTGAACTGCCTTTGAATTATGCTGGAAGAGGCTGTTCTTGTCTGCAGGGCTTGTCGTTCAATGAGACGATCGTCACGTGGGGTTGTCTTCTTCGGTCGACCAGATCTGCGTCTTTCATGGACAATCCCAGTGGCTGTGAAGCGTTGAATCAGTCGGACAATGACCGAAATTGACACATGAAGTCGCCTGGCCACTTCTCGCTTGGCAACACCATCTTGGAACCATGCAACAGCTCGTCCCCTATCCAACTCGCTTATTTTCGTCGTGGAGGCATTGTCAGATCAGGCCTACTACTGGTGGAATGTCTTCTTATATAGCCAAGCGAGCGACAGCATCTCACACATAACAGCAGTGCTTGCACGTGCATAATGGTTTTTCCATCTGGCAAGTGCAATGTGTTCAGCAGAACGGTCCAAAACAAGGTCATTTTTCGCAAGTTTCCGCTTTTCCGTTTGCGGCCCAGCTCAGTAGTACAGAATCCGTGCAATTTTCGCACTAACACAACATCGCCCACTTACAGCTGAACAAGAATTCATGACAATTTGTCTGGACTAAGAAATAAATAACAGTAGCGAACTGAGTTTATTACGCACCTGTTTTCACATACCGATCCTTAACTTTTTGTGCGTAGTATATTTCTTTCTGGGAGCTCACATGTCGTGAAAAATCGATTTAACGTGCTTTTAGCTGGGAAAGTTTGGGGAAAGCACGTACTTTTCAAGAAATGGATAATCTTGGGATTTTGTGTCGTTTTCATCAAATGATGGGGGGTAAAGAGGACCTATCAAGTCTCTATCTTTGGATTGCTGTGTCAGAATGGAAACTTTTTTTTTTTTTTTTTTTTTTTTTTTTTTGGGGGGGGGGGGGGTGCCCTCATGACAACAAGGCCTAAATGGCCACAGAATTTCAAACTGTTTTATACTGATCAATGACGATGCGGATAAGGATTATGATGTTATGGAGCTCCATTGTGGTCAAAGATTACATGACAATGCTGTACTCTACGCTTTCTCTCACACAGAATCCCAGAGTCAGCCAGGCCCAAGAGATACAAGCACCTGATGTGTTGGTTGTAAAAGTTGAGCACCCCCTCCCCCCCCCCCCCCCCCCCCCCCCGCCCGAGATGCTTCTATCAAGCTGATGATAAGGGAGCAGGGATGAAAGGAGGACATGTCAAGTTTACTAACCCACGTAAACAAAAGAACTGTTGAACTTTGTTTCCAAACTTGTGGACACTGGGTTACTCGTGACTCCTGCCTCTCCCGCATCATTACCAACTTGACCCATCCTCATTCCCATTTGCTAGCTCATGAACACTCTCCCTCCAGTTACCCTCACATTTCAACCCCTCTCACGTTTTGAAAAATAAAACAAACGACCAAATTCGTTATGCAGTTAAAAGCAAACAGACTTGTTTTTATCTGACGTTAAACAAGAAAACGAACAAGCTCCAGGACAAGAAGACACAGTCTATGCAAACGACACCCTGCATCCAGCCAGAAAAGAGGCATCAGAAATACAATCTTAACTCAACCACCAGCACGATAACAGCAACGACAACGACGATGACAACAACAGCAAAAGCAACAACAGCAGCAACAACAACAACAAAAAAGTCACACGGCCGCACACATACTTCCACACATTTACAAACTATTACACACTCTTATGTACACTCACATCCAATCACACACACACACACACACACACACACACACACACACACACACACACACACACACACACACAGAGATGCGAATGCGCGCGCGCACGCGCACACACACACACACTACACGTATTTACACACACATACACACACACACACATGCACACATACATACACTACCCCCTCTTTGTCTGTCTGTCTGTCTCTGTCTGTCTGTCTGTCTGTCTGTCTGTCAGTCTCTTTCTCTCTCTCTGTCTCTCTCCCACCACCCACCCCCACCCCCACCCCCACCCACACCCACACACACACACACACACATGCACATATGTGCGTGCGCAAGTGTACACACTCACACACACATTCACACACACACACACACACACACACACACACACACACACACACACACACACACACACACACACACACACACGCAGATTGATTCTCGTCCAACTCGACTCGTGAACTTTTTGAGGTCTGCCCTCGGAACAACCTTTGTGCGTGTGTGACTGGCTTTTTACATCACAATGAAGTGACCGACATCCACAAAGCTGTGCCAAGGGAGACAAGACGACATTAAACTGAAAGGTGTCAGCGACCCCCGTGAGTGAGAGAGAGAGAGAGAGAGAGAGAGAGAGAGAGAAAAGAGAGAGAGAGAGACGTAAAAAGGTTATCACGAAAGTGCAGTTCAATCGAATATCAATTCAAATGAAGACGTTTTTCCCTTCTTTTATCCACTTCATTTTCACATTTTGTATCTTTTAGTTTTGTGATTGTTTCTTGCTTTCGTCTTTCCTTCGTTTTTGTTTTATTATTATATTTTTGTTCTTTTCTCTTTTCTTTAATATATGCCTATTTATTTGTCGTCTTGTGTGCTTCCACCTCCCCCCCCCCCAATTTGTTTTCCATTGTATTCATCTTTGTTGTTGCAGTCTTTGTCGTTTTTTTTTTTTTAATCTTATTTGTTGTTGCAGTCGTCCTTGCTGCCATGATTTTTCGTCTTCCATGTTTTCTTTCTGTTCTATCTCTTTCTCCTTGTCCTTCCTCTTCAATTTCTTCTTCCTCTTCTTCTTCGTCTTCTTTTTCTTCTTCTTTCTTCTTCTTCTTCTTCTTTGTTGTCGTCGTCTTTGAATCTTAAATGTCGTTTCTTCTTCTCCTTCTTTGTCTGTTTCTTCTTGTTGTTATTTGTCGTCATTGTCATCATAGCCGTCGTCGTCGTTGTTGTCGCTGACGTTGTATTACTTTCTTCTGCTCCTTGCCGTCATCTGTGAGCTTTGTTATGAGTGAAAGAGACTGCAGTCGCTATTTCTCGTTAAGGAAGCATAAGTAATATCGACAAATGTTCTGTTCAAACAATAAAAGAAAAAAACACGAGCATTAGGTATGATCTCCCATTGGAGATGAACGATGTTCCG
>CM065715.1:13487857-13492857 GCA_033310375.1 Conus canariensis
ATAACTATTTAAAACATCGCGCACTCTTGAAGCCCAATTGATTTTTCCACTATTGGCCAAACTCAGCAACATTTTATACGCTTGAGATGGTAATCTATGTTCATCCATTCGAGTCAGTTTTAACCAATATCTAACACAAGAAACACTAGAATTAATTGTTAATGGAAATCGATTTAGTTCACCATACACAAGGTCGTTTGGTGTTTTAATACCAACCCCTAGATATTTTTTTAATACAAACAAATGAACACTTTCAATAACAGATGAAGCATCTTCTAAACCCCAAATCTCAGCACCATAAAGAAGAATGGTTGAATCTGAGAATCAAAAAGTTTCAAGAACAATCTTAAGGAGTTATTATTTAGTTGATACAACTTACAAATAATGCTAATGGTACCGCGTTTCCCT
This sequence comes from Conus canariensis, assembly GCA_033310375.1. Lineage (NCBI taxonomy): Eukaryota > Metazoa > Mollusca > Gastropoda > Neogastropoda > Conidae > Conus > Conus canariensis. Next base: position 13,488,266 of record CM065715.1, read on the forward strand.
TTACATGCCAAATCTTGGCATGCATGCTTAAAACTCAATTTGGTAGAAAATAGTATGCCCAAATATCGATAAGAATTTACTACGTTCATTTTTATATTGCTGTAAAACCATCTCTCAGTACTTGCTAGATACCCACCTTTCCTGAAGATTACTATGTTAGATTTTTCCAGATTGACTTTCAGCTGTAACTGGCATGCAGCTTTATAAAGAGTATTCAACTGGGTTTGTAAGCCAACCACGGTTTCCGACAATAAAATCATATCATCAGCAAACAAAAGAATAAATAGTTCAGTGAAATCAACATTCAGGCTAACACCATGTCTACCATTATCAATAATTTCGAGAGCGAGTTCATTTATAAACAAAGAAAATAGAAGAGGACTACAGACATCACCTTGTTTCACACCTTTAGTACAGTGTATGTAGCCTGTGAACTGTGTACCACAACGAACTCGAGCTTTAACAATTTCGTACATACTTCTTATACATCTGTAAATTTTACCTTTAATTCCATTTTTAATCAAAATAGGCCACAGTAATTTTCTTGAAATAGTGTCAAACGCTTTCTCGAAATCGATAAATGCAACATACAATTTGAGAGAGAGAGAGAGAGAGAGAGAGAGAGAGAGAGAGAGAGACAGACAGACAGACAGACAGACAGACAGACAGACAGACAGACAGACAAAGACGCAGAAAGAGACAGAGGCAGAGCGAGGGAGAGAGGAGTCATTGGAAATCTCTGAGGAAAGAAAGGAAAGAAATCGTCGTCGATAGGTCTTCGACTGTGGTTGAAACTATTTGATGTTTGTTACGGAACATATTACTATGTTTGTCTTTTCTTAACCTTTTTTTAATTTTTTAACACCCTCCCCACCGCCATCCTTAGAACCTCCATTCCACTTTTACCAACGTATTAAAAGAAAGATTGTAGCAATCAGCGACTATACTATTAAAATTTGAGATTTTCTGATCAGAATTTTTTGCGATTTTGTTCCTTAATCGACTCCAGAATATATATATATATATATATATATATATATATATATATATATATATATTATATATATATATATATATATATTATATATATATTCTGGTGTATTAAGAAGTAAATGGTACAACAAAATGCATTCAGTCAAACAACAACTCTCTTCCTCCGTGAATATAACACCGCTCAACATCTGTTTTGTGTGTGTGCGCGCATATGTGTTGTGTGAGTGCGCTCGCACGCTCGCTCGCGCGCACCTGTGTGTGTGTGTGTGTGTGTGTGTGTGGTGTGTGTGTGTGTGTGTGTGTGTGTGTGTGTGCGCGCGCGCGCGCGTGTGTGTATGTGTGTGTGTGTGTTTTTTAATGTGTGTGTGTTTGAGAAAGAGAGAGAGAGACAGACAGACAGACAGACAGACAGAGAGACAGAGAGACAGAGATGAAGGAAGGAAGAGGGTTGTTTTACAGGGACGGAGGGAGAGGGAGCTTTCAAGTCTGGTCGATACTGTTAAAAAGCAAAATAACGTTTCGAGTTTGTAAAGGAACTTCTTCTTTCAGCAGAAACATAAAACATTTTCTGCATAAACTTTCCCGAACTGTCCTAGAGATCTCCAAAATTCAAATACAAAGAAAGGAAGAAAGCAAGCAACTTGGCCCTTTCTCCGTAAGTCTCTTTCTAAGTGCGTTTACCTCGTAAAAGTGCAACCACTGACAAGTTTTAAAGTGGTTTCGCATATGTCGTTAACTTTTGAGTTTGAAAAAGATTCCAGTTACAGCTCAAACTCCGCGCTATCTTCTGTCTGGTCTCTTTTTGAGGACAGGAGTGGGTTTGAGCCATTTCTGGCCGACCCTACGCAAGCTTGGAATACTCATTTTAACCGTCATTTGCGTCAGTTATCATTACGGCGACTCCATGAAGCTGAAGTTTGTTTCTATCTGGAGAACAGTGAATCTTGCTGGAAGGAGAATGTTTTGTTTGTTGATCGAGAGGGACTTTCCAAGACCTTTGGACTTCATCCATTTCTTTCAGATTGATCACATTTCGTAAAGTTAATTAAAGTGTTGTAGTTTTCAAGAATTGGATGCCATTGATGTTTTGTTGTTGTTCTTTCTTTGTTTTATCCCTGAATTTGAGAAAACAGCTTCCAACATGTGCATGAAAATACAGGGATGAAAAAGAAAAACCTGCGTTGACCCATTTATTGTTGTGTGGTAGCCTGTTTGTATCATACGTTTTTTTTTTACCAATCCACTTTAGAGTTGTCAATGTTCGGTTCGAAGAGATCTTTAGTTTCTACTGTACACAATACACACAGGATAGAATCATAGCAAACAATAAGCTTGAAGGTTTATAGAGTGGTCAACTATCAGATCTGTTGCCCTGACAGCTGCAGAAACGAACAAACTGCATTCTGTACTACAATAATTTGACAAGCGCGTACTGATAACATAGCGCACATCTTCCGAGGTCTTGGTATTTGACTAATTGCTTTTCCATTACAAAGGGAGTGTAAGACAATGGCATTAGCGTAGTTAGCGAGTTTGCTGGATTTAGATTAGCTAGTTAGTGTTTTCCCTGCTGCTCACATTTATTTTTATTGATGTACGTTCATCTGCTCGCGCAATATTCGACCAGAAATGTGGCTGATATTTCAAAATTCGAAACTGATGATGAATTTATTAATCTAATATTTTAGGCAGAACTTTGCAGCATAGATAGTCCAGAGTCAAACTGCCACCCACAATTCATGAAACATCAAGATTTAAAGGAAAGGAACGGACGAGTTTAACGCGAGTGTGAGCGAAAGAGTGAAAAAAAACTACAGAAGCTCATCACTTGTTTCTGACTGCAGTCTGTAAGATGTTCTATGTGGGGAGTGGGGAACGAAGGGGACAAATAATGACAAATTCGCGGATGGGGACAAGGGAGCATGGTATGGGATGTATGAAAGGGTAAGGGATGGGACAAGGGAGCATGGTATGGGATGTATGAAAGGGGTAAGGGATGGGGACAAGGGAGCATGGGATGGGATGTATGAAAGGGGTAAGGGATGGGGCGGGGGTGAGCAATGAAGGAGAAAGGGTTGAACGATGGTTGGGGGAGGGGGAGGTGTCAGGTCAGGTATGAGAAATGTTGATGGCAATAGAGAGTCCACTAGAAAGCTTTCTTCCCCTAACAGGAACAAACAGGACGCAAAGGGTATTGTACATCAAGCATTAAGGTGATCTCTCTCTCTCTCTCTCTCTCTCTCTCTCTCTCTCACACACACACACACACACACACACGCACGCACGCACGCACGCACGCACGCACGCACGCACGCACGCACGCTCACACACACACACACACACACATACACACACACACACACACACACACACACACACACACACACACACACACACACACACACACATCTGGGCGACTTGTAGTCCTGCCTGGTGTTTCCCTATAAAAACTTAAAACAACGTCACAATTTCAGTCCCAGGAATGTCTACCGCCTGCATAAAACTTTTTAACGGAAATTGAGTGGCCTTCACATACGTTGAGCTAGGTGTCTGGACTTTTTGGACACCCATTTTCTTAGGCACGCGTGGGTGATTCTATGAATATCTGAAGTATGGTTAAAAAATTTACTCCAAACAGATGAAACAGAAGTCATTGGTGATGAAGAAAATGCTTTTCAGCAGAGATTGCAGAATTAGTCTCTCCTGCCACGAGCTCCATACTAGAGACACTTCAGTCACTGCTGAACCTGACTAAACAGTGAAAGTTAAATTGGATGGGAACTTGTGCGGCTGTCTTTTTTCCATAGCCATCAAGACAATAGGGCCCGAACAGACAAAGATGATTTTTTTTCTTATAATTGACGATGCGGATAATGAAGATGATGCTATGAGGCTTCATTCTGGTCAAAGATTACGAAATAGGGCAGCACCTCACACTTTCTTTCACACTATATCCCAACATCAACCAGGCCCGAGAGATGCAGGCACCTGATGTGTTGGTCGTGAAATTTAAGAAAACACTCTCAGAAACCCTTCCGATCAGTTGAGGACAAGGGAGGTGGGAGAGAGGGAGGACACCTCATGTTTACTAACCCTGGTAAACAAGAACTGTTGAAGTTTGTTCCAAACTTTTGTTGATATAGATTACTGATGAAGTCCCGCCCGTGTCTCTTCCATCGTCATACTGAACTTAACACATTCTCGTTCTCCACTTTCAGACCCCTGAACCCTCTTTTTCTCAACGCCCTCGCATTTCCACTCCTTTCATTTTTTTTTTTTAGCAAACAACTTTGTTTAGTAAGCGGAAAGTAAAAGCTTACAACATACTTGTTTACGTTTTGCCGTCTGCTAAATAATTGAAAAAAATGGCAAAACAACACCAAAATATAATGCTTACAAACAATGCCCTCCACCCACCCCAAAGAAAACACAAACACGACAATGACAACAACAGCACCAGCAGCAGCAGCAACAGCGGCGGTGGTGGCGGCAGCAAGATTAATTAACAAGAACAACAACACCAACACACACACACACACACACACACACACACACACACACACACACACACACACACACACACACATACACACACACAC
>CM065715.1:13497857-13500357 GCA_033310375.1 Conus canariensis
TTCCCTTTTCCTCTCTATCCCTTGCAAACAACATACATCATGTCTGCATAGAAGATGAAGGGAATTTGAAATGGAAATAATCTGAATTAAAAACTGACTCGTTTAAAGTACGTCTCTGTTTTTCCATCACTGTCTCTCGTATTGATACATTTTACCATACAGGTCGGAATACGTAGTTCACCGAATTCTGTGACCTTGCTTGTGATTGGTAGAGAGAGCTTGTGTGAAATCGCCTGTTACTTGATCACGTCAAGGCTTGCCAAAACTCTGTCGCTAAGAGTTCAGTTCAATTATCGGCTGGGGAAATTCAATGGAGATGAAAATCTTCTGTCTTTAATTGCGGGAAAGGAAGGGGATTTTCTCTGCTTGTTTTTTGTTTGTTTGTTTGTGTGTTTGTTTGTTTTTAAATCTCGATCGTCGTTTTGGTTGTTTGGTTAGATTTGTTTTTAAAATCAGTCAGCCGAGCAGTTGTGATGTAGACCCTGAGCTGGGAATATATTTTCAGTGGAACAATGACTAAATAGGGAAGAGAGAGAGATAGAAAGAGACAGACAGACAGAAAGAAAGAAAGAAGACAGAGACAGAGAGAGAGAGGAATGAGGGAGAAGGGGGAGAAAATGAGGGATGGACAGGCAGAAAGAGAGAGGGAGAGAGGAAGGGGGTGGAGGAGGGAGGGAGGGATGAAGACAGAAGGGGGACAACATGTAATTTGTTGTATTAGTTTCATTCCCCTCGAGAAACATTGTTCATGTGAATGAGAAACTTTGTTCATGTGAATGAGAAGCATAAACCAGTCAGGACATTGTCTTTTCTTTCCTTTGTAAAGGTTCGGATCGTTAGACAAGAAGAATAATTAAAATAGGAACCTCTCTCTCTCTCTCTCTCTCTCTCTCTCTCTCTCTCTCTCTCTCTCTCTCTCTCTCTCTCTCTCGTTTGTCTTACTTGTGACGTTACAAACTGAATTGATCAGACATGCACGACTTTAGTCATAACAACATGAGTTTTTGTCGCAAAACTGTGCATGAATATCCATCAAATAATGTATGTCTGCATGGGAGGTCAAAGCGAAGGGGTGTGGGAGGGTGGGCAAGGCTGGACAGGAAAGGGGGGAGGGGGACACGGAGAGGATGGCAAGGTGCGTGAAGAAGATGGTATTTTGTTATTGTAGTTTCTGAAGCGCATTGCGGAACCGATTCAGTTACTTCCCTTTTTCCATTTTCCCATTTTCTTGGACGTCGACAAAATTGACATGCTCGGTTCTCTCCCCTTCAACAGCATCCAGTGCCATTTTCTCGGCCATTTTCCACACGTTCATACAGCCGGGCCATTACTGGAAATATAATGGGGTGGCACCGAGGGAGTGAGATTTCCTTGGGGACATGAAGACTGCCAGAAACTTGTCGCTGGGGTTTTGAGTTCAGACACAGGATGGAAACATTTTTAGAGAAAATAACCGTCTTCAGTCGGGGATAGCAGGAGAGACCCGTGGACATTTGTGGCCAGTTTTCTTAGTTTGTTTCTTGCATTATCTTAATCGTAGTTTGGTTGTTAAGGTTTATTTCGTTTAAAAGTCTGTCAGCCGTTTCCTGTGCAATACCGACTTCAGGACTGGATTTCTGTGGAATGTCAATGAATGGGGAAAAGAACGAAAAAAGATTAGCCTGCAGAGTTGTGGGAGGATAAGCTGGACACAGAGAGAGAGAGAGAGAGAAGAGAGAGAGAGAGAGAGAGAGAGAGAGAGAGAGAGAGAGAGGAGTCGAGGGGGATGAAGGCGATGGTCTAGATTGAATATGTATTTAAGGATTTGCGAAGTCCAAAGCGGAACCTGTTCTTTTTACTCCCTTTTCAACGTCCCCCCATTTTCTTGGACGTTGACAGAATTTACATGCTCGGTTCTCTCCCTTCAATCAGCATCCGGTGCCATTCTCTCGGCCATTCTCCACACGTTAGGACAGCCGGGCCATTACTGGAAATAACATGGGGTGGCACCGAGGGATCGAGATTTCCTTGGGGACTGGGTCTCTCCTGTTGGCGACATGAAGACTGCCAGAAACCTATCAATGGTATTTTGAATTCAGACACGAGATGGAAATGCTTTTAGAAAAAAAAAATCCGTCTTCAGTCGTGCATAGCAGGAGAGACGGGCGTTTGTGGCCAGTTTTGATAGTTTGTTGCTTGTATTGCCTTGATAGTGGTTTGGTTGTTAGGTCTTACATCGTTTTATTCTCTCTCAGTCGTTTTCTGTGCAATACTGACTTCGGGATTGGCTTCCAGTGGAATGCCAGTGAATGAGAAAAAATAAAACAAAATAAAATTAGCATGAAGCGTTGCGGAAAGGCAAACTGGGCACACACACACACACACACACACACACACACACACACACACACACACACACACACACACACACACACACACAAGGGAGGGGTGGAAGGTGGATGGAGGTGAAGGTCTGGATCGAACATGTAATTTGAATATGCATGCAGCTGGTCATGATAGT
>CM065715.1:13505357-13510357 GCA_033310375.1 Conus canariensis
TGGGTACCATCACACGATCACTCACACTGTACAGATCCGTGCCCGTTGTCTCAGGCATCCCCATGATTTATTACTGTTCTCTCTCCCACAACCACGTCCCGCAGTTTCCTCCTCCTCCTCCTCCTCCTATTCCGGTTCTGGCGATAATGCGCGCACTTCTTTTATCTGGCGACCACAGCCAACTGTGTGAACGCCGACGTCTGTTTCTCCCAATCGGAAGGAAGCTAACAGAATTTGACGAATCACACAACGTGACACATGCAGTAAGATTTATCGACAATGACGAAAAACGAAGACCAAGTGAAACTCATCTAGAGTCTGAATCTGTTTCTGTTTGTTCAAAATCCACTTCATCCTCGATATGAATAAAAATAATGGTTGTTTGAAAGGGCTACAGGTCAGAGAGCAAATCTTTCTGAATTGAATTCGCCGATTATTTTTGCCCTCAGTCACCAAAAATGGTTACGTGCTCTAATGAATGGGGGCAGGGAGGGGAAGGGGGAGCCCTTGTCATTCTCCTTCACCAGTCAGTAGTGGAAATGAAATGGTTTGCTGTTTGGGAGCCAGATTTCCTTTGGGACCAGCGTCTTTGGAAAAGAAGTTGTAAAAGTGAGGGAGATGGGGAGACAGACAGACAGACAGACAGACAGAGGGAGAGGGAGAGAGAGGGGGGGAGGCAGAGAGAGAGAGAGAGAGAGAGAGAGAGAGAGAGAGAGACAGACAGACAGACAGACAGACAGAGACAGAGACAGAGATTCTGTCGCTGATATTTTAGTTTAGATGTTGGAATGGCATGTTTGTATTTACAAGGAACTTATAGCTCTTTAGTGTAGTATAGACTGCGAAGGAAATGACACCGCGGAACCTGTTTTAGCAAGGAAACATGAAGAAGTGGAAAGAAGTCAATACCAAATAACCGAGTGAGGAAAGCCGCTTCAGCCGCATAGTGGCACAAGTACATGCCAATAACTCAAAGCGAATGCTGCTTCCGTTTTCGATTCGCCTCTCGGTGGCGAGTAAAAAGTTGCGTCTATATTTATGCATTCATGACTAGTGTGGGAAAATTCTTTTCATTTCCAGCCCCCTAGCTGTCTTCGGTGTCATTTCGGGATTCGTTTTAAATAGTAAGAGAATAAGAACGTAAGCAACTCTCTCTCTCTCTCTCCCCTCTCTCTCTCTCTCTCTCTCTCTCTCTCTCTCTCTCTCTCAGATATAGATAGATAGATTGATTGATTGATAGATCGATATAGAAAGATTGATAGATCGATAGATAGAAAGATAGATAGATTGATAGATAGACGGGTACAAAGATACAAAAACAGATACATAGATGGATACATAGATATATAGATTTCTCTCTTTCTCTTTCTCTTGTGTGTGTGTGTGTGTGTGTGTGTGTGTGTGTGTGTGTGTGTGTGTGTGTGTGTGTGTGTATGTGTGTGTGTGTGTGTGTGTGTGTGTGTGTGTATGCCCGTTTATATGTGTGTGTATGTGTGTGTGTGTGTGTGTGTGTGTGTGTGTGTGTGTGTGTGTGTGTGTGTATGCCCGTTTATATGTCTGCGTATGTGTGTTTGTGTGTGTGCATGTGTGCGCACGCGTGCATGAGTGTGCGTGAGAGAGAGAGAGAGAGAGAGAGAGAGAGAGAGAGAGAGGGGGGGGGGGGTAATATTCCGAAACGAGCATGTATGCGAAGGCAGGTCGATAGTTGGGCAGAGAGAGGGAGAGAGACAGAGAAAGACAGACAGATAGAGAGAGACAGAGACAGAGATACAGAGACAGAGAGAGAGAAAGACAGAAGAGGTGGATGAGGATAGAAAGGGAAGAGGGGACGGAGGATGCGGATTGCGGGAATGGAAGAGAGAGAGAGAGAGAGAGAGAGAGAGAGAGAGAGAGAGAGAGAGAGAGAGAGAGAAGAGAGTGGAGATGAGGGCGAGTAGAGAGAGGGAGGCCTGACATCAAAGGGGAGACAAGGAGAGCGGACACTGTTAATTGAAATCCTCCAGACCCGGGTCGTTATCACTCGATGACTATTTCCGAGGAGGTGATGGCCACCGCTAGACGGGATGTCTTTGCTCTGGCTTTTCTTTATTTACTCAGAAAGAGCCATAGACAAGGAGAGAGGGAGAGCTATTCAGGTGCATGAAAGGAGCAGGGGCGAGAAGAAAGGAAAGCATGAGAGAACAGTTGAGGCAAAAACAGAGATGAAAAAGAAAACCTTGTGTGTCTGTGAGTTCGTTTGTCTTTAACATCTTTTCGCGAAACTTGATAGACGAGAATAAAGCCGGGATTGAAGGAGTGTGAATTGAAAGGGGATAGGGAGGAGGGGGGCAGCGGGGAGGAATGAAACGGTGTGTGTGTGTGTGTGTGTGTTTTGTGTGTGTGTGTGTGTGTGCGCGCGCGCGTGCGTGTGCATGCGCACATGCATCTCCAAATGCAAATGTGCACCTAGAATTATTCATAGGACTGTTCAATAAAGCAACAACAACAACATTAACAACAACAACTACTACAACAACAACAACGTCAGTATAGGTGACTGAAGAAAAATTCCTTATGTGGGTATAAAGAGAGGAGGTAGGAAACCTGTTTTATTTCACTGCAAGAAAAGATGTGTTCAATATTTAGTTTTTGTCCACAAACGGATCGAAATAATTTCCGTTTGAACGCCAATTCTCCAACTATACATGAGAGGCAATGTTTTTCTGTCGGTAGTTTTATGTTCATCTATGCCAAACGTATCGAAATAGTTTTAGTCTAAGCACCGATCCTCCACTTTGATATATAAGAGACAATGTACATTTTGTGGAACGTTTTTGATTATCTATGCCATATCAATCTATATATTGATATGTTATGCCTTGAAACAGCGTCCAAGCGTATGATTGTATTTATGCATAATTTTCTTGAAGTGAAAGTGAAACATAAAGTTGCATCGATTTTGAGCAAAGCTTTGCATCCCTTTATTCCGCTGTTATTTCTCATAAAGTAAACTGAACAATGAAATGGGACCCAGACGAAAGTGATATTTGCACCTCTCAAAGACAATATCTGGCTTAAAAGGCTGATTATAAGTATCATTGTAGCTCTAGTTTGCAATTTAAAAGATGGTGGTGCTTGGCGAACTGATGGACAATCAACACAGAATGGGATTTGAAGAATATCTTTTCAAAACTTCGAGACGTAATGGCCATCCGAATCAAGACAAGGTTTGCCATGAAGATGGAAATGTTTGAACCAAGATGGAAGGATTTTTCAACTTTCAGTTCAGGCACTGAAATTCCTGAACCAGCTCGTTTCCCTTTTATGATTCCATCCGAACATACTTTTAAATGAGTAGAATGGTTATTTTGAATGTGAGATTTTTACTTGACTACAAAGAGAATTATATTGTTAGTCTTCATCGCTTATTAAGATCCGTATGACAAATAGAACCTCGGCATGGTAACGGTCGTCCCTGTCATTTTCATTCTTTTTGTTAGAATGTCACCTGATCGTGATTCTTTCGTGTTTTTTCAAAAACATTGTGGCTTTCCTGATCTCTCTGCCTTTGCGGGTTTGTAGCCGTTTGTCGATGGAATTATTTTCGCTGGTGAAACGTCAGTTGGTGCTTCAGCAGCCAGTCAGCTTAGAAGTTCCCTGAAGTGTTCTGCCCTCCTCTTCAGTCGTTCCTCTGTTGTTGTGAATGAAGTTCCCTGTTTGTCCTTTGTTGGATCGTGGGTCTGCTGGAACTTACCCGCCACATGTTTCCATGTGACCATTCAAAGTGTGCCTGTCCAGCTGCCTGCTCTGCTTGTTCAGCCAGGCTTAGAGTGTGTTTCTTCTTGACGTTTCCTACGCTCTTTTGAACTTCTTTGTCAGCAGAAGTGTGCTTTTCCAGTCATTTCGCTTTGGCTGTGCATGCCCTGCAAGTCTTCAGCGCAGCTTACTTTACCTTTTTTCATTTACTTTATCTCTGTTGTGTTAGTGGACACCCGTTCTTTGTAAAGGGCTTCCTTCTTGCTCAGGACCTCGACAAAGGTGATTATGCCAGATCATGAAGTGCTGCTGCTGGGTTCTGATGTCTGCTTCGGTGTCTTTGTAATTTAATCGCAACTTTTGGGACCTTTGTATAGGCTGTGTCAGAATGTTATCTGTGGATCATATTCGCTCATACATACCCATACAAGAGAAGAGAGAGAGAGAGAGAGAGAGAGAGAGAGAGAGAGAGAGAGAGAGAGAGAGAGAGAGAGAGAGAGAGAGAGAGAGCATTGTCTCATAGCTTCCGGACCATTCTTTAGGACCTCACCTCGGTGTCATCAATAAGAAGTCGTTTTCGGTGGGTTTGGATTAATCTGCAGCCTTTCGCCCTTAATGTTCACCCTTTCGCCCTTAATGTTCACCCTTTCCGTCTCTCCTGTGATCTGTGTTTCTCTCCCTCTAATTTCTCTCGTCTGCCTCGTTCGTCTCTCTCCGTGAAATGCCTGCCTACGGCGTATTTCAATGTGTCGGCAATGGTGAGGGGTGGTGAACTAGGGACGTGTGTGTGTGTGTGTGTTGTGTGTGTGTGTGTGTGTGTGTGTGTGTGTGTGCGTGTGTGTGTGTGTGTGTGTGGTGTGTGTGTGTGGGTTGTTAGGGAGAGAGATAGACAGGCAGTCAAACAGAGTAGCAGAGAACTTACAGACTCAGTCTCTCTCTCTCTCTCTCACACACACACACACACACACACACACACACACACACACACACACACACACACACACACATACACAGAGAGAGAGAGAGAGAGAGAGAGAGAGAGAGAGAGATGGAGGGAGGGAGGAAAGAACGAAGAGAGAGAGAGAGAGAGAGAGAGAGAGAGAGAGCATGAGTGCACACGTTGGTGTGTGTGTGTGTGTGTGTGTGTGTGTGTGTGTGTGTGTGTGTGTGTGTGTGTGTGTGTGCTTGCAAGGAATATATGGGCGGAAGGCGGGAGACAAAGGGAGATAACACAGGGCCAGAAACGTGAAGAGTGTTAATTACAA
>CM065715.1:13520357-13527857 GCA_033310375.1 Conus canariensis
CATAACTTGCAGCATGTATCAAACGACCCTTTGGAGAACTTCACGTTTCAAAAGCTGTGCGTTTTGGTTTTTTTATCATCAAAATGATACTTACTTACCATGTATATAATTCTATATTATAACAGCGATTTTGGCTCTGGTATCGAGGGATGAATTGAACCTCAGTAATGCAATGCTCACGTGGCTCTCTCTCTCTCTCTCTCTCTCTCTCTCTCTCTCTCTCTCTCTCTCTCTCTCTGAAGAAGAAAAAGAAGAAGAAGAAGAAGAAGAAGAAGAAGAAGAAGGCGTTGATTCGCTGGAAGGAAATAATTATGGCCATGATTATTCATGTCACTGCACATGGCTGTGTGTTGACGAATGGGTTCATAACTTCTTTTTTTTTCTCTTTTCTTTTGACACTTTGTGCATGGGAAGAAAAAGAAAATCAGCCTTAATTATAATCTTGACGTCAAATATATCATTGCCATTTTTTTTAGATTAAAAACAATCATGATCCGCCCAGGTCTTAGAAGAGCCATGATGGACGTTCAGGCATTCAGGGGTCACAACAACTCCCCAGTCTCAGCCGTGGGCAACATGACAAAGTTTGGTTGTTGGGTTTATTTTTTTAGATACAGCCAGCCAGCCAGCCAGCACACTGATAATTTCAAAGTGAGGTAACTGTAGGCGGAAAATGAAACAATTTTTTTAAAGAATTATCAGTGAGTCCGCTAAACAACATGGACAAACAAACTACAATACAATTTTTTTCTTGTACGTCGTTTGTCCCTGTTGTTTGATGGGATCACTGATAATTTTTTTTTCGAAATCAACACACCAATATCACAAGAATTTTGATTTAAAAAAGAAATAAAATATGTGTTTTCTTTGATGAGAACCATACTTTTTTTTCCATAGAAAAGTTGGTGTACGAAACTAATACCTTACTACACATTGTTCAGGTGACGGTGTTTGGTCAAGGCTCTGGAGCCACGGTAATCCAGGCCCTCCTGGCCTCTTCTTCCATTACAAGAACCCCTTCCTCTTCCTCCTCCTCCTCGTCTGCCTCCGCTTCCGCCTCGGACCTCTTCCATCGCGCGTGGATGGCCAGTACCTCCACCATCACCAACAAGACCTCGGCCCAGGCCAGCTTGGAGAACCTGGGCTTCCTCAACCTCACCAGGTGCTCTGACGCCGGCTGCTTGAGACGGCTGAGCACGATGGAGGTGTGTACGAACAACGTTCATGGCATAAAACCTTGGAGTCTAGTTATTATGATTCTATATTCTTTTCTTATAGAAATTCTACAACTTAATTCAAAAGAGAAAAGCATGTTTATCATCTCCCTGTTATTCAGCCCTGTTTATAAGATTAAGCCCGCTAACAAAATGTCAGTATGGTCTTGGATGGCTGGAGGGCGATTTGGAAACTGCGAAGAATGGTCTTTTTTTGCAGAAAATGTAACAGAAAAGGAAATAAGAGATAAATGGTCTCTTTCATTAAGCAATGATGGCCACATTGCCGTTTATCATATACCCGTGTTAAGTCAGTGAAGTAGTCTTATTTAGAATAACATACAAATTACTAGTAGCTAGTGAAATGAACGAAATGATATACCTAAGCATGAAAACAAAAAAATGAATATTGCACCAACAAAGTTGCTGATGACATGTTATACCTCAGTTGTTGTTGTTGTTGTTGTTGTTGTTATAAAATGCCAGATATAAGCCTAGATATACACTTAAATATTACAATGTATGTCCAAATATGTTGAAAATTGAAAACATTATCTTCTATTTTCATCAAAGAAGTAAAGTATACTGCTCATGCTTGAAACGTTTATCTCAGTAATTTGTATATTTATGTTGTAGAAGTCAACTTTTGTATACAGCAGAAATGAGCCTGTTGTCGCCTATATGTTTGTGTTCTGGGGTTTTGTGTTGTTTTGTTTCGTTTTACTTTTTGGGGGAAAAATTTGGGGTTGTTTTTCGTTCGACGCCGTTCCTGTTGTTTATGTTAACTTATAATGTTCAGGGTTGCTAATTGTTATTTTGTTTGATGTGTGTGCGTGTTTTTTTTCAGGCCTAGAAGTGACCATGAAAATTGTCATGCTTTGGCTTGTTATTACTCCGATTAAAAGAAGCAGTTCCCCCCCCCCCAAAAAAAACAAACAAACAAACAAACAAACACAAACAAACAAACACCTGTTTCTAGACTGTTTTCACTGTAAAAAAAAAAAAGGTTGAATCTAAGTTAATTTGTCACGTCTAGTAAAAGAAAAAACGGAACTGAGTGATTAAGTCATTAAAGCAAATTAATGTGTTCAAAGTATACATTTTCTTTTCTTTCTTTTTTGGGGGTATTTTTCGTTATATATACGACTATTCTCACCATTGTGTGTTGATGAGTTTTCCCCGTGTTTTTAACGTTACGTTAGCTCGGTTCCACTGTGACCAAAAGAAGTAACAGAATGCGGAATGGTTGAATGATGGAAGGTGGTGAGAGGGACCTCCTGGCGGAAGATGGCCCGGTCTCCCTTGTGGGCCGTGGGGTCGTCCGGGTTTAGAACCCCTGTCGGAGGGGCAGGTGTGAATGATGGTGGTCCTGGTGGCACTCTGACAGTGCTGGTGGATGGTGAGTAGGAAGGGTATGTGTGTGTGTGTGTGTGTGTGTGTGTGTGTGTGTGTGTGTGTGTGTGTGTGTGTGTGTGTGTATACGTGCGTGCGTGTGTGCGGCGTCGTGAGTGTGTGTGTGTGCGGCGCGCGCGCGCGCGCGTGTGTGTGTTGTGTGTGTCTGTCTGTCTGTGCTGTGTGTTTGTGCGCGCATTTAGGTGAGTGGGTCACACACTTACATTTGCTTTTGTGTATGAATGTTCATGAGAAAGCGCGCGCGCGCGCGCGCGCTGGTGGGGTGGCTGGTGTGTGTGTGTGTGTGTGTATGTGTGTGTGTGTGTGTGTGTGTGTGTTGTGTGTGTGTGCATGTGTGTGTGTGGTGTGTGTGTGTGTGTGTGGTGTGTGTGTGGTCTGTCTGTCTGTCTGTCTGTCATTCTGTGTATGTGTGTGTGTCTGTTAGTCTGTCTGTCTGCCTGTGTCTTTGTGTGTCTCAGTGCGTGTGCAAATGTGTGCATGTGTGTGTATTTGATTTCAGGGTGGAGTAAAGGTATGCGCGTGCGTTGCGTATTTCAATCTGTGTGTGTGTGTGTGTGTGTGTGTGTGTGTGTGTGTGTGTGTGTGTGTGTGTGTGTGTGTGTCCATCAGGTCACGTACTAAAGGAATCGCCTCTACACGCCTGGAAACACGGCCGTGGCAAGGACATACCCATTATTTTCTGTAAGTGTTCATTGGTTATTGATAATCGTTGCCATTGTGTTTGGTTTGTAAGTTGTAGATCTGACTTGACAGACGGTTTGACTGTTAGCGTTCTCTATAGATTTTTACAGAATAAACTGAATCATTAGACCCTAGTGCCAGGAATTTTTCCATGGACAAACACATGTTCGCCATGGTAAATAAACGTTTCCTTCTCTTCACAAATTATTGGCTGCAGAAATGGTTAGTTCCAACACAAATCGAAGTTTTAGAAGCTTTTTAATGTCCAATCCGTTATACCGCGTTAAAAAAATCATTGAACTGAAGAAGTATCGTGGTAACAACGGGATCCCAGCTTAGAAACAAACGAACAAAAAAAAAGCTTTGGAAAATAGTAAGAGATAACGAATATCTGAAAACCAGGGCAGCATAGCAGTTCTTCAGTGCTTTAACTTTCTGACCTAAGTAGCGTGGTGGATGTTTCACTGAAAACGATTGTAAAAATTACCACCCGTTTCGTAGTTTTATTAGATACTTAAACGAAAGAACGCTCTTTGACAATACCACTTAAAATGACACAGCGATATTAAGATGGCATCGACGATCTGTGGTTATTGCATCACTGTATAATCTTTATTAATATGTTCATGTATATGACAATCACACACATCTTGAAAATAGTCGACTGTTACCGATTCATTTCATATGTATATTGATTTCATACTTTTGAAGGTTATACAACGTAATTATTCTCAAACAAAATGAATGAAATATTGACAGTAGACAAATGGCGTATTCTACATCTTGTATACTTAAAGGTTGTGAAAAGGGATTTTACTCTCAGTTGTAACGATTACTGCTCGTCTTACTTTTATTCATTTGTTAATAATTATTTCATATATCTCACTAAGTGCTTTTTTATGCTTAAAGAATCTTGGTCGTGTTACCATATTAAAAACATATATATTATAATATATATATATAATAATATTGTATAATGGGTTGTTGTGGATTGTGGGTGTTGGGGTGTGTGTTGGTGTTGGTAATTCTTTATTCGAAAGGTGCGGAGTAGGACATCAAAGAGCATTATATATATATAATTATATAATAAATAATATATATACATATATATATATATATATATATATGTTGTGTGTGTGTGTGTGTGTGTGTGTGTGTGTGTGTGTGTGTGTGTGTGTGTGTGTGTGTTCAAGTTTCATTCTGGAGTTTCAGAAATTGTGATATATTTCCTTGAAAAAGAAAAGAACCTTTTTTGTTTGTAGCGTGATAAGAAAAATGCGGATCGAAAAAAAAAAAAAAATCGGTGCTGTCATCCCTATGTCCACAGCAACCACGGCCCAAGAGACGGACCTGCTGCCCTTTGACCCCACCATCTCCTCCTGGAGTTGGCAACACTACAAAGCGGCGGTCCTGGAACACCTGAGTTCCTTCTCCTTCTCCTCGTCCTCCCACAACCTGGCCCACACCGCCCTAGAGCTCTACCCACCAGACCCAACTCTCACGCCAGAGTATCAGTACACCAGCATGGTCTCCGACATCCACCTCACTTGCCCCGTCAACCTCTTAGCCGACGTGGCGGCCGGAAGGTTCCGATCCCCGGTGTACCGAGCGGTCGTCACAGCCAGCCCTTCAAGCCCAGTCAACCTGCTCAACGTCTCCGCCGCCCGTTACTCCTTCCACGGCTGGGACCTCCTGGTCTTCTTCGGCGACTTTGCATCCTTCGCTTCCGTCCCACGAGCGAGGACCTGCAGTTTCAGAAGGTGATACGAGAGCAGGTGATGGCTTTTGCGCGGGAGGGGCGACCGGAAGCTCCGGTGTGGGACACTGTGCGCATGTGCACTGCGCTGCTGTCGGATCACGTGTTTCCGGTGGAACATTACAATAAGGGTCCTTGTGATTTTTGGTTGAAGAGCGGTGTTTGGCGTACGATTGAGTGAATTTGGTTTTGTTCCGTTTTTGAATGGTTGATTTCTTTGTTTGGGGAGGGGAGGGGAGGTTTGACAAAGAATGCGACCTCAAGAAGCCGTCTTTGGCATTTCTCAGCATGTTAGATTAGATAATCATTTACAACTGCTTGCAAGGAATGTATTTTTTGCTGACCGTATCACAGATTTCGTTTTTCAAACGTTTTTGTTTGGTTAATTTTCTTCTTGTTTCCTGTGTTCTTCGTTTGATCTTTTTTCACATTTTGTCATCAGCTTATAAGCTTGCCTGATATGTTTTCTTCGATGTCAAACTCTGTTTTGAAAACGTTGGGAATGTATATGTCATTGTAATCAAATATTTTTACGTGGGGTCCAGAACCATCCTATTAGCCTCCCTCCATCCTGCCCTTACTCCCTCTTTCTCTCTGTCTCTCTCTCTGCCTCTTTCTCTGCGTCTCTCTACTCTCTCTCTCTCTCTCTCTCTCTCTCTCTCTCTCTCTGTCTCTGTCTCTGTCTCTCTGTCTCTGTCTCTGTCTCTCTCTCTCTCTCTCTCTCTCTCTCTCTCTCTCTCTCTTTCCTGTTAATAGCACGATCTGTAATTTCTTCACTCAGTTGTGAGATTACTCCAAACTAAATCATTTTACCAGTGGTCAGTTCTTTGTAAATATGTGTTATAAATCTGGTCATATCAGTCCGTTATGATAATTGTCGGTATAAAATCATAAAAAAGTGTTGATACGCACACTACACATGCAAGACACTAGTGAATGAAAACATGAGGAGCGAGTTTAAGAATGTGTTGTTGTTGTTGGTGGTGGTGGTGGTGGTGGTGGTGGTGGTGGTGGTGGTGTGTGTGTGTGTGTGTGTGCGTGCGTGGTGTGTGTGTGTGTGGTGTGTGTGTGTGTGTGTGTGTGTGTGTGTGTGTGTGGTGTGTGTGTGTGAGGGAAGGGGGAGTGTGTTTGTATGTAGAAGAGGTGAAGGAACATGAGACAGCCAGAGAGGGGTTCTTTTATTTCTCAGGCTATCTGTCAAGCTGTGTTCCATTGTGAAGATATTTATTCTTAATGTAGTATTGTATTCTTACGTAGTGTAATTGCGGTTTTTCCCCCTTTTTTTCAAATAAGAAACTTGTTACCGAGAAGTACAATGCAACTAACACCAAAAACAGTCATACAAAATATGTGTAAATCGAAAAATCTGTATTTTGTTTTCCATGAATGAAAGATTGAATAATCTAATCGTCCTCACTACATACACTCATACATGCCTGCCTACTTATCTACACACACACACACACACACACACACACACACACACACACACACACACACACACACACACACACACACACACACGCCCGCTCCGGGTAACGGCCGGTCGAAGGGGAAATACAGAAACAATGAGAATACATCTGAAGGAGATTGAGTTTCTGATCTCTCCGCTGTCAGTTAGTGAGCCTAAACATCTCCACAGGCTTCAATGAATGATGCGTAGATAATCAACAATTGATCTTTTCCCTTGTTTTCCTTTTTAAATAGGAAACCGCCAAAGGTGTGGGTTTTGTTTTCTTTCTAAATAGAATGACGACAAAGATGTGACTTCCTTTGCCAAAATCTGGAAACTTGGGCTTTCATACTCCGTCTAACAGTGCCATCACACACACACACACACACACACACACACACACACACACACACACACACACACACACACACAACACACACACAAAAGCAAGTGCACGCGCGTGAGCGCACGCACGCACACACAAATGCACAAGCATACACACTTGCATACACACACATCATACACACACGTACATGCTCTCACGCATCGCATACCCTGGCACACATACATGAGCCCGTGCCCACACACCCACACCCACATACGTGTATACTCACCACACACACACACATACAATGATAACAATGGCACAACCAATGTTAGGTAAGGTACTCAAGGTCTGACCAGCGCGGTGGGCTAATGCGTAGGTCAGACATCTGCGAAGTCGTAGCCACGAGACCCTCTTCTTCAGTTCCCTCATCTTGGTCATTGATTCATTTATCCATCAGGTTTAAATCTTGCACAGTATGGACTCAGAACTTCAGACCTGTTTACCCTTACGATTTTGTCGTAATCTTTCACGGAAAGAAATCGAAATTACGGGAATTACGTCCCCCCCCCCCCCCCCCCAAAAAAAAAAAAAAAAAAAAAGAACAACAACAACAACAACAACAAATTACGGGGGGAAAAAATCAAAGAAAGAAAAT
>CM065715.1:13535357-13540357 GCA_033310375.1 Conus canariensis
CGCGACAATGGAGGGGGCTATTATAGCCATTTAAAAATGTTGAAATCAGTCAGAATGTTTGAACATTGTTATGTTTCTTACCTTACAATCAAATACGCACCCACGCGCTACGACACAACGACCACCACACACACACACACACACACACACACACACACACACACACACACACACACACACACACACCACACACACACAACCCACACCACACACACGCAGAAACGCGCGCATCCAGACACATTAGTGTGCAGTTACTCTCTCTGTCTCTGTCTCTGTCTGTCTCTGTCTGTCTGTCTGTCTCTCTTCTCTCTCTCTCTCTCTCTCTCTCTCACACACACCACACACACACACACGCACGCACGCACGCACGCGCGCGCGCGCGCGCGCGCGCCACACACACACACACACACACACACACACACACACACACACACACAGAGAGAGACTCTCGGGCACGTAGGTTAACTAAGTCTGTCTGTCTATCTGTCTGTGTCTGTCTGTCTGTCTGTCTCTCTTTCTCCCCCGCCCTCTCTCGCTCTCTTCTCTCTCTCTCTCTCTCTCTCTCTCTCTCTCTCACACACACACACACACACAACACACTCATACACATATATCTATAAGATGTATATATATATATGTGTGTGTGTGTGTGTGTGTGTGTGTGTGTGTGTGTGTGTGTGTGTGTGTGTGTGTGTGTGTGTGTGTGTGTGTGTGTGTGCTGAACCATTTTATGGTGGGGCAAAACAAGTGCAGGCAAACAATAACATCACATTAATGGTGTGGCAAAAACTTCACAAAAAAGAGGGGATGGGGGGAGAGACTGGTGAAAGGAACAAAATGATTGTGAAAAATCGAGGCTATGTGTTTGATAGATAGATAGATAGATAGATAGATAGATAGATAGATAGATAGATAGATAGATAGATAGATAGATAGGATGGATGATGGATGGATGGATGGATGGATGGATGGGTGGATGGATGGATGGATGGATGGATGGATAGATAGATAGATAGATAGATAGATAGGATAGATAGATTAGATAGATATAGATATATACGTGCGCAAGCATGCATTTAAATCCGTATGCACATATGCATGAACACGTGCGCGCAGAATGAGAGAGAGAGAGAGAAAGAGAGAGAGAGAGAGAGAGAGAGAGAGAGAGAGAATAGCTGGCTCTCTCTCTCTCTCTCTCTCTCTCTCTCTCTCTTCTCTCTCTCCTCCCTCCCTCTCTCTCTCTCTCTCTCTCTCTCTCTCTCTGCCTCTCTCTCTCTCTGTCTCACACACACACATACACACACACACACACACACACACACACACACACACACACACACACACACACACACACGAGCGCGCGCACGCTCTCGCGCACGCACACACGCACGCACGCACTCACGCACGCGCCCACACAGGTACACAGGCACCAGTAATTTGATCTGAGCAGATTCGGCACGTAAAAAGAGTGGAAACTGGTGATGAAAAAGAAACCGGATATTAGAACAGCCACAGTGTCTGTACATGTTAAAATAATTAGCGAAATATAAGAAAGAAACACAGAAAGAAAACAAAAAAGACACACAGAAGAAACAAATATGCAACAGAAGAATGGGAGACTGATCAAAAGAGATAATGAATAAAGACACAGGCACGCACACACACAGACGCACATGCACATGCACATGCTCACACACACACACACACACACATAAACACCCACACAATCTCTCTCTCTCTCTCTCTCTCTCTCTCTCTCACCACCACACACACACACACACACACACACACACACACACACACACACACACACACCACACACACACACAGAGGCATAGGAGAAAAAGTGGGTGTACCAGCGAAGTATGTCAATCGCTCGTTTGCGATCGCCTCTGATCTAAGAACTGATTTCCATTTCCAAGCAACAGAGGTGTGATAACGATTACGAATGCCCTTCAGATAAATAGGTCAGTCTGAAAACCTGACCCCCAAGAAATGTGGTATGGGTGCTGAATCATAACGAAAAAAGATAATAAGTGTCGCAAAATGACATGGTTTTTTGTAGGTCAGCCTATACACGAGGCTCTTGATTGTAAAGCAAGATTTTGACAAATAACTTGTGCTCATATTCCGTCCTTGC
Organism: Conus canariensis; assembly: GCA_033310375.1. Taxonomy (NCBI): domain Eukaryota; kingdom Metazoa; phylum Mollusca; class Gastropoda; order Neogastropoda; family Conidae; genus Conus; species Conus canariensis. The sequence goes on from CM065715.1 coordinate 13,537,498, forward strand.
TGGAAGACTGGAAACATTGATTTCATATCTACTCTAGTCTGCAAAACATTTTTGGACCTGGAATGGTGGTCCGTTCTGTGAATTACTGTCGCGACAATAATAAAGACCTGGTTAACAATAAAAACAATTTAGCTGTTCTAAATAAATAGATCAATTTGAGAATCTGTCTTATTCCGCTTTTCGTTCTGTTGTTTGGTTGATAAGCATACGAAGTGCAAAACTTTGGTTTCTATATTATGGGACATGATCAAAATCAAGATCAGTCTCCACCTCTCATTTAAAAATGATCAATTTGTAAACCTCGAAACTATGACAGTTTTAAAGCAAAAGATGTAAGCTTATTGCCTTGAAATGAAAGCAAAAGCAAACAAGCAAGCAAAACAAAGTCAACATCTGCACATTTCCACAGAATATTGAAATAGTGAATGACGCTTCTCGACACTATTCTTCATTCACCCCGTTGGAAACGAAAAACTGCATGGTGAGACGGCGACACGTACCTACATGAGTCTAATGGGCAAATTGCCTTTCGTTCGTCTTTGCCAGATGTTAAACCGCTGTCACATCGTCATTACATACATGATGTCATTTCTGTAGCAACAGCGTGACACGGTCCATACAGAGCGTTTAAAATGCCGCGATTATTTTTTATGCTATGAAGGATCGTTGTTCTTACAATGGTAAGACAGTGTCCAACCTACAGGTCCTGAAGAAGCGTGGCTTACCCAGCATTGAGTGTATACTTATCAAAAGCCAGCTCTGATGGGCAGGACACGTTGTCCATGTGAAGGACAGCAGAATTCAGAAGATGCTGCTCTATGGACAACTGAAGGAAGGATAATGTGACCAAGTTAGGCCTCTCAAGAGATACAAAGACACCTTGAAGGCCAACCTCAGAAGCTGTCAACATCGACACTGCTTCCTGGGAAGATGCGCCCTTGACAGAACTCAGTGGAAGCAACAGTGTATCCAGGGCACAAAGGACATTTGAGCGCAACAGAGCAGCTGCCATCAAGGAAAAGAGGAATCGAAGAAGACGGGGCCCATCCTTGCAGGACTCTATTCCATGTAGCGTCTGTGGAAGACTTTGTGCCTCAAGAATTGGTCTTCATTTCCACATTAGGACCCACATCAGCAGATGACCTGCCTGCCTATTCTCCGTCGGACACGACGGGAGAATCCATCAGTCAACGATGATTAGAGAGAAAAAGGGAAAAATTCTGTTTTGTATTGAAAATTGTGAATACCACAAACGTGAATTTGGTTCACGTTTGTGATAGAATCAACAACCCTTAACGTTTAAATAATTTGAACAAGCAGAATAGTTTGAAGCTGATTTTGATCGAAAGATGACAGTCATGGAATGCCGTATTCATATGAGTGTGTGTGAGTGATTGTGAACTCCACTCTAACGATACAGACGCTGAAAAATGACAGTATACTTGAAGCTCCCAAAGGCGCAGTTTTGAATGCGAAGATTACATCTACACGTAGTCTTTGCTATACTGTTTCTGCACTATTCATCTTGTGTTTGCAAACCTACTGGGCCACTTTTGGCTCACTGTCTGTCTTTCATTCTTTTCCAGATATTTGTTTGGGGAGACAGAAGCCCTCCGGTAAATGACTTATCTTTCTTTGGATTTTAGTATCTGGATAATCATATTTACTTCAGTTACTTCAGTTACTCTCTGAGTGAACCCCTTGTCCAATATGAGTCCATGACAGTGGTGACTGTAACAACCCATTCTTACCCCCCCCCCCCCCTCTGGAACTTACCCCAGGGTAAGTCTGGGCTAGCCTGCTTTTACCCCCGGGATCATTCCAGGACTAGCTGGAACTTACCCCCCCCCCCCCCCCCCCCCCCCCCCCCCTAGTTGGAACTGACCCCCCCCCGCCCCCCAGTCATCTACATTGTACAAGGTACACAGGCACTCAGGAGAAACTAATAAGCTGTAAAAATAGTTAAAATCTCTTATATACATTACAGTGACCAATGGTCAGTGACACTGACCACTGGTTGTCTGCATTGCACAAGGTATACAAACACTCATGAGACATGATTAACTGTAAAATAGTCGAAATATCTTATTTACGCCATAGTGACCAGTGGTCAGTGGCACTGATCACCAGTCGTTTGCATTGTACAAGGTACACAGGTACTCGGGAGACTATAATTAGCTGTGAAATAGTTAAAATCTCCAATTTACGTCATAATGACCAGTAGTCAGTGGCACTGACCACAAGTAAACTACATTGTACAAGGTACACAAGCACTCGGGAAACACTAATTAGCTGTTGAATAGTTAAAATCTCCGATTTACGTCATAATGACCAGTGGTCAGTGGCACTGACCACTAGTCATGCATTGTACAAGCTAAGGTACACAGGTACTCAAGAGACTCTAAATAGCTGTAAAATAGTTAAAGGAGGCAAACCGGGATGAAGCAACAACGGTACTTGGTCACAACGACACGTGGTCACAACGACATTTTGTTACAACTACGCTTGGTCACATTGGCACTTGGTCACATTGGCATGTAGCCGTCTTTCTTTCCCACGCATGCACGGGCTACTCACACACCCGAATATTGACCCACGCGTGTAAGCTAGCGCGAGAAATGTCAATACGTATCTGTTAGTGAACCAGGGTGTATGTGGGGGGAGGGGGGTTGGGGAAGTAGGAGGTCCATCTATTGTGAAGAGTCTAGAACTACACTTTGTCTAAACCCAACTGACTGTATATAGGAAATGGGAGAGGAGGGGTGTAAATATGCAGGCTAACACAAATTTTTTTTAAAGGCGGGTGTGCGTGTTGGGAAAAGGCAGAGGAAAACCCTGATAACCCTCTCTTGTTTGAAGG
>CM065715.1:13545357-13547857 GCA_033310375.1 Conus canariensis
ACACTCTGTGAGCAACATAGGCCATGAACACACGATAGAAAAAACAGTAGCAGGCTTTGATATGGGAGTAGTGAAGAACTACGTGGCACTTTGACTGATCGGCCGGTTCAAAGACGGTTGAGAGACGAGCACAGAAACATGGGATTTAGAAAGGTGGTGCTTCATCAGTCAGATGGCGTGGACATGCTGCTGTGCGAGTCGGATGATATTGTTTTAGAGTTCTCCTGCGATTCGAATTCGGAAGACGACTGTGTGTACTGGTATGTCAAGCAGGAACACAGGAACATGGCAGCAGAAGAACGTGTGAAACTTGCCAACCTGCGGAAAGGAAGACGTGTCAGCAACACACAACACGCCGAGATTCAAGCATGTGCTCTACGGCAGTTACACGCTCTCCTTGGGCTGGTCCATTTCTACCTGACGGTCCTTCGCTGAACTGATTGTGCTCACATATCAGAGACATTTTTTCGTTCACGACTGAGACATGTTGCAATGGAAAAAGAAAAAAAAAAAACATTGCTGTGGTTTCCATGGCAATGTGATCGCGTCGCGTTGTGTCAATGTACATCGCGCTGATTTGCTAAATGGGCTACGGCTTAATAACAATAAAATTCATTCGTTCGTTCGTTCGTTCGTTCTCTCTCGGTGAGTTCCTGAGGGTGATGCTGGCGTATGGGGAGCGGAGTTGACGGAGACGGGGGGAGGGGTAGGCGGTGGTGGTGAAATACCATGTGACGTGCCTTTACACTCTCTCCTTTCTCTTGATGGCTGTCCGTTAGTTTGAGCTAACGAGTAGTGTCCCCTTTCCTTCTTTAGTTCGAGAAACTGTCACCCGCCCAACCTAACCACCTCTCTCTCTCTCTCTCTCTCTCTCTCTCTCTCTCTCTCTCTCTCTCTCTCCTAACATCTTGCACACTTTGACAGCTTCAAACTGTTCAGAAACCTCTAGTTTCCGTCCGAAGACCAAAGCTTGGGAGCATTCAGACTATTCTCTGGTATGCAACCTCACCCTCACCTCAGGCCCATAACTTCAGAAGTAGTCGTTGGGGAAACCTGAGGACCGCAGACGCAACCTCCCCTCTCCATCTGTCTCTGTCAGCAGCCGCCGGCAGCCGCTGGCACCAGCTCACGTGTATGGAGTCCGGTCAATTCTTTGATGTTCTCATGCCAGTTCTTCCGCTGTCTTCCTCTTCTTCTCCCGCCCTCGATGGTGCCTTGCATGATTGTTTTGGACAGACTGGTGTGTCGAGTGTTGTGCCCAAACCATAACAGCTTGCGTCTCTTCACAGTTGAAAGGAGAGGTTCCTGAGCAGCAAGGTTCTCAGTTCTGCTCCGTACATATTTATTGGTCCTGTGCTCTATCCAGGAGATTTGAAGGAGCTTCCTCAGGCATTTGCTCTCGAAAGCCTGGATCTTCCTTTCAGTTTCAGCCGTCAGTGTCCATTCCTCGCAACCATACAGTACAATGGAGACCACCAGGCTTTGTAGAGTTTGAATTTTGTGGAGAATCGGATGTTACTTAGCCACACTCTTTTCAGTTTGGTCATGGCTGCGGTGGCTGTGCCAATACGAATTCTTATTTCTGCTTTGCAGCTTCCATCCTTTGTCAGGGTTGCTCCTAGATATTTGAAGTTTCCGACATCTTCCAGTTGTTCTCCGTTCACGAAAATAGTGGCATGGTCCATGTTCTCGCTGTTTACCATGGTTTTGGATTTCTCCATTCCGTAAGCACCTGCTCTATCAACAAGTCTGTTGGTAAGTTCCTGCAGTTCTTCGTTCGTTCCCCCCATCAGATCTATATCATCAGCCTACACAAACCTACCCGCAATTGACGGGAGATGTACATATGTCTGAAAGGAACAGAAAACAGTATCAACATTCCTCTGATCTGTTTGTCTACTGTACCATTTTCTCGTTTAGCTTCACCAACTTTTCACGTAACATAAAGAAAAAGAAAAATATGACGTTGGGATGAGGAGCTCAAATTATATTATGTAAGTCGAGAGTTGTTAGTTTTAGTAAAGAAGCAGAGGAGACAGTGTTCCCTCTTCTTCTTTGTTCGTGTAACAGGCACCCACCAAATCCAATCGCTCCGTCTGTCTGTCTGTCTGTCTGTCTGTCTGTCTGTCTGTCTGTCTCTGTCTCTGTCTCTGTCTCTGTCTCTCTCTCTCTCTCTTCTCTCTCTCTCTCTCTCTCTCTCTCTCTCTCTCAGCTGCAGAGCCCGTTCTTTATCAGGTGCTGATTGTAAAAAAATCGTTAACATTACTATTTACATGAGGTGCTAACAGTGGAAAAGAAATCAACGTTAATGTTAACACATCTAGATAGTAAGGCAAGGTAATGTTATTTATAGCTCAGCCGACCGCAAAGGGCCATATTAGGGCTGTCACCGCGTTGAAGTCAACTCACAAGTCATTCATTCACACAACTCTTTGAAATACATCTTCTGAAAACCCACCCGAGATTTTGTTAAGAATTTTTCCACTATGAAATATCAAAT
>CM065715.1:13552857-13557857 GCA_033310375.1 Conus canariensis
GGCCCTTATGGCAGCTAGCGTGGAGATTAACGTCCTCGTGGCCGGAGGTCCTTATGGCAGCTAGCGTGGAGATTAACGTCCTCGTGGCCGGAGGCCCTTATAGCAGCTAGCATGGAGATTAACGTCTTCGTGACCGGAGGCCCTTATGGCAGCTAGCGTGGAGATTAACGTCCTCGTGGCCGGAGGCCCTTATGGCAGCTAGCGTGGAGATTAACGTCCTCGTGACCGGAGGCCCTTATGGCAGCTAGCGTGGAGATTAACGTCCTCGTGGCCGGAGGCCCTTATGGCAGCTAGCGTGGAGATTAACGTCCTCGTGACCGGAGTCCCTTATAGCAGCTAGCATGGAGATTAACGTCCTCGTGACCGGAGGCCCTTATGGCAGCTAGCGTGGAGATTAACGTCCTCGTGACCGGAGGCCCTTATGGCAGCTAGCGTGGAGATTAACGTCCTCGTGACCGGAGGCCTTATGGCAGCTAGCGTGGAGATTAACGTCCTCGTGGCCGGAGGCCCTTATGCACGTTTCCCCAGACCGGGGATCTGTGGTGTTTAAGGTGGAGACAAGGGTGGGTTGCGTTGTCACCTCCGGTGGCCGACTGGTCGGTGTTGGAGGTGATCGTGTTCTGTCGCGTCGACTTGACGACAGGGAAGAAAAAATCGTCATTTTTTTCATCATTTATGTCTGATTACTCCTTTACATCTCTAACTCTTCCAAGAATTCCCTGCGGTTTCAGTTGTTTTTTTGTTTGTTTGTTTGTTTTTTTTGTAATCAAATCGAGCTTGTTCTACATAACTTGCACTGTTCAGCACACAAAGGGCCGCAACTCTCCGCCACCGCGTGTTGTGTACAGTGACTTGCTTGGTTGTGTCTATATGCCTGTGTTTATAAGTATACAGGCTCCAGACCCACAGGACGGCCTGCCCTACGCTACAAGGATGTATGTAAGCATGACCTGAGGACAGGCAGCCTCAACCCAGCAGACCGGATCAGCCGATGGTCCACCACCAAAGCCGGCATCAAGCGAGCAGAACAGAGGAGAGAGGCCCAGTGGGAAGAACGGAGGCGCCGCAGACGACAAACAATTGCTGCGGCACCAACAGACAGAGAAAGAGAGAGAGAGAGAGAGAGAGGGGGGGAGAGATAGAAGGGAGAGAAAGGAGATATAAACAGAGAGAGGGTGGGGGGAAAGAGGAGAGAGACAGTGAGAGAGAGACGGATAGACAGGGGAGAGAGAGGGAGGGAGAGAGCAAGAGAGAAGTGGGAAGAGAGCAGAGAGATAGAGAAAGAAGAGAGAGAAGAGAAAGAAGAGAGAGAGAGAAAGAGAGAGAGGTAGGTGGGTGCGATTGGACAGGGGGGTGACACATAAGCCAAAGAAGTGTCCCCTCTACTTATTAGCTCAACCTTGCAGACAGCCATTAAGGGACGGGAAGGTGTACAGGCACGTGGCCATAGTATTTCACGTTTTTGGCCTTCTGCACCACCGACTCTCCCCTCCCCTCCCCCCCCCCCCTCCGGAACCCAAATCCACCCCCACATTCCCCCTCTCCCCCAACAACTCACCCACGCTTTCTTCCCATCTCCTCCCAACCACCACCCCGCTCCGTCCTCTTGGTATTGGTGAACTAATCAGGAGCTCTCTTGTCCCCGGTCTGTCTGGCTTAATGAGGGCACAAGTGACACTGGAGAACTAGCTATCGAGGGTCACCTTGACAGCTGAGTCTGTTAACAGATAGGTCCATTAACACCGTACTCTCTCTCTCTCTCTCTCTCTCTCTCTCTCTCTCTCTCTCTCTCTCTGTGGCCACAGCTCTCTCTCTGTGGCCACAGCTCTCTCTCTCTCTCTCTCTCTCTCTCTCTCTCCTCTCTCTCTCTCTCTCTCTCTCTGTGAAAGAGGACACATTTAACACCGAGAACTAGCTATTGAACATCTCCCTGTCAGCTGAGCCTGTTTAAAGACAGCTTCATCAATACTCTCTCTCTCTCTCTCTCTCTCTCTCTCTCTTCTCTCTCTCTCTCTGTGGCCACAGCTCTCTCTCTCTCTCTCTCTCTCTCTCTCTCTCCTGTGGCCACAGCTCTCTCCCTCTCTCTCTCTCTCTCTCTCTCTCTCTGGCCACAGCTCTCTCTCTCCTCTCCTCTTCTCTCCTCTCTCTCTCTGGCCACAGCTCTCTCTCCCCTCTCTCTCTCTCTCCTCTGGCACACATGACTCTCTCTCTCCTCACTTCCTCCTCTCTCTCTCTCTCTCTCCTCTCTCTCTCTCTCTGAAGAGGCCATTGACACCGGAACTAGCTATTCGAACATTTCCTGTCAGCTGACCTGTTAAAGTAGCTCTTCAATACACTCTCTCTCTCTCCTCTCTCTCTCTCTCTGGCCACCTCTCTCTCTCTCTTCTCTCTCTTCTCTCCTCTCTCTCTCTCTCTCTCTCTCTCTTAATCGACACAAGTGACACGGGAGACTCTATTGAACTCTCCCTGTCCTAGCCTGTTTACAGCCTGGCCTGTTTAAAGTACTCCATCATACCTTCTCTCTCTCTCTCTCTCTCTCTCTCTCTCTCTCTCTCTCTCTGTCTTTCTGTCTGTGTCTGTCTGTCTCTCTCTCTCGTTCATCACTCACTCACTCTCTCTCTCTCTCTCTCTCCCCTCTCTCTTTCCCTCTCTCTCTGTCCATCAATCACCTCTCCCTCTCCCTCTCTCTCTCTCTCTCTCTCTCTCTCTCTCTCTCTCTCTCTCATTACTCGTCGTCTCTCTCGGTCCACTCTCTCCGCCCATCACTCTCTCTCTCTCTTATTCATCTCTCTCTCTCTCTCTCTCTCTCCACCCCCCCACCATCATCTACCTACCACCACACACACCACACACACACACCTCCTCTCTCTCTCACCCCTAACCTCTGTCTCTCTCTCTCTAACCCCTCGCTCTCTCTGACCCCGAACACTCTCTCTCTCTCTGTAACCCTAATCTCTCTCTCTCCTCTCTCTCTCTCTCTCTATCTCTCTCTCTTTACCCTAACCCACCCCCACCCACTATCTCTTACCCATAATACCCCTTTCTCTCTCTTCCCTACCCCCTCTCTCTCTCTCTCTCTTACCCCTAACCCCCCCCCCCCCATCTATCTCTTTACCCATAATACCCCTTTCTCTCTCTTACCCCTACCCACCCCCCTCTCTCTCTCTATCTCTCTGGGACTTGAACTGTGTTCCAGTGCGAACAGACACACGTTGTAGCGCTCTGTTGTTTGTAATCATTTCTGACGGCCAGTGCCACGGTCCTCGTACTCGTACAAGTACCCCCTCCCACATCGCTCTGTTGTTTGCAATCATTATTGACGGCCAGTGTCACGAACAAGTACCCCATCCCACATCGCTCTGTTGTTTGCAATCATTATTGACGGCCAGTGTCACGAACAAGTACCCCTCCCACATCGCTCTGTTGTTTGAATCATTTTGACGGCCAGTGTCACGAACAAGTACCCCCTCCCACATCGCTCTGTTGTTTGTAATCATTTCTGACGGCCAGTGTCACGAACAAGTACCCCCTCCCACATCGCTCTGTTGTTTGTAATCATTTCTGACGGCCAGTGTCACGAACAAGTACCCCCTCCCACATCGCTCTGTTGTTTATAATCATTTCTGACGGCCAGTGTCACGAACAAGTACCCCCTCCCACATCGCGCTGTTGTTTGTAATCATTTCTGACGGCCAGTGCCACGATCCTCGTACTCTTACAAGTACCTCGTCCCGCATCTGGTATTCTGTGGCATCAGCACCGCTTATCTGATTTTCGAGCAAGTTCTGAAGCTTTTGTTCACATTTTCACAGCTGAAAGGACGTAGCAACCCCTGGCCTGCTCCTCATACTAATTTTCTTGGGCGAACTTCAGCGTCGTGGAGACGAAGATCAGAACCCGGAACCAAAGATTTCCATGACTAATAACAGACCCAATTAGGCAGTGTTGGACGCAGGGGCAGCGTGGGTGAGACTGGAACTCCTTTCTGTGGATAGGATGATGGACAGACAACCCCCACTTCTCCTCCACAGAATGCCAATATCATCGGGTACGTTAACTTGAATGTCCTGTGCATTGAAGGAGATGAACGGTAAACTCACCCATTTGGAGAAGAAAAGTATGAGAAATCTTGATGTCCAGTTCGCTGCCTTACAAACCAGCGGGAATGATCTACGGGAAGAAGTGGGGGACTTTGAGCGCAGACGATGATGATTTGTAAATAATTGTGACCTCACCACCAGAGTTTAACCAGAGGCAGGAAGAAAACCTGATGATCTAGAAGTAAGATCAGAACAAAAGAATGTTTGATTTTCCACGGTGTTTCCAGTGATGAGAATGAAACGGGCCACCAGTGTCAAGGTAAAAGACAGGATCTGATGACGGGTAAGTTAGAAGTGACTCGTGACGTTGAGTGTGATCATGTACATAGACTAAATGCTAGGCCAGATAACTCCCATCATTCGCTCTGTGTTCCTTTTACAAAGATAAAGTAAGCGTTTTGAGAGCAGAAAGAAAATTTAAGGGAAGAAACCTTTTTCATTGGAGAAGATGTCTCTGGCCGTGTTAGAGAAATAAAAATCAAAGGGAAGCAACCTTTTTTTGTAGAAGATTTCTCTGGCTGTGTTAGAGAAGTGAAAATCAAAGGGAAGCAACCTTTTTGTGGGAGAAGATTTCTCTGCTCGTGTTAGGGAAATAAAATTAAAGGGAAGCAACCATTTTTGTGGGAGAAGATGTCTCTGCTCGTGAAAGAGAAATAAGACGTGGTCTTTTCCTTAACCCTATTCCCCTACCTCTCTTCCTCCTTCCCCCATCTAAAGAGAGCAAGGGCTGACGTGGAAAGAGCAACGATGATTTTTTTGATAATCTTTTAATTAATGGGGAAAAAAATATTTTCTTCATGACCAATGCAACTTAAACAATCCAAAATGGAGCTCAGGGGATGGGAGGACAGTGCTGGATTAGACAGGGACTTTTATGATGTTCATGACTTTAAAACTTAC
>CM065715.1:13572857-13577857 GCA_033310375.1 Conus canariensis
GTTTATGTCTGTCTGTCTGTCTGTCTGTCTGTCTGTCTCTCTCTCTCTCTCTATCTATCTCTCTATCTATCTCTCTCTCTATCTATCTATCTATCTATCTATCTATCTATCTATCTATCTATCTATCTATCTATCTATCTATCGATTGATCTGTCTTCTACCTATCTGTCTCTCTAGTTAACTAGCTAGTCATGTATCTATCTATCTATATATCTGCCTGTCTGTCTGTTTGTGTGTCTGTCTGTCTCTTCATATATCTCAAAGTAGATCGAGACAGATAATTATATGCTGAACAAATCACTAGTGGCATAAAACAAAAACAATTCCTCCATCATTATGCCAATGATTCAGAGTGAAAGTTCTTTTACTTATATAAACACAGGGGAACGTGTAAAAGCCAGGATGGTGGCGGTGAAGAGGACAGCAGTAAAGTGTAAATATGATACCCTTTATTTACACTATGCTTGCGTGTGGGGTGGAGCGGAGGGGGGAGGGTGGTGGGGGGGGGGGTGTAGGCTCAGACTCACGTGTGATGTGAGACACTCACTTTAAAAGCTTGCTTTTTTTTTTTTAAATCTGGAATTACTGTATAATTGTCCATCTGTTATTTTTAGGTGTTGTCTGCATTGAATTTGTAAAACAAAAACAAAAAACAAAAAAAAAACCGCAAAGAAATTGACCTATTTTGGTTTCAGTTGCCGTACATCGGGCGTTCACACATAACATCTTTCACATCATTCTCCTTTTACTTCTGTGACCATGAACTGGACGTTCCTTCCAACCCTTGAATGACTAAGGCCTCCCAGGCCAGGTAGCTGTGGTGGTTGGCTATATTGGAACTAATGGAGGTCGTGCTACTTACAGGGTTAATTGGATCTGGTCTGTGGTGAGCGGCATACAGGATTATATCCGTCGTCGTCTCCTTGTCTCTGTCTCTCTGGTTTCCCATTTGTCTGTTCGGCCGGTTCTGGAGAGACTGAGGGTGGCTTGAGCAATGTCAATGTATAACTTGACCAGCGAACAGAGAAAGAGAGAGATGAAAAGGGAGGGGGACAAAGCGAGAGAGAGAGACAGACAGACAGACAGAGACAGATAGAGAGGCAGAGAGAAAGAGAGACAAAGACATATGGAGGGAGGGAGGGAGGAAGGAAGAAGATAATTCCCCCCCTCCCCCCCCCTCCCCCCTCCCCCGCGCACCCTGTCTCCTCCCCTTTCCCCACCCTCTCTACAGCATCTTTGCTCCCCCCTCTCCCCCCCCCCCCCCCACAGACGCGTGCGCAACACACATGCACACACACGCACGAACGCGCGCGCACGCCCTCTGCCCATTTTTGCTTCCCCGGAGTCTGCCCGTTCTCCCCCCTCCCCCCTCCCTCCTTCCGCCTCCACTTGTACTCGTCCCATCATGTTGTCAATATGAAAAGATGCAGTTTGCTGGCCAATCAATCATTGTTGAGTTGTTCGGTGGAAGTTATACATTGTGCTCTCCTTGTGGTTAATGGATATTATCTGGCTGTTTACTTGATTATCGGATTGATATTGTATGTACCTGTTCATGATTGAATTGTTTATTTATATGTGATGGATGAGATTGGTGCATCCGCCTCCGGATTGGCATACCCGGCCTGTCTCCGTTTGTCCTGCCTGTCCCCCCCCCCTCCCTGTCTCCCCCCCCCCACCATTTCCCCAACGTCTCCATCCCTCCTTTCCCCGTCCACATACACATATACATCACCACATATTCAGGGGGGGGGGAGGGGGGGGATGACAAACAGAAAAAATAAGAGGAAAACGTAGTTTCTTTTCTCCGATGACTCTTCCCTTCCCCACCCTCCTCCCCCACTGCTTCCCCCAAATCATAGCCTGTTTCTTCCCCCGCCACTCTCCCCCTACGCCCCCTCTTGTACTTACTTCACCATGTCAGTAACATGTGAAGGCGCAGTGTTGTTAGCCAATCGATGCTTGATGGAAAGGACTTGCATTGTTGAGTTGTTTAGTGGAAGTTATCATACATCCTGTTATCTTTAGCCTAATGTATTATTTGGCTGTTTACTTGATTGTGAGTGCCTTTTTATGACTGACTGAATTGTTTGTTTATATTTGATCGATGTGTTTGTTGATTAATTTAAAGATGGGTGCTTTCACCTCCCCACCTGTTCCTGTCTGTCCTGCCTCTCGCCCTCCCCCCCCCCCCCCTCCCCGTGCCCTCCCTGTCTCCTTGCCCCCCCTCCCTCCCCAGCGTCTTTGCCTTCTCCTCTCCCACCCCACGCACACATGTACAGACATATACATTAACACATACTTATGTTTTGGTGGGGGGGGGGGGGGGGGCTGCGGAATGGGGGGATCGGGGGAAAACGTGTGTTTTCATTTGCTTCCACTCACCTATCGGGAGACACATGTACGCTGTCACACACCGTGTATGACATGTATTATTTCTCCTAGAGCCTTTTTCTCGCTCCTGCAAAAAACGCAAACATTGTTTGAACTTCTGGAGTTGGTGAAAAAAAAGGCATAACATTTGTAGGATAGTATTGGTTTTTTTTGTTTTTGTTTTTTTTTTCCCCCATATACCACTTTTGGTGTCAATGATGTTGGAATTAACCTACCTTTCTTAACTCTCGACATATTCGTTGCTGTGACTATCAGTAACGCAGAGAAGCTGTACATTTCGCTCGTGAGCGATCGTTATTGAGTCTACTAACATTTATGTGTTTCGTGTCGTGTTCTCGATGTGACTTTATGTTTGTAAGTTTGTTAAGTGTGTTATATAGAGCAATTTTTTTTTTGCTGCAGAAATTTAATCTGTTTGTCATGGAAAAGATTCATTTGGTCATCATTATGTTTATGCTATTTTGTTTGGGTAGTATGTTTTATTATTTTTAATGACCATGCTGTTTTGCGATCTTTGTATTGTTGTGATATTTCCCAAAGCAAATGTGTACATTACTGTGTAAAGAAGCTGGCTATTCCTTTCCAGTTATATGGCAGTGCGATACAAAAAGTTATAATCCTTCTTGTAAGATAACATGGCAAATATTACGATATCATCTTTGAATTGTCAGGGACTAGGAGACTCTCAGAAAAGAAGGGATGTTTTCCACTATCTTAGGAAAAAGTCCTACAACATTTACTGTTTGCAAGACACCCATTTTACCCCCAAATTAGAAAAATATGTGACATCAGAATGGGGTTATACATGTCTCTTTGCCTCTTATAGATCCAACGCAAGAGGTGTAGCTGTGCTGTTTAATAATAATTTTGAATTTAAAATCAGCAATATTGATAGGGATGTTTATGGTAACTACATTATATTATCTTTAAAAACTATAGTAAAAGACATACTGTTAATAAATTTATATGGACCGAACGTAGACAATCCCGATTTTTATATTAATTTAAAAGAAAAAATATATAAAGTACCACGGTCACGATTTCATCATAGTTAGTGACTGGAATTTAGTTCTTGATCCATATTTAGATTACAACAATTACAACAATATAAATAACCCTAGGGCTAAAGATGCTGTGGAAAATATGATATTAGAATTAAGTCTCGCAGATGTGTGGAGGGAGAGTAATCCGCAAGTCAAACGATTTACTTGGCGAAGAAATTCTCCGTTAAAACAAAGCCGTTTAGATTATTTTCTAATTTCAGAGAGTCTTATATGGAACTATGAAGACTCGGATATCATTCCAGGATATCGATCCGATCATTCTATGATTTTACTTACATTAAAGAGTGGGAAAACTGTGCAACGAAATACTTTTTGGAAATTTAACTATGATCTATTGAGAGACAAACAATATGTAGATGAAATAAACAAACTGATAGACGAGGTCATATGTGAGTATTCATCCGACCAGTATGATACTACTACAATTAACGATACATCTTTGACAGAAATTGAATTAACCGTGTCTGATAAATTATTTATAGATTTTTTATTAATGAAAATTCGATCGAAAATATTGCTTATGCTACTATGAGGAAAAAGAAAGCTACTGAAAAAGAAGAAAACCTAGTTAAAAATATTGAAGAATTAGAAAAAAGGGAAAACAAAACAGAGAGACATGAAATTGTTAAAGGAAACGAACCAAGAGCTAGTTTCACTCAGAGAAAAAAAAATACAAGGAGTGATACTAAGGTCTAGGGCAAAATGGATAGCAGAAGGGGAAAAGGTAACAAAATATTTTTGTAACTTGGAAAAAAGGCACTTCGTAAACAAAAGTATGACAAAGCTAGTAAATCAAAACGGAGATTTGCTTGATGAACCAGAGCGAATAAAAACCGAAGTAAATGAGTTTTACTGTAAATTATACAAAAAACAAAGCTTAGATGTATGTGAAATAAGTGATTTAGTTAATAAGCATCCTACATTATCACAGAAAGAGAGGGACTCTATAGAAGGGGACATAAGTTTAGAAGAAGCAGGTTATGCATTACAACATATGAAAAATGGAAAGAGTCCAGGTACGGATGGATTTGGAGCTGAATTTTATAAATTCTTTTGGAAAAAAATGGGACCATTCGTTGTGCGCGCTCTAAACCAATCGTTCAAAGACAGAGAACTTTCAGCAACACAAAAACAGGGGCTTATTACTTGCATTCCCAAACCAGAAAAATCTAAAGAACACATAAAGAACTGGAGACCAATTTCATTATTAAATGTCTTATACAAGATCGGAGCATCGTGTATTGCAAACAGGATTAAGAAAACTCTTGAAAAATTAATCAATGAAGATCAAACTGGATTTGTAGCCAACCGATATCTTGGAGACAATATTAGACTGATTTATGACTTAATCTGTTATCTTGACACAACACATAGGCCTGGTCTCTTGCTCTGTTTAGACTTTGAAAAAGCTTTTGATTCTTTGGATTGGCAATTTTTGTTTACAGTTCTGGAATCCTTTGGTTTTGGAGAGGGTATTTGTAAATGGATACGAACATTTTACACAGATATCAAATCAACAGTTATAGTCAATGGCCAAGTAGC
>CM065715.1:13597857-13607857 GCA_033310375.1 Conus canariensis
AATAATCTGGCTCCCACCTACCTCTCTGACCTCCTCCATCTCTACGTTCCGTCTCGCAACTTATGCTCATCCACCGATTCTCGTCTGCTTCGGCTTCCCTCCGCTCGCCTGAAAACTTCAGGCCAACGATCTTTCTCTTACCAGGCACCTGCTCTGTGGAATAGTCTCCCTTCTTCCCTGCGTAACACGGACTCTTTAGAGACTTTTAAAACCTCCCTAAAGACACATCTTTTCCCTCGGACTGATTTACCGATATCCACTTATCACTGTGCGCGTGTTTGCTGGTGTTGACGCGCTCGCGTGTCTGTCTGCGTGTGTGAGCTTTTCGTGTGTGTGTGTGTGTGTGTGTGTGTGTGTGTGTGTGTGTGTGTGTGTGTGTGTGTGTGTGTGTGTGTGTGTGTGTGTGTGTGTGTGTGTGTTTGAATTAGAATTAGTATTTTATCATGTTTTTTTCTGTAATATGCACTTTGGGCTCTTGCGAGGTAAAGCGCTCTATAAATATCCTTTTACATTACATTGTATTACATTACATTACATTGATAAACCTGAAAAACCAGAATCAGACGCTAGACTGTTTATCTGTGTTGTGTGTGTGTGTGTGTGTGTGTGTGTGTGTGTGTGTGTGTGTGTGTGTGTGTGTGTGTGTGTGTGTGTGTGTGTGTGTGTGTGTTAGTTAGTTCTTCAATTTAACGTCTGTTCACTTTAAGTGATATTAGACAAAATAATGCAGAAATGAGTGGATGAGAGAAATGGAAATAGTGTATGCAAAATGCTAGTATAGGCCTACGTGCGAGTGTGTGTGTGTGTGTGTGTGTGTGTGTGTGTGTGTGTGTGTGTGTGTGTGTGTGTGTGTGTGTGTGTGTGTGTGTGTGTGTGTGTGTGTGTGTGTGTGTGCGTGTGTGTGTGTGTGTGTGTGTGTGTGCGTGCGTGCTGTGTGTGTGTGTGTGTGTGGTGTGTGTGTGTGTGTGTGTGTGTGTGTGTGTGTATGTGTGTGTGTGTGTGTGTGTGTGCGTGTGTGTGTGTGCGTGCATGATTATTTGAATGTGTGTGTGTATGTGTTTGTGTGCGTGTGTGTGTGTGTGTGTGTGTGTGTGTGTGTGTTGTGTGCATAATTGTGTGTGTGTGTGTGTGTGTGTGTGTGTGTGTGTGTGTGTGTGTGTCTGCGCGTGCGCGCGCGCTTGCGAGCACGCGTGTGAGTATGTGTATGTTGGGTTGCGTGAACTCTGTAAGCTTCTTCTGATGCTTATTTCCAATTGTGGCGTGTGATACAGAGGAGTTTACACGGAATGAACCTGAATGAGAGACTACGAATAACATTTCGTGTGTTTGTCATCTCTCTCTTTATTCATATGTATGACTATGTATGTCAGGCTCCGTGATTTGTCGAATTCTGTCAACTTGCTTGTGATTGGTAACTGACAAGACCGTCATTGACCTATTAATAATCTACAAAAGTTCAATTATCTATTTCTTCTTGGCCAGACTCTTATTGTGACGCGACTCTACGATACATCAAGATAACCGAGGCTCGTTTTTTTGTTTGTTTTTTTTTTTTTTTTTTTTTTGTTTTGTTTTGTTTTGTCTCAGTGGTCGTTAAGACTGCTGAGTTTGGAGTCCGAGGTTTGCGTCCGTCTGGCGTCCTACATCAAGATAATAAATCCCCTGCCAAGTTAAAAGTCTTGTCAGTGTGTGCGGTCAGTGTAGACTTAGACAGTCCTCACTCAGTAAGCATCACAGAACACCACCAAAGTGACTGAGCGGCAGTGCAGTATCTCCTCAGGATGGATGCCTCATGGCAGCTTGTCTGGAATGGGTAGCATGGAAATAATGCCACGGACGATGAGACCGCAAGTTAGAATAAAAAATATAGCAGAAGTAGTAGTAGTAGTATGTAGTAGTAGTAGTAGTAGTAGTAGTAGAATTAGTGGTAGTAGAATTAGAAGTAATAATAGTAGTAGTAGTTTTGATACTAGTAGTAGTAGTAGAATTAGTAGTCGTAATAGTAGTAGTAGTTTTGATAGTAGTAGTAGTAGTAAAGTTGACAGTAGTAGTAAAGTTGACAGTAGTAGTAGTTGATAGTAGTAGTAGTTGTGGTAGTAGTAATAGTAGTTGTAGTGTTAGTAGTAGAAGTAGCAGAAGTAGTATCGTCGTCGTAGTAGTCGCAGTAGTAATAATAGTGGTTGTTGTTGCTGCAGATGCTGTTGTTGTTGTTGTTATAGATAGATAGATGAATAGATAGATAGATAGATAGATAGATAGATAGATAGATAGATAGACGAATGGAGAAAGAAAGAAAGAAAAAGAAAGAAAGAAAGAAAAAAAGAAAGAAAGAAAAAAAAAGGAAAGAAAGAAAGAAAGAAAGAAAAAAAAAAGAAAAGAAAGAAAGAAAGAAAGAAAGAAAGAAAGAAAGAAGAAAGAAAGAAAAAAAGAAAGAAAGAAAAAAAAAAGGAAAGAAAGAAAGAAAGAAAGAAAACATTTTTGAACCCTCGTTCCCACCCTCGTTTCCCTACACCCACTCTAAAGGTATTGTAAGTGTTCTCGTCTGCCATATGACCTGTGCTAGGAGAGGCCATCACACCCTATTGTAAATGACTAACTGACATCGGAATGAGTCAAAAGTCAGGCTGCATTTGATCACAGATAGAGACAGATTACAACGGACAGACCGACACAAGTTTCCTTAAAGTCGGTTCAGCAGGGTTGGTTGGTTGGTTGGTTTTAAGGAAAATCTTGCTGACAGACAAACAAACAAACAAACAAACAAACAAACGCAGGACAAAACATAACCTGACTAGCAGAGGTATGGAAATGGTAAAGAAGCTGACATAGTCTCTAGCCTCTTTGTTGTTGTTGTTGTTGTTATTGTTGTTGTTGTTGTATCTCTGTTTTCTTCTTCATATATATATATATATATATATATATATATATATATATATATATATATATGAAGAAGAAAACAGATCAGGATCTAAGATGTGTGATTATAGAAAAAGTTTTTTCAGAGGACAATGATTACAGACTCCGACGGGAATCTTTCTGGTTCAACAAATTACGTACTGTTTACCCAGAGGGCCTCAACATGGTCACCTAGACTCCTCCCCTTACTCTCCCTTCTACCCTACTCCCCTTCCAACGACACCCCCCCCCCCCGCCCCCGCTTCGCCCAACCCCCCCCCTCCCCCTCCCCTATCTTCAGTATCTACCCTTTCCGCCACACCCTTCATTCAAGCCTTTTTTCAGACCTTCCCCTCCCAGGCTCTTGACTTGCTTCCTCCCTACCAGCTCCTCTGCTGACTACTCTTGCTGGTATCCCTCCTACTTTTTAACCCCCACCCCACCCCACCCACCCACCCACCCGATTTTCCATCATGTTTACTATCTTCTTTCCCCCACCCCACCCCCACCCCCTTTTTTTTTTTTTTTTTTCCACATGCAGGCTTACGTGCACTCGCGCGCTCACGCGCACATGCACGTGTGCACGAGCTAATGCACGCACTTACTAAAATATTTTTCCCTCTCCCCCCTCCTTCCCCCTCCTTATTTCTAATAATGTCGTTCCTGCCCCCAGTCCTTCCCCTATCTACAAGCTTATACCCTCTCCCCTTCCCCCTCTTCCCACTCTGCTCCACCTTTTCGGGAGTAGGCATGTGTGTGGTCAGCCTGCTTTAAAATGGTGCTCTAGGTGTGATTTACTTTGCAAATATGTTACCTTACTTGCTTATGCACATACTTTCATATTTGCGGGAGCTGTACATAAGTGAGGTGGGTTTGTTTGAAACGTGCATAGACAATTGAATCTGCGACATGTCATTGAAAACGGTATTTCTCTCTCTCTCTCTCTCTCTCTCTCTCTCTCTCTCTCTCTCTCTCTCTCTCTCTCTCTCTCTCTCTCTCTGCAGTATTGAGTGCATGTGTGTGTGTGTGCGGGCGTGTTTGTGTGTGTGTGTGTGTGTGTGGGAAAAAAAAAGGTGGGGAGGTGTATTTTGGGGTGTGAGTTTGTTTCTGTGTGTGGGTGTTGTGTGAGTGTCGGGGTGGGGGGAGGTGGGATCGGTTATGGAGTCTATACGGGTGCAATGTTCAACACTGATCACTTTTGTTAACTGTCAAATTTCAATTTGTTCTCTGTTGGGGGCCTGTACCAGCCATCTGCAATTCACTGAGTAGCAATCAAAGAAAGACAGAGTTAAGGATGTTTGATTTTTCAGTAGTACCGAATAAAGAAGTCCCTGAGGAAGGCCCAGAGCCGAAACGTCGGAAAAAGGAAAACTTGCTTGTTTGCTTCTTCATTGTGTGGTTGTTTATATATATATATATATATATATATTATATATATATATATTTACTTATCTATTTGCTTTCTTCATCTATTGTTTATTTGTTAATCTATATATGTATCTATTTCTGAAGTATATTTAATTAGTTTGTTGATTAGTTAGTTGGTTAGCTGTTTGGTTAATTAGTTTCTTACTCTGTTACTTAGTTACTCAGCTACACTGTTACTTTGTTAGTTACTCAATTCATCTATCTATCAACTTAGTTACCTGTCCTCCCCCCCCTCTCTCTCTCCATCTATCCATCTATCTATCTATCTATCTATCTATCAGGGTAAATGTCTTTGGCTGAGTACCCAAAGTTTTGTTTCGAGATTGGTAGTAATTACTTCGTACATAATTATGTCAGGCCTTTTTTTCAGAAACTGAAAAACAATATAAAAAACAAACCAAAAAATGTGTCAGATACATTCAAAGGTGAACTGCAGCGGCAAAGTTGACCTCAGCCAGCAAACAACTTGTCACTATTGGCTTGAAGCCAGTTGGACGTTTATGTTACTGTTATCAAAGTCGACAGTGTGTGCATAATCATTGTGATGGTCGTCGGCGCTTCGCGTATCGCTGACAAAGTTGGCGTGTACTGGACTTGGGTATGGCTGATGTAGTAGTCTAGGAGCTGACATTTTTCCAAGCGTGTTAATTATTGTCAGTCTGTTAATGATGGTCTGTCTGTTGGCCTCAGGATGAGTTAGCAAAATCCCTTGAGTCATAATACTTTATAGTGGGACACAATGTGGTGTGTGTGAGTGAGTGTGTGTGTGTGTATGCATATTTGTATGTGTGTGTGTGTGGGGGGGGGGGGGCATGCTCTTGCGAGCACGTGTGTGAGTATATGTATTTTGGGGTGTGCGAATTCTATAAGCTGCTTTTCTATTGGTATCATTTTTTTAATATAGCCGTTCACTTGTTTTATACACATCATATTATATACAACATTCTGATGCTTATTTCCAATTGTGGCGTGTGATTTCGACAAAAGTGTCGCTGTCTCCCAACGATTGGTCCACAACAATAGCTGCATTTTTATCATCAACACATACCGTACACTACTTGTCACTCACCAGCCTCGATGAGCCGCCATGTTATGTTTCGATAGAATCTACGAGAATGAGAATCCCGAGCATTTCAGGCACCTATCAAAACCATATTATTTACGGGGTATGGGGGCAAAAAGTAATGGCGTCACATAGAAAACAAAAGTCATTTCCAACCTCTAGCCCTTAGAGACGATAATCATCTTGTTTGTGCTGATGATAAAAAGGACTTTACACGGAATGAACGCAAATGAGAGACTAAGAGTAAAATTTGGTGTGTTTTTCATCTCTCTCTTTATTCATGTGTATGACTATGTATGTCGGGCTCCGTGGTTTGTCGAATTCTGTCAACTTGGTTGTGACTGGTTACTGACAAGAGCATCATTGACCTATTCATAATCTACAAAAGTTCAGTTATCTACTATTCCGTGGCGAGACTCTTAATGTGATGCGACACAACAAGACATCAAGATAACCGAGGCCCGGTTTTTTGTCTCAGTGGTCGTTAAGAGTGCTGAGTGCAGAGTCCGAGGTTTGTATCAAGCTTTCAAAAACAAACCAAAAAATGTATCAGATGCAATCAAAGGTTAACTGCAGCGGCAAAGTTGACCTCAGCCAGCAAACAACTTGTCGCTATTGGCTTGAGGCCAGCTGGACGTTTATCTTACTGTTACCAAAGTCGACAGTGCGTGCACAATCATTGCGTTGGTCGTCGGCGCTTCGCGTATTGCTGACAAAGTTCGCGTGTACCGGACTTAGGTATGGCTGATTTAGTAGTCCGAGAGCTGACATTTTGCCAAGTATGTTAATTATTGTCAGTCTTTAATTATTGTCAGTCTGTTAATTATTGTCAGTCTGTTTCCCTCAGGAGGAATTAGCCCATGTGTCATAATATTTTGTAGTGGGACTCAATGCGTGTGTGTGTGTGAGTGTGTGTGTGTGTGTGTGTGTGTGTGTGTGTTGTTGTTGTTGTTGTTGTTGTTGTTGTTGTTTTGTTTTACGTCTTTCCATATTACGTGATATTAGACAAAACAAAATCGGGGTCGGGAAGAAGGTTAACACAACGAGTCAAAAGAATTAACGTATCTACAACTATAACACAAAAATAGAAAGTACACTTAATCAAAGGAAAAAAATGTAACTCTTCTGTCTCATCTCACCACTATCTATTATAAGTATGTGCGGATTGGACTTTTAACAAAAAGAAAAGATATGTTTTACAGACGTATTTAGAATGAATTTTTCCATTAAGTTACACAAAAGAATGTGATCATTGATATGCTATAACCACATATAAAATGTATTTTTGACATACTTTGTTTTAAAATAATCCAATTTCCATCTCCAGATCAAGGAACTTATCTGTCGTTTATGATGTGTGTGTGTGTGTATGTGTGTGTGTGTGTGTGTGTGTGTGTGTGTGTGTGTGTGTGTGTGTGTGTGTGTGTGTTTGTGTGGTGTGTGTGTGTGTGTGTGTGTGTGTGTGTGTGTGTGTGTGTGTGTGAGATGAGAGAGAGATGAGAGAGAGAGAGAGAGAGAGAGAGAGAGAGAGAGAGAGAGAGAGAGAGAGAGAGAGAATCTTCGCTCAGCTTTCAGCGTAGAAGAATGTGCACTGTCATTTCTGTTTTTCCAAGTCCCACAACTTCCGAGATTAAGAGTATCTAGTTTCTGGTGATGTTCTGTGTAAATCCTTTTTAACCACGCGAATATGAACCGTCATCTCTCTTTTTGCATGTCCCACGTCTTCAGGGGAGATCATCTAGCTTGTCATACTCTATCCAGTTTCTTTTCGACCAGTCTAGTATTATCTCTTGTTACTGCTCCCATGGTGTTAGGATTTCATCATTCCAGCCTCCTTCTCCCCTCCCCTCCACCCCCACCCCCCTCTCCCCACCCCCACCCCCGTCCCCGCGAGGATTTCATCCTGCAACCTCCTTCTCACTTCCTACCACCACCACCCCAATCCACACACACACACACACACACACACACACACAACACATCCTAATCCATGGACCACCTCTTCCATACTTAGTATGGAAGTGACAGAGAGGGGGGAATGGAGGTTGGTAGGGGATGGAGGGAGGGAGGGGGGGGGTTGGAGGTGGGGGTGGGGGGAGTGTGAATGCCAGCAGTAGTGGTCTGTTCAGAAAATGGAATTGGGGTCCTTCACCCCCACGGTCTTCCACTTTCTGTGTGCTTCTGACAGCGTTTGGTGACAAGATCCCTCATTGACCCACATTGCTGAGCGCCGTGACTAATACAATCTCTCTCTCTCTCTCTCTCTCTCCTCTCTCTCTCTCCTCTCTCTCCTCTCTCTCTCTCTCTCTCTCTTAGTTTTATCAGTTAACTCAGACAAGACGAATATAGTGGTCTTTGAATGGGTGGCTACATATAAGTGCATGAAAAAGGGTCTTATGGAAATGCAGATGTTCAAGTAGTTAATTCATATAAATATCTTGGAATGACATTTTCAACAAAATTAACTTTCCGTTACGCATGGGAAGAATCTCTAAGAAAAGGGAAAAAAGGCACTATTGAAATTCTGAAATCCCTGAGAAAACTGAATTGTACAGACTGTTGTATATTTTGAAAAATGTTTTATACACAGATAAAACCTCTTCTAACATCAGCTGAAATCTGGGGCTTACATGAAAATTCGAAGATGGAGAAAGTGCATACGTATGCTATGAAGCGTTTCCTTCGAGTACCTATTCATTCATCCAACACCGTTTTATATGGAGAGATGGGCAGATACCCTTTGTATGTAAGTACATTTGTGAAATGTATTAAGTACTGGTTGAAGATCTTGAAGCTACCCCAGTCCCGTTTGAGCAGGTAAGCCTTGATATGATGCTTTTAGAAACGGAAAAGGTAAAGAAAACTGGGCTTATAGAGTAAAGAAAGTCTTTTCAGAACAGGGTTTTGGAATAGTGTGGATGATCCAGGAAGTAGGAAATGAGCAACAGTTCATTACGGAATTTAAAGACAGGCTTATTTGTTCTTTTAAACAGAACTGGCACTCAGATATGGAAAGTAAAGAAATATCCCGCTGGTTTTTCTCATTTAAAAATGTGTTTCATTCTGAAAAGTTTCTCATGTCATAACAGATAAATGGCACAGTAATAAATTACGCAAGATTTAGCTTGAGAACTTAGTAGAAAGAAACTCGTGGAAGCGTGGCAGCAGAAAGTCCTCAGAAGAGAAGCCCCCTTCAAGCAAGTGTTTCGGCCCTTATCTCCTGACACTCTGGGGGGGGGGTTGGGCCACACCCGGTTCATGACTCCGGATGTCCCTCTGCTGCCCCTTTTTTCCCATCTTGGGACGAGCCATGGCTGCGATTCGAACCCATGACCTCTGGACATGCTCATTTTCCACTTAATGACTCGCACTCTAACCACTGAGCCCTGGGGCACCTGATATTTGTAGGGAAATTTAAGCCTTATGAAGTTCACTTTTGTTCCTCCTTGACCAGATCCAGCTTGAACACCTCTCTGTTGCTTCTGCCATTGCTTTCAGGGCTCTGGTTTTTCCCTCCATGCAACTGAGAGCTGTTTCATGAGGCTGTATGCAGACGTTCCTACAACCCCCTAGCTCCAATTTCTGCAGTGAGGACTTTGACCTGATAGCCTTCTCTCCTCAGGCTGTTTGCCAGATCAGCATACTTTTCAGTCTTGTAGATTTGAGCTGCCTCCATTCTGTTCTCATATGGCACCGTGAGCTCGATCATGATCAGCTGCTTGGTTGACTGAGAGTGGACTACTATGTCTGGTCTCATGACACTCTTGCTGATGATCTCTGGGTGACTCTTCCATTCTGGGAGGTCTGCAGTGCACTCCCAGTCATCTGCCCCGTCCAGCAGACTCTGCCTGCATGTTCCGAGTGGCACGGTTGTTCTTGGCCATGATTTGCTACCTCCTGCCGTGAAGAATGTTGCGGGTGCTTTTGGAGTCCTGATTTTCCCTTTTGTGGTGTTGGTACTAGTCCAGACTGCTTGTACAATCTCTTTGAGCACTTGGTTGTGCCTCCATGTGTACCTTCCTTGAGCCAGGGCTACTTTACATGAGCTTAGGACATGCTCCACTGTGTTTTTTCATGGCAGAGGGGGCATGCAGGATCGTCTGTTTTTCCCCACTTTAGGTTTTAATGCGAATAAAAGATGGTTTGAATGTGAAACATCCACAGAATCTCCTTGTCCTGCATGAAGACACATTATTGACGACGAACAACACTTTCTGTTCCACTGTACTGCTTATAATGAAGTGCGGACAAATTGTTCATTTCGCTGTCGTGCTATCATCAGATGATGAACTTGTAATTAAATCAGTTGCGAAATTCATCGCGGAAGCATTGAAAATTAGAGAGATGAAGGATAGTGATATTTAAGATAATGCATTATTAGAGATATATGAATGAATGTTATCATTCATCGCATGTGGAAGAGATCAGTAAGATAAAATGCATCATTCGATTGAGTGGATGGTCGAGTCAGTCTTAAGATTTTTTTTAACCTTACTGCTTACTCCTGTGAGTGAGGACATAAGGAAATGTTAGAATTTATTTGTTTTTGTTAACCTTTGATTTGATACACACTAAGAACGAATGTGTACTGTTTGTTTGCAGGAAAGGAAGAGG
>CM065715.1:13612857-13620357 GCA_033310375.1 Conus canariensis
GTTGTTGGAGAGAGAGAGAGAGAGAGAGAGAGAGAGAGAAGGAGATAGGAGATTTTTAATCTTTTTGCACACACACACACACACACACACACACACACACACACACACACACACACACACACACACACACGCACACACACGCACATTATAGACATATTCCAGAGTGAATCAACCACCTGTTACTTGCAGTGTTCATCGCGCACGCTGGCACGCACGCACGCTTGCAAATCACACGCACGCACGCACACATTCTCTCTCTCTCTCTCTCTCTCTCTCTCTCTCTCTCTCTCTCTCTCTCTCTCTCTCTCTCTCTTCTCTCAGAAGACATACGGTTACTCACGTCCTCGTGTTTAGGGAATCCCCCAAGTTTCAGTTTAGAAAACACCAGTTGTCCATTGATCACGACCTCGAAGGAAGCTGCAGAGAGTAAAACATTCATTTGCCTGTTTATTCATTCATTTCTTTTTTATTCGTTTTTTTTTTTCAATAATTCATTCATTTATTCATTCGTTCATTCAATCATGCATTTATGCATTCATTCAATCATTCATTCATTCATCTATACATCCATTCATTCATTCATTCATTCATTCATTCATTCATTCATTCACTTAGTCGGTCAGTCAGTCAGTCGTTCATTTAGTCAGTCAGTCAGTCAGTCAGTCAGTCGTTCATTCATTCAGTCAGTCAGTCAGTCAGTCAGTCAGTCAGTCAGTCGTTCATTCATTCATTCATTCATTCATTCATTCATTCAGTCAGTCAGTTAGCCAGTCAGTCAGTCAGTCTGTCAGTCAGTCATTAATCAACTATTGATTTACTCAATCATTAGCTACCTTTCACAGCATGTTTATCCGGAGAGGATTCACAGAACACCTAAAGGTACGAATGACGTTGATTCAGAGCTTCTTCATTCCGTCACTCATCACCGGTGTCGTCATCGTTTGCGTCATCGTCAAAACCAGAAGCAACGGCAACTTATCAAATTCATATTGCATTTTCTTGGCTGGTGCAGAAATGACGTTTAAAAGGAACTGAAAACTCTCTCTCTCTCTCTCTCTCTCTCTCTCTCTCTCTCTCTCTCTCTCTCTCTCTCTCTCTCTCTCTCTCTCTCTCTCTCTCTGACTTACAGACACAGACAGAGAGACAGACAGACACAAACAGACAGACAGACACAGAGAGGCAGACAGACAGACTGACCAACAGAGACAGACTGATCGACCGACAGAGGGAGACAGGCAGACAGACAAACAGACAGAGACAGAGAGATAGACAGGCATACAGACAGGCAGACAGATAGGCAGACAGATAGACAGATAGACAGGCAGGCAGACAGGCGGATAGAAGGCAGACCGACAGAAACAGACAGGCAGACAGACAGACTGACAGAGACAGACTGATAGACAGACAGACAGACATACAGAGACAGACAGATAGGCAGACAGAGGGAGACAGGTAGAAAGACAGACAGAGACAGACAGAGAGACAGACAGAGGGAGACAGGTAGATAGACAGACAGACAGAGACAGACAGAGAGAGACAGGCAGACGGAGACAGACAGATAGAGAGACGGTCAGACAGACAGAGACAGAGACAGACAGGCAAACATACAGGCAGACAGACAGACTGACAGATAGACAGACAGACTGACAGACAGACAGACAGACTGACATCTGCGACCCTTGGCCCCCGCCATCTCGGTGCCCGGTACCTCCTTGCAGACGACGCCCGCCAGCTGCCGGTACCGGGAGGCGTAGCCTCAGGCACCACTGTCCACAGAACGCCATCATGATAATGATAATAATAACTACAATGATAATAACAATAGTCATAATCATAATGATAATGGTAATAATAGTAATAATAATCATAATCATGATAAAAGTGATAATAATAATAATGATAATGTAATAATAACAATAATAATGATGATAATAATAATAATGATAATAATAAGGCTACTGCTACTGCTGCTGCTACTGCTACTAATACTACTACCAGAGGAGGTGTACGCTCAGGCCCCACTGCCCACATATCGCATCTTCATAATCATCATAGTGACACTACCGCCACCACTACTCCCGCTACTACTACCACTACTGCCACTACTACCACTACTACTGCTACTACTGCTTTTACTACTACCACTACCACTGCTACTTCTACTACTACCACCACCACCACTACTACTACTACTACTCTTACCGATGATGATGATAATCATGATGATCGTGATGACGACAATAATAACGATGATAATGATGACGACAACGACGTTAACAATAACAATATTGATGATGATAATGATGAAGATGATGATGATGATGATGATGATGATGATGATGATGATGATGATGATGATGACGACGACGACGACTTTAATAACAATGATGATGATGATGATGATGATGATGATGATGATGATGATGATGATGATGATGACGACGTTAACAATAACAATGATGATGATGATGATGATGATGATGATGATGATGATGATGACGACGACGACGACTTTAACAATAACAATAATGATGACGATGATAATGATGACGATGACGATGACGATTGTAATAATGATATTAATAATAGTATTTGTATAACGCAATACTAGTTGAAAACTACTTATTGCACCGTCACACACTATTCAGACCTTCAGTCATTCACACGTAACAGCTATCTTGCTACAGAAATCATTGGGGGGGGGGGGGGGGGGGGGGGCATGGTTAAAAATGTCCGGCTGAAAAGATAAGGGTTCAGCTGTCTTTGAAGACAGACAAGGTGGGCTGGTTTGCTAGTGTGGAAGGCAGGGAGTTCCAGACAACTGGGACAGCAACACTGAAGGAACGCTCACCAAACGACTTCAAATTTCGTTTTGGTTTCTTCAGAAACTATCCTCATCTTCCTCCGTCGCCGTCGTCGTCGTCATCGAAAGTGTCGTTCTCTGTCAGGATCTTCGTTTGTCAAGGTCGTCGTCGTCGTCATCGCTATCAGCGTCCTTAATTTAACTCGTGGGAACTATCGTCAAAGTCAATGTCGTCATTGTTATCATCGCCGTCAACGTCATTGTCACCGGCGGTCAGTAGTCGGCGGCGATGCCTTCTGGTGTGTTGTCATAATATACTGTGCACAAAAAGAAACGCATATTTTTATTTCAGTCATTTCATGCGTCATTTAGCATTCAAAATATTACAACCACAGAAGAAAAAAGACATCAATCTACTGTTATGTCTATTCATTATGTCTGACTATTCACACTGGACAGAGTTCCCTGCTATACGGGGCATGTGTCTGTCAAAAGTTTCCTTAATATTTTCAGCGAAAAAAAATATGCGTTTCTTTTTGTGCACAGTATATTATCGTCATCATAGGAGCCATCATCATCGTCACCTCTAACATCACAATCATAGTTTATGAGATGTAAACAAAAAGTCGTCTATGAGAACAGAGAGGAGAGAGAGAGAGAGAGAGAGAGAGGAGAGAGAGAGAGAGAGGAGAGAGAGAGAGAGATGTAAAACAGACACGAAATAGCAGTGCACCTTTAATGGTAAAACGAGCTGCCGACGATTTGAGCAGACTGTCCTATTTTCTTTCATTGGTTGTGAAAGAAAGAATGCAAGAGCGAAAACAAAACCCCAACCTTAAGAGAAATCGAACAATAAAAACAATAATAATAATGATAATGATAGTAACAACAACAATAATAATAATAATATAATCATCATCATGATATTAATAATAATAACAACAACAATGAAAATAATGATAATAATAATAATAATGATGATGATGATGATGATGATGATCATCATCATCATCATCATCATATCATGCCCTTGCAAGGGAGGTAAGCGTTCAGACGGTATTGAAATTTTCCTCCCCTTCCATTGTTTCTTTCCCTTAGATAATGAATTGTTGAAACAGCATGGTTTCATGAAGACTAACCGATAGAGTAGATGAACATATGAACTAGTCGGCTTTGTTATTGTGGTTCATAGCTTCGATTTGTCATTAACGTAAAAATACATGTATACATAGGTTTTCGATGTATATACCTGTAAACAAAATGATTCGCACGTTGTCTTCAGTAATAGCTGACTTTTCGGAGGGAGTGTTGTTGTGTTGTTTGTGTTGTTTGTTTGTTTGTTTTTTTCCTTTTTTTTTGTTGCTATTTCTTTTATTTATCTATATGTTTGTTTGTTTCTTTCTTTCTTCTTTGTTTGACTAGTTGGTTGGTTATTTTTAGGAATGTTTCCCTGACAACGGCGTTTTCTTCTTTTCTTTATTACACACACACACACACACACACACACACACACACACACACACACACACACACACACACACATGCGAGACAACTGTAGACAAGCGGTCTCAGTTTTCAAATTGCCCACTGTAGTACTATCACTTAACCATGAAATCGCTTTGAACAACCGCCATTACTCAGGACTTCTTGCACTGTGGTCAGTCTGGTCCACGCTTTTCAAGCTGAAGTTCAGGTGGTCGGTGTGTGTTGACCAGAGGCCATACCCATTAGGAAGAATGTTTACAGGCTTCAAGCAGCAAGCCAAACCGCTGATTTTCTGCACTGCCTGTAACGTGTTCAAGTAAGCAAAGGAAAGTCAGTCTGGATGTTTAAAGACAAGCCGACCACAAACGCTGCATCAAGGCCGCAAGCAATTAAAAACAAACAAACCAACCAAAAAAAACAACAAGAAAACCGAACTGCGATCACGTTGAAATGCTAGGACTAAAACCCCCCTTTTTTAAGCATAAGTAGTAGTCAGATTGTGGAAGTGGTAGCACCAGTACTGGCAGCGGCAATTATTAGTTAGTATGAATCTAGAAAAATAAAGAAACAACATGAATTGTTAAGGGGCAGTTAATTCTCCCTTTTCTCACTGTAACCGAGTCAAACCATTCATTAATCTCATTGGTTGCTTCCCTTCCGACAGAAAGAAGGCCAAATTTGGGCTTCTATCTGTGAAAACAGCCAAAGAAGAAGGAAGGAGGAAGAGGAGAAAAAAATCGCTGCAGTGTCTTCGTGTGATCTGGTCTAAATCAAGAATTAATGAAAAAATGTTTGATTCCATCGGGGTGACTGGCATCAGCAAATTCACAGGGGGCTGTCGTTAGACGTGGTGGCGCCCTCCGGAGGGAGAGTTCACTCACGCTGGCTCTGCGACTAAGCAATTATTGTCATCAGTAGGGGGCTTCAGTACCTGCGTATGTTGGTCAGAACAGGCATCACTGAATACCACCGAAGTGACTCGGCAGCAGTGCAGTGTCTCCTCTGGTCAGTTGCCTCTTGACGACGTGACATTGCCTGCTCCCAGCAGACTGCTGGTGCCGGGGCTGCGGCGGGACTGACCGGGGTGTGGCTGTGAACAGGGGGCTCGGAATGAGCGGCGTGGGTTGCAACGCCACTGAGTGAGGTGGCACAGAAGATGGGACAGCGAAAAAAAAAATGAATGTTTTCGAACAACCATTTACGCACGATTCGTCTATGATGTGTCAGCCTGATGCGCATCTGTTTGGGTGTGCGAGAACCTTTATGTGGGTGTAGGTTTATAAAGTCAGCAGTATTCATTTCTAATTATGTTCTTTGTCTGTGTTTTTACTAACGTGGTGGTAATTGGTAGTGGGGGGAAACAAGTACGGAGTAAAAAATATACCGTAATCATAACCATGACTTACCAAAGATTCCACACACACACACACACATATATATATATATATATATATATATATATATATATACAATTATAAACAAAGCTTGCTCTTATATCTTAGATTGAAGAAATAGGAGGATAGATCAGCATTCATATCTGCAGTGGTAGATAATTCTGCCTAAACTAACGGTGTGTGCTTGAGTGGGTGACGGGGTAATAATAAATGCTTCTCAAAATGAGCTTCTGCAAGCTTAAAGTCTCCAATGCGGAGAAAACTCACTAACATATAACGCCTGGTCAGATACCGGTATTTCGAAACCTGATTGTTTCTCCTCAGTGACCGCAGAAAGTGGTAACTTGACTCCTCTGCCTTTTCGGTTTTAAGAAGAATGCTATCCCAGAAAAAGGCTGGTGTGCAATACGTAGTATGTTTGTTGAGTTTTCCAAAACCAACCAAAGGTGCCACCTAAGAAGCAAAAGAAAATCATGAAAGAGCAAAACAAGCTACATTTTCTTGTGAAAAGTAGAAAATATAAAAAGATAACCTCTTCAGACACAAGTGCTGAGGGCCAGTTCTTGGAATGAATCCACAAGGGACCTAGCATATGTATGCGTGTGTGTGTGCATCTGTATGCGTGTTGTGTGTGTTGTGTGTGTGTGTGTGTGTGTGTGTGTGTGTGTGTGTGTGTGTGGGGCGCGCGCGCGCAAGTGTGTGTGTGTTTGTAGGAATATAGCAGTGTGCGCAAGCGCGCTCGTGTGTGTGTTTGTAGTGTGTTTCTGTGCGTGTCTGTATGTGTCTGTGTAATTTATTGTTGTTGTTGTTGTTGTTGTAGAGAGGAAGTGGGAGGAGGGTGCGTTGCACCACTCGTTAACTTCTCTTGTCATATATAATCAAATATTTTATATCCTTCAAGCATTATAGACAAATTCCCGGGCGAAATGATCCACCCATTGCACATTGCGTCACATTTTTGTCTTTAACTCATTGTTAAGTTAAATTTTTGTACAAAGCCCAGTTTGACCGGGAAAGGGGAAATGTGAATTGTGTTCGGATGCGTACACACACACACACACACACACACACACACACACACACACACACACACACACACACACACACACAACATACACACACACTATCGTTTGTATCATTATATCATTAGAACTAATCGATTTTGCCAACTCACCCACATGTGGGCCAGACAACCTTCACACGGACATTAATTAAATCATCTAGGCTGACAAAAACTGCAATATCGTCTCTCTCTCTCCTCTCTCTCTCTCTCTCTCTCTCTCTCTCTCTCTCTCTCTCTCTCTCTCTCTCTCTCTCTCAGGAAATGAAGATTGTCAACTGTTATAAGTATCTTGGTATATATTTCTCCACGAGACTTAGTTTTGTATTTGCTTGTGAAGACCTTGCAAGCCGAGCAAAGAACGCCTTGCTGTGTATTATGCAAAAGTTGTACACGCTTAAG
This sequence comes from Conus canariensis, assembly GCA_033310375.1. Lineage (NCBI taxonomy): Eukaryota > Metazoa > Mollusca > Gastropoda > Neogastropoda > Conidae > Conus > Conus canariensis. The sequence continues at coordinate 13,620,002 of CM065715.1, forward strand.
AATAATTCATTTGCAGTATTTTTGAAAATTTTTGATTATCAGGTTCTACCTATTGCCATGTACGGTGCTGAAATATGGGGATTAGATAAAGCAGTTGCTCGTATTGAAAAGGTTCACTTATTTGCATTAAAAATTTTTTTAGGGGTACAGCTTTAAAACGCCGAATGATTTAGTGTACGGAGAGACAGGACGCTACCCTGTTTATGTAAATACGTCTGTTCGGTGTATTAGATATTGGCTTAAGTTATTACGTATGGATGGAAATAGACTGCCGGTGAAAGCTTACGAGATGTTGATGTGGCTAGACTCACGCGGTAAATATACATGGGTTTCAAGGATTCGAGAAACATTATTTC
>CM065715.1:13625357-13630357 GCA_033310375.1 Conus canariensis
GTCGCAATCGTGGTGCACGTGCCACATCGGGTGGGCCAAGCGGGGGGCGACAGCAAACGGGTTTACACAATCACCTGAGTGCCAATGACAGTACACGGAAGAGTGAAAATGCAAGAAATCCCCGTTCAAACAATAATAATAAATAGCATGAGGCAGACCATCGGACACTGAACCTAAATTTTTTAAATTACAATGTGGAAAATCTGTATAGTAAATTACAAGATGTTTCTTTTGTCAACTATATTAACTCGTTCGATTTTGTATGTTTAACGGAAACGTTTACAGACAGTTGTTTTGAGTTTGATGGAATGTTTCAAAATTACGTTAAATTTCATGCTCCTGCCAAAAAACTATCTATTCGTGGCAGAAATTCAGGTGGAGTTCTTTTACTAGTGAAAAATTGCTTTGAAAAGTTTGTCGTTCAAGTTAGACTGGGTTGTGATAATGCTGTTGCTGTCAAGATAAGAAAAGATCTGCTGAACATTGATAAAGATCTACTGATGGTTGCATGCTACATTGTTCCTGAGGGTGGGCCTGCATATGATCAGCTAGAATTAAAAAATGGCATACATATATTAGAAGAGAACTTGTTACAGTGTATAGATAAGGATGAGGTATATATGATGGTGTGCGGAGACTTGAATGCGAGAACGGGATCAGAGCAAGTGCGACTGGAGAGCATGATCAGTTTTTTGCCCAGTGATGAAAGTGAGGATAATGTGAAAGAAAGCGGTGGGCGTGTTTCAAAGGATTTGATTGTGAATAATTTCGGTAAATCACTGTTGGATTTTTGTTTCTTATTTGATTTGAGTATTATTAATGGGTCTTGTGTCAATGATCAGAATGGTGAATTTACGTTTGTGTCACCCCAGGGAAACAGTGTTATCGACTATTTTATTGTTTCAGAAGAGTTATTGGACATGTGTAATTTACAAGTTGGGGAGAGTTTATACTCTTGGCATCTACCAGTCGAATTGTCCTGGAGAAATTGTTTGAGTGAAGGTTGTGTGCCCCAGTTACCGCAGTCTGAACACATAGAAGAAGAAAATATAGTGTGGTCTGAAGAGTATTGTGGGTTGTACAAAGAGGAAATGGAATCTGATGAATTTAAAGACTGTTTGAACACAGCACGACTGATTCTTGCCACGGATGTTAACAGGGCGACCGACATTTTAATAAGTGCAATGTATGGGGCTGCAGCGTCCATGGTCAGGAGGGTTGGGAGAAAGAAAAAACGGTGCAATGATTGGTTTGACTTTGAGTGCGAACAGAAGAAAAGGACTGTCATACGATTTCTGAGATCTTTTCGGAGAGCAAAATTACCTGAATACAAAGCACTGCAAAAAGAAGCTTACATAAAAGAAAGGAAAGAGTATGGTCAATTGAAAAGAGAGAAAAAGAGGTTGTCTAATGAAACGAAAATTAAGAAGCTTAAAGACTCGATCCACGATCCAAGGTTTTTCTGGTCAACAATAAGAGCTGGTAGCAGGAAAGGCATGGTTTTTAATAAGATTAGCAGCCAACAATGGTACGACCATTTCTCCAGTGTTTTTAGTGACTTCGAAAGTACACCTGTACATGAAGTTACTGAACACGAGGAGCTAGTGGAGGGGGGAAACGAAGAGCCACTCTTTAATGATCCAATCACTAAACAAGAGGTCGTAAATGGAATAAAACACCTGAAAAGTGGAAAAAGTCCTGGTCCGGACAAAGTCATAGGTGACATGTTTAAACATTCAAGCGCAGTAGTAGTGGACTTTCTGGTTGAATTATTCAATGCTATTTTTGACAGTGGAATGTTCCCCAGAGAATGGTCTAAATCTATAATCATACCAATTCATAAAAAGGGAGACACAAATAACCCAGACAACTATAGAGGGGTGGCTTTAACAAATGTCATAAGCAAAATATACACAAATATTTTAAACAAACGACTGACTAAATGGGCAGAAACCGAAGAAACAATAATAGAAGAACAAGCAGGTTTTAGGAAAGACTATAGCACGATAGATCACATCTTTACTTTATACGCACTTGTCCAGAAGTATCTACTCCGAAATGCTAAATTATATGTAGCCTTTGTTGACTTTAGAAAAGCCTTCGATTCGGTGAACAGGAACATTCTTTGGAATATTCTGAGAAATAATGGCATTAACGGGAAAATGTATAAGGCACTTAGAGGAGTGTACGAATCTGTAGTGGCTTGCGTACGTGATAAGGGTAAATTATCAGATTACTTTGACTGTCCGCGTGGTGTAAAGCAGGGATGCTTACTAAGCCCTCAGCTTTTCTCATTTTTCATCAACGAATTAGCGATAGAGATCAACAAACGAGGCAGACACGGTATTCAAATGATACCAGATGCTATTGAAATTTTCCTGATGTTGTCTGCAGATGATGTTGTCTTGCTTTCTGATACGATAATTGGTTTACAAAACCAGTTGACAGCATTAAAAGGAGAAGCAGATCGGTTGCAATTAGCTGTTAATCTGGAAAAAACAAATATTATGATTTTTAGAATGGGGGGTCATCTTTCTAGACACGAAAAATGGTGGTACGGTAACACAGAAGTAAAAGTGACAAACAGTTATAAATACCTCGGTCTGATATTCACAACCAAGCTCAGTCTTAATGCAGGTTTGACAGAAATGTGTAGAAAAGGAAAGAGAGGGGTGATCGAAATTCTTAGAACATTGAGAAAATTAGATTCAGTTGAACCATCGATTTTCTGGAAACTTTTCGACACTCAGATAACACCCATAATAACATATGCAGCAGAGGTGTGGGGGGTGCCGGTTAACAATGAAATAGAAAGTGTCCATACATTTGCAATCAAGCGCTTCCTTAGTGTTCCCTTACATGCTTCTAACAAAATGGTTTATGCGGAAACTGGAAGGTATCCTTTATATATACACACCTATATAAAATGTATTAAATATTGGTTGAAACTGTTAAAACTACCTTACACAAGGTTATGTAAACAGGCGTACAAAATGTTGTTACAACAACATGAGAATGGCAAGTTTAACTGGGTATCCAATGTAAAGAAACTGTTGACTGAAAATGGGTTTGGCATTGTCTGGCTAAGCCAAGAAGTAGGAAACGATAAATTGTTTATCTCAGAATTTAAAGACAGATTGATCTGTATGTTTCAACAAAACTGGCACTCTCACATGGAAGGAAATGAAAAATACAGATGGTTTCTTTCATTTAACAGTAACCTGCAACCTGAAAAGTATTTATCAGTGGTAACAGATAGATGGCACAGAAGCGCACTGGCAAGATTTCGAACAAGAACATTAGGTCTTTTTGCCAACAAAAAATGGTTTATGCTTGATACAGCAACAGTAAATACTTGTCCAGTCTGCAAAGCAAACGCCACTGAAGATGAGAATCACTTTTTATACCATTGTGATGCTTACCGACATATTCGCGGAAAATTTAGCTTGTTTCAGGTGCCTATTGTACAAAATTGCAATCTGCTTCATATATTGACACTTGAAAACGAATCGCTGATCAAATCTTTAGCAAGTTATATTGCCGAAGCTAGTAAAATCAGAAAAAAGTCACTTCCAAATTGATTTTCTCTTGTAAACATTATTTTCTATTCAGTGCCTGGTGGTCATTGATTCTGTGACAATCAATGGTAATGTTTTATGAGATGCTGTTGTTTTGTGTTTAGCTTTTGTCCAACACAACTTTAAAACGTTGGACTTTGAGTGTGTGAGTGTGTACACAGATGTCTAAAAATTGTGGCCTGTTGGGTAAATTTTGTTTAGAAATTTTCCATTATGTGGGTAATAAGTTCACGCCCCCATGTCATAACGGCTGTACAGCTATTGACATTAAAATATCATTGAGTCATTGAGTCTCTCTCTCTCTCTCTCTCTCTCTCTCTCTCTCTCTCTCTCTCTCTTATTATGTATGACAGTGTATGTCGGGCTCTGTGATTTGTCGAATTCTGTCAACTTGCTTGTGATTGGTAACTGACAAGACCGTCATTGACCTATTAATAATCTACAAAAGTTCAGTTGTCTACTTCTTGGAGACACTCTTATTGTGAAGCGACACTACGAGACATCAAGATAACCGAGGCCCGGTTTTTTGTCCCAGTGGTCGTTAAGAGTGCTGAGTTCGGAGTCCGACGTTTGAATCCTTCTGGCGTCCAACATCAAGATAATAATTTCCTTGCCAAGTTAGAAGTCTTGTCAGTGTGTGCGGTCAGTGTAGACCTAGACAGCCCTCACTCAGTAAGCATCACAGAACACCACCAAGGTGACTGAGCGGCGGTGCAGTGTCTCCTCGGGATGGATGCCTCATGGCAGCTTGTCTGGAATGGGTGGCGTGGAAATAATGCCACGGACGATGAGACCGCAGGATAATAATGAAAATGAAAGTAGTAGTAGTAGTAGTAGCAGTACTAGTAGTAGTAGTAGTAGTAGCAGTTGTTGTTGTTGTGCTGATAGCAGTAGCAGTTGTTGTGGTAGTAGTAGTAGTGGTAGTGTTGATAACAGTAGTAGTAGTTGCGGTAATAGCGGTAGTAGTAGTAGTAGTTAGCAGTAGCAGTAGTAATGTTGATAGTAGTAGCAGTAGCAGTAACAGCAGCAGCAATAGTAGTAGTAATAATGTTGATAGTAGTAGTGGTAGTTGTGGTAGTAGTAGAAGTGGTGATAGTAGTCGTAACAGTAGTAGTAGTATAGTAGTAGTAGTAGCAGTGGTAGTAGTAGTAGCAGCAGAAGCAGCAGCAGCAGTAGTGGTGGTAGTAGCTGTAGTAGTCATTGTTGTTGTTGCTGCTGCTACTGCTGCTGCTGCTATTGTTGTTGTAGTTGTTGTTGTAATAATAGTAAATAGATAGATAAATGAATAAATAAACAAATACTTTTTTCCCAAAATCCCTCGTTGCCATCTTCTTTTCCCTACACCCATTCTAAAGGTATCGTGTTTTCGTGTGTCATAAGACCTGTGATAGGAATGGACATTACATCTGATCATAACTGGCT
>CM065715.1:13637857-13645357 GCA_033310375.1 Conus canariensis
AGACACAACCAGAACACGTCGTTTGCTTCTAAACTAGATACATCAACACAGCATCGGCGCACGTTTGAAATGCTTTCCTTTCACAATGACTCTTTCATGGATGTAAAGAATGGTGAACAGTTAATAGTCGGAGTGGGGGGGGGGGGGGGGGGGGTAGTTTGGGATTGGAATCTATAACCGAAAACAACAAGAAATCGATGCTAGACAGCTGATCTTCACAAAGGAGTAACCTTGCATTTATAGAGACATGCGTGGGGAAGAAACTGCGCGGACTGCGTGTCACTCAACGTTGAGCGACAAACGTCATGTGTGTGTGTGTGTGTCTGTGTCTCTGTGTGTCACTGTGTGTCTGCGTGTGTGTGTCTCTGTGTATGTGCATGCGTGCGTGTGTGTGTGTGTGTGTGTTGTTGTGTGTGTGTGTGTGTGTGTGTGGTGTGTGTGTGTGTGTTTCGGTGTCTTTCTGTGTGTCTGTGTGTTTTTGAGTATGTGTGCATTTCTTGACAATTAATTAATTAAAGCTCTGTAAAAGAATGGAAATTACCACCACGCGAATGGAGCAAAAAGAAAAATTAAAAACAAGAAAAGGTTAAACAAAAGGCAACAGCAAAAAAAGCAAAATACAGCAATTCCACTAAGGAAAGGGTAGCTCCTGTATACATGTGCACCTATGAAAACACACACTCTCCTGTCAAACACTATCAGTGCTGCTGTCCAATTGGCCATTGAGTGGAAAACACACATCACGTGACATCTTATCCCTGCTGTTGTCCCATTGGCTACAGACTGGAAAACATATTACGTGACTTCCTCTTGATCCGTGCTGTTGTCCAATCGGCCACAGGCCGGAAAACACATGTCACGTGACCTCCTCCAGATCGTGCCCCCTTCAAGCAGCCTATTCTTCAGCAGGGTGTTGAGTTGGACGTGCTGTGGCCGCGATGCACTTCATAGAGTCCTAGTACACCACTTTCATTTTATTACATCCTCACCTCCGTCCCGTCTCTCCTACCCCCCTCCAAGCACACACAAGTGGCCACTTTTTTACAGGCATGGTGAGAACATGGAACACACTGCCTCACCGGACTTTTTCTCTTTTTTGTCATTTCTCCCTGGTTCCCCCTCCCCCTCCCCCTCCCCCTCCTCTTTCCCCTGCCCCTCCCTCTCTTCCCCTCAAATCCACCCACTGTTATTTGTCAATCTTCTCAAAACGCTGTGTGGGTTAAATAGCCATCGATGTCTTCACAGGTATCAGGTAGTGGCTTTTAAAGTCGGGACACTGATCTGCTTTCAGGAAGTGATTCCAATGATCAGCATCATGGAATGCAAGGCGTGGTTTGTTCCTATCCTTTCAATCCCTGTCAACGGTCTGACGTTTCATCAGGTTTTGCGCTCACGTTATAAGTTTTAGTTTTTGTTTGTTCGTTTTTTTCTTTTTTTTTCTTTTTGGTTTTTTTGTTGTTGCTTGTTTGTAACTTAATTACAGCACGAGACAGAATCGATGGCTTTGATTTTGACTTCACATTATTATCAGTATATGAGGAAGTCCTAAATGAGACAGGGAACAGTAAACAGTAAATAACAAACCAGTACGGTAACTCTTGCTCCCATGATGAAATAAATACACGCCCATCACTCCAAACCAACGATGCTTACGACACCGAATCGCCTAGCAGAAATGATATTACAGAGCACACAGAACAAACAAGACGATTCGGTGTCGTAAACAGCGTTGGTTTGGAGTTATCAGCGTGTATCTATTTCAACATTGGAGCACGTCTTCTCAGTAAATAGTCCAATAGTCAGACCGTTGCCTGCGGAGCTGACGGGGCCGTAAGTTCGAAGCGCACGTAGGGTTGGGTTCCCTTTTTTCGCCTTGAAATCTTTCTCTGTTGGTCAACGATAAATGGGTACCTGATTTAGTTCAGGGAGGAGCAGAGGCGGCGGAAGGTAGAAGGATGGGCTCCTCCCTATATCATGCCGTGCTCAAAACACGGTGAACCTGTGACTGTTTACTGCCCTTTCGGCCGATAGACTATAAGACCTTTAACCTTTTTTTTGTATTATTATGGTCAACACTAAATTAAAGGTCATAATATTACTTGTGTCTCGTGTGGTTCCTGTACTCTAGCCTGCGTGTCATAGCGTTACTTTGGCTTCGATTATGCTTTCACATCATAATTCAACATTTAGATGATTGCCTGGGTGCCCTTTGTGGTTTAGCTAACAGTCGCATTATTGAATTTCAAAACGGAGTGACTGAGGGCGGAAAATGAAGCAAAATTTGGAAAGAGAGGGGTTAGTTACCGCCAAGAACACAGACAAACAGAGTACAGGACTACACCTAGTCCTGTACTCTCTTTGTCTGTGTTCTTGGCGGTAACTAACTAGTCCTGTACTCTGTTTGTCTGTGTTCTTGGCGGTAACTAACTAGTCCTGTACTCTGTTTGTCTGTGTTCTTGGCGATAGCTAACCCCCTCTCTTTCCAAATTTTTAGTCTCATTATTGTTTAATGTTCACTTATATTTCATAGTGTTACTTCTCGTTTAGAAAAAAAAACAAATGGCCTTTTTATCTATGATCCATCAGATCTCAGTTTACTCACAAAGAAAGGAAGATGGTCTATAAGATTGATGTTACAGTGTACTACTCTTGTAGCTGAGGAGGAGGAGGAGGAGGAGGAAGAGGATCATGATCATGATTTGATGAGATGATGATGATCCCTTTCATAAGATGGGGACGAGGCGATGACAATGATAACAATCCCATCAGTAAATTAGCTTCTTGTTTGCCATCGAATCCATAGCCTGTCAACATCTGTCGTCTGCTTTAGTCGTCTGGCAACTGGAAGCAGACGACACGCAAGATCTTGCATGGAGAAGGTTGGAAAGTTCTTTGTTTTAGATGAGAGTACTCTCCCCTGACAGAGTATCGTTGGTGACTGTGCTGGCCCCAGAAGTCACGTTGGACGTATATTTACGTAGACGTTGTGTGGCAATGATGGCTTGGCCTGCCTTCTGTGGACACGAGAGTTCACACCATGCACTGAGTGAAGCAGTCATCACGATCATTTTGCTGCTACGATCTGATTCACGCTGAACAATGCCGTGACAGAAGAGAATGTAAAGATGCTTCGTGGACTGCGTATAAGTGACACCCTCTCACCCCCCACCCCCCACCCCCAAAACAAAGAAGAAAAAAGAAAGAAAGAAAAGAAATTGAACACATAATACATATAATATATCTGAAATATACATAATATATTGCATGGCTGCAAATCAGATAATGAATTCGATTTCTGGGTATAGCATCCACAGGCATAAAGTATGATAAATTAAGAACATTGAAATACTGATATAATGACATCGTTGCTTGCGTTCAGATGTATGACTGCCACTCAGCCCACGAATAATATACCTGAAAATTAAAGGATGTACTGCTCGGCTGAAAATCTGATCATGGATGTAATCTGTGGGTATAGCATCCACAGGCATAGAGTATGATAAATGAAGGACACTGAAATACTGATATAATTACATCGTTGTTCCTGCCCAGATGTGTTGTTTCCACTGAGTAGCTCTCATGTTTTGATAATCTATAGCATACGCTAGCTTCTGATGAACTAATAGCGTGTTATCAAGAACATATCAAAGTTTCTAAAACAAAGAACAACATCAACAACAACACTCCAGCCACGTCGCAGCTTCTTCATCCATGCACCCTGCCCTCATACGTCCATACGTCCCCTGCCTCCCCCACCCCGCCCCCCAAACAACCCACCCCCTTACACATACATACACAAACACTCACTCATTCATTCACATGTGGCTAGCTGAGTTGCAGTTTCAACATGGCGTTACCGTGCACACACACACACACACACACACACACACACACACACACACACACACACACACACACACAGAGAGAGAGAGAGAGAGACAGACAGACAGACAGACTCACATGCCAACGTTTCCGATGAGCCTGTACAAAGGATCTCAGGTTTTCCGTGTTCAGTCGCCGGGATCCCAACCGATCATTCGACCGACTCAGCCAGGCGTGTCGCCCACACTGGTCCGCACTCAGGCGTTTTCTGCACGTGATATAGTAGTAGTGCTTTCATTTTACGTCTTTTCGCAACATTATGGGATATTAGACGAGGCACGTGATATAGGGCCCAGTCACAAGCTTGTAGTGAGGCACATGCAAGCAAGACACTAGATTCTTCGTGCTGACAGAAAGTTGTGGCCACTGCATGCTGAACAGAGCAAATTTCATTTGTTTTCAAGAAATTCTAGGTTAGATTCTAGGTGTACTCAAACTGAAAATACGAAAAATCCAACGGCTTTTTTGTTTTGGTTTGGTTTGGTTTGGTTTTGATTTTTTTGTTCTAGATAGATAGAGAGATAGACGGACGGACTAACAGATAGATAGATAGATAGATAGATAGATAGATAGATAGATAGATAGATAGATAGATAGATAGATACATACGTACATACATACATACGTACATTGATAGATAGATCGATAGACATAAATAATTTTGCACATTACGGTAGCTTTTACAATTAATGACCATGCTGTTCAGTCCTTTTCAGCTCGCCTCGTTCGTAGCGCTAAGTGTGGACCCTTCTCTCCCTGGAACGTCACACACGCTAAGTGTGGACCCTTCTCTCCCTTGAACGTCACACACGCTAAGTGTGGACCCTTCTCTCCCTGGAACGTCACACACGCTAAGTGTGGACCCTTCTCTCCCTTGAACGTCACACACGCTAAGTGTGGACCCTTCTCTCCCTTGAACGTCACACACGCTAAGTGTGGACCCTTCTCTCCCTGGAACGTCACACACGCTAAGTGTGGACCCTTCTCTCCCTGGAACGTCACACACGCTAAGTGTGGACCCTTCTCTCCCTGGAACGTCACACACGCTAAGTGTGGACCCTTCTCTCCCTTGAACGTCACACACGCTAAGTGTGGACCCTTCTCTCCCTGGAACGTCACACACGCTAAGTGTGGACCCTTCTCTCCCTGGAACGTCACACACGCTAAGTGTGGACCCTTCTCTCCCTTGAACGTCACACACGCTAAGTGTGGACCCTTCTCTCCCTTGAACGTCACACACGCTAAGTGTGGACCCTTCTCTCCCTTGAACGTCACACACGCTAAGTGTGGACCCTTCTCTCCCTGGAACGTCACACACGCTAAGTGTGGACCCTTCTCTCCCTGGAACGTCACACACGCTAAGTGTGGACCCTTCTCTCCCTGGAACGTCACACACGCTAAGTGTGGACCCTTCTCTCCCTGGAACGTCACACACGCTAAGTGTGGACCCTTCTCTCCCTGGAACGTCACACACGCTAAGTGTGGACCCTTCTCTCCCTTGAACGTCACACACGCTAAGTGTGGACCCTTCTCTCCCTGGAACGTCACACACGCTAAGTGTGGACCCTTCTCTCCCTGGAACGTCACACACGCTAAGTGTGGACCCTTCTCTCCCTGGAACGTCACACACGCTAAGTGTGGACCCTTCTCTCCCTGGAACGTCACACACGCTAAGTGTGGACCCTTCTCTCCCTTGAACGTCACACACGCTAAGTGTGGACCCTTCTCTCCCTTGAACGTCACACACGCTAAGTGTGGACCCTTCTCTCCCTGGAACGTCACACACGCTAAGTGTGGACCCTTCTCTCCCTGGAACGTCACACACGCTTGCCGCCATGCAAATGCCACCACAATCTTCACACAGATATCCCAGCATGCTAGGATTCATTCTCACAAAGGGTACACAGTCAGATCCGGAGAAGAAAGCAGTAATCTTTGACTATATAGAGCAAGCATACGCCAAAGACTTCTGGACTCATGCATATACGGATGGCTCAGTAGAAGACGCTACCAGAAACAGAGGTGGAGGGATTTTCCTGAAGTTGATGGATGGAACTCCTGCCCGACAAGCCATCCTGAATGGTGAAATTCTCTACAAACTTCAAGGCTGAGGCAGATGCACTACAGTCAGCGGCCAGAACGCTGTATGAGAATAGAGGGGCCATACGTCCTAGAGTCGTCATCTTTTCCGGTGTTTTGTCAATACTGCAGGCTGTTAAAAATCCTCGAAACAAGGAACTCAACTCCCTTGTCTCTGCCCTGGCCATTCTGCAGCAGTCCACTGAGAACACCGTCATCCAGTGGATACCCTCACACTGCAACATATATGGCAATAAGGAAGCTGACAGGAAGGGGGACAGCAGCCCCAACTGGAGCTGAAAGTCTCCTTTGAAGAAGCCAAAAGCATTATCAAGGAGGAGCAAAAAAGAAGATGGCTTAAGCAGCACCCTGACTTCAACAAGAAGATGGCATACTACCTGCTGCCCAGAACCAGACCAAGTGAGCATTTGAGGCTGAGGACAGGGCACTCCAGACTCAAACACCACATGTTCACAAAATTCCACACTGGTGAGTCTTCAGGGTGCCCATGCGGTACAGCCCCAATGACTGTGGAACACTTCCTGCAGGACTGTCTCACACATAAAAAGCTAAGAGCAGAGACCTGGCCTGCTGACACATCAACGAGGGAGAAGCTCTAAGGATCTCTCTGGAGGGCCTCCGCCATACAGCAGCCTTCGTCAGTGCCTCTGGGGTTCCTGTCTGAAGAAGAAAAGAAGAAGAAAAATGTCGGCACGCAGAGAAAGCTCCAGGGGCGTATCACAAAATGAGACAGCGCGCGTCGAAAATAGTAATGGTCGTTTCACTTACATTTTTTTTTCTTTTAGAAAGAGAGGGGGTTAGTTACCGCCAATGACATTGACAAACAAAGCACAGGACAAGACACAATGCATTTCGACCTCTTGGGTCTTCTTCAGGCAAAAACAGATAACATTTAACATTTAGAACGGTACGAACAAAGAACGAAGAGTCACTTATCTTTCCATGTATTCGGCACCCAAATAAAATGGCCGCCAGACAGAAACGGCAGAGGGGATTATGGGAGAGGAAATAGGGGAGGGGGGGATGGGGGGGGAGTGAAACGATGGGGAATTTCTTTACCTGCTTCTGGCCTAGTAATACTGCCTCGTCATATATCTGTATGTTTTCCTCAAGCATAGGCTCAAAGATTGTCCCCTACATTTTATACTGTTTGCATAATACTTTTAGTTTTTCAGCAACTTTTTTTCCTCTCCACACTTTCGTTTTATTCCATTTACTATCCTTCGCTGGCTGCTGTGGGGGTGCTGTTGGATTCTTTTTTGAACCCTTGGTGGTGAGAACACCACAGAATTATGGACTGTGGTGTGTCTCTATTTGACACCAGGAGCACAGACACAATCAGCCGTGTCTCCTGATGAGTCCGATCCAGCGGACGAAAGGCCTAGGAGCAGGCAATACAAATAGGTCTGCCTTCGAGAGGGATTGCGATGGTTCCCTCAGGCAGCTAGTGAAGGGTTTCTCATATTTATAATATATTCCCTCATTTTCTTCATCTTCATTTTTTTTTCTCTAAAAGTT
>CM065715.1:13650357-13662857 GCA_033310375.1 Conus canariensis
ACCTCCAGGCATCTCTGTCCTGGGCCCTTTTCTCCAGCTGGTTCCAAGTCATCCCCATGTTCCTGATGTCTGCTTCCAGGTCCCTGCACCAGGTGTTCCTTGGCCGACCTTTTTTTCGTTTTCCTCGGGGGTTCCATCTTAGAGCTTGTCTGGTGATGTTGCTTGCAGGCTTCCGCAGCGTATGTCCAATCCAGCCCCAACGTCGTTTCTTGATTTCCTGTTCTGTGGGCAGCTGGTTCGTTCTCTCCCGGAGCTCGTTGTTGTTGATGGTGTCTGGCCATCGGATGCGATGTTATATACTAGAATTTTTACCCGGCTTCTTGCAGTTCCTAAGCCCCTCGCTCAGACTACCGCCACTCTGCCCCCCCCCCCCCCCCCCCCCCCCCCCTCCCCAACACACACACACTGTCCCTTCCTGTTTCTTTTTGTTCATTGACAATAGCACAGCAGCAGCAGCATGATGACTTCCCTTTTAACTTTTACCAAAGAATATGCGATATGAATTGTTTGCTCTTTGCTCACGCATATACAGACTATCTCGTACCACTTCTTCTCTCCGTCGCCGTTTGAAATCATGGCCATCTTGTTTTCGTTTTGCAAGCAACCTCAATCTCTGAGGGCTGTTGTACAGGGCATTGGTAAACAAAACATGTCAATATATCACACCTGGTAAAAATGCGGGGTCATAATGATTGCCATTGGAAAAGTTCACCTCCCGTCTGTGCGTGCGTGCGTGCGTGCGTGCGTGCGTGTGTGTGTGTGTGTGTGTGTGTGTGTGTGTGTGTGTGTGTGTGTGAGATACGCCTTTGACAAGTGCAACCTTTCCTCTGGATTAACAAAATAAAGATGCACTGCACAGCACTGCTCTGTACTGCCTAATACTGTATTCTGTTATACTGTAGCTGACGTGGTCGCTTACCGTCCCACCTCTTTGCCACACTCGTAGTGATCCTGGAACTTTCTGCCGGGTATTAAAATCACTTTGGCATCTCGTCCCGACTGTTTCTGTGGCACCTGGTCTGAAAGTAACCACAATATTGTCACACACATACACACACACACACACATGCGCGCGCGCGTGCACACACACACACACACGCGCGCACGCACACACACACACACACACACACACACACACACACACACACTCATACACATACACACAAACCACACAAATATGCTTGTATGCACACACATCTTAACACATGGACATACACACATAAACACAGAAGTGTATGCGCACATTCACACATCATACTTAACATACGCATGCATAAGTACATCCTACACGCACGTGCCCCCTCTAACACACACACACACACACACACACACACACACACACACACACACACACACACACACACACACACACACTCCCCCCCCACACACACACACACACATACGCGCGCGCGTGCACACACACACACACACACACACACACACACACACACACACACACACACACACACACACTCACACCAAAGAAAAAAAAAAACCTTAAAACTGTACATCACTACAAAGCGAGACACCATCGTACCCGGACCCATGACATGTGCAGCCATGACGTCATCACCTGCAGCAGCCACGGAGGAAGAGTCACCCGCGGCAGGCAAATGTCCGCTGACATCAGACACTGAAGCGTCTCTGATTGGCTCACGTCCAGTGACGTCAGAGGGGGAAGCGCCACTCATTGGCTGACCTTGAGCACTAGCCGCGTGTAGTTCCGCGCACTTTGGTACATCGTTGCCTGACATTTGAGTTTGCGTCATCTGCACAATAAAAGATAGTATGTGAAACGTATCGTGTTCTGTCTTGTGATTCGTTTTGTCCATGTTGTTTGGCGGAGTTATTTTAAACACATTTTAAGATTTGGTTGGATTTCGACCTGCAGTCGACTCACTTTGCAACTGGCAGTATGAGAGTTGGTGTGCACCCAACTCCACACACCGACCAAGGACAGACCCGGTGGTGGTGGTGATGGTGGTGATGATGGTGGTGGTGGTAGAGGTACAGGGGTCGGGAAGAGGAGAGGGGAGGGGTGGGTGACCTGGGTTCTGGGACAACTTCCTAACCCCTTCCCTGTGTCGTAATAGCTAATGTGCAGGATTATATATTCAAGGATTCAGGACAAGGCTTCAATGTCATTTGTATGTTGTAAAATGCTTCGGCTTCGGGGACTGTTAATTAAACAACGCTCCCACTTGGGTGGGTCTTTGCCCACCCGTAGACCACCGGCGTCAAAATTTGTACTCTCCTATTCCACCTTCTCCCTTCCCCTCGCAGTTAGGTCTGGCCCTGCTGAGACATGTGTGGGAACGATTCGTTCTTGAGAGCCCTTGGACAACAGGACAATGATCTCACCTACAGTCGGCAGGTATATGGGGACATGGAATGCCGACCTCAGGAGCGGAGCGCTTACTCACGGTTTGCTCCGCGAGTAAGACAATTCTTGTTTTCAATAGGGAAACTTTGCAGGAAGTGTCCTGTGCTTGTTGTTGGACAGAACAAGCAGCATGGAATATCCCCCACCCCCTACCCACCCCCATCCAATAATTTGACTCAAAACGACAGTGCAGTGTCTACTCTGGTAGGAGTCCTAATAATGGTTTGATCTTGATGCTCCTGCTGTTGTTGAGGCTTCGATTAGAACATGATGAGCGTGGCCGAGTATGGTAGAGACAGTATTAGTGTTGTGGGACTATTTCTGCCAACAGTACTCTGGAGAAAAGGAATCAAAAGAAAAATGACTGAACACGTGATGAGTGTGTCTGAGAACACCTCAAAATGTATGGTTGAGCCACTATGTGAGAACACAGCGTTGCATGTTACGTCACCTAAGTTGTGGCTTGGAGGTGTTGAAGTCTGTGTAGGCTAAGTCCACACTCATCGTTTGTGGAAAAAAGGATGTCTTTAGTCCAGAAACATCACCGTCATTTATGAACACAATACATCAGAAATACTTTGTGAATATTTGTACATCTGTAGAGTCTACAATATTCCAAAGACGTGACAATCATCATATGTGGATTAAAGCATCATGCTGGACCATTTAATGTCTCGAGAAATTAACTTCTTGGTGAGGGGCTTTTGTGGACGCTAGAGGCACGGTCAGTACACTTTACAACATTGCAAGACATTGGGGGAAAAAGTGACAATTAGAAGATCGGATGTTTTCATGACTGGCTGGAATGGAGAAAAAGGTGAGTTTGATATGCGAGAGTCTTGGTAGACGAGGCTGGATTATGGCGGATGGGAAAGAATGGGTTCGGTGGTGAGAGGGGTTGGCAGTGGGGTGAGAGGGGTTGGCAGTGGCGTGTGAGGGGTTGGCAGTGGGGTTGTGAGGGGTTGGCAGTGGGGTGAGAGGGGTTGGCAGTGGGGTGTGAGGGGTTGGCAGTGGGGGTGTGAGGGGTTGGCAGTGGGGTGAGAGGGGTTGGCAGTGGGGTGTGAGGGGTTGGCAGTGGGGTGTGAGGGGTTGGCAGTGGCTGTGTGAGGGGTTGGCAGTGGGGTTGTGAGGGGTTGGCAGTGGGGTGGTTGAGGGGTTGGCAGTGGGGTGAGAGGGGTTGGCAGTGGGGTGTTGAGGGGTTGGCAGTGGGGTGTGAGGGGTTGGCAGTGGGGTGTGAGGGGTTGGCAGTGGGGTGTGAGGGGTTGGCAGTGGGGTGAGAGGGGTTGACAGTGGGGTGTGAGGGGTTGGCAGTGGGGTGTGAGGGGTTGACAGTGGGGGTGTGAGGGGTTGGCAGTGGGGGTGAGAGGGGTTGGCAGTGGGGTGTGAGGGGTTGGCAGTGGGGTGTGAGGGGTTGGCAGTGGGGTGAGAGGGGTTGGCAGTGGCGTGTGAGGGGTTGGCGGTGGGGTGTGAGGGGTTGGCGGTGGGGTGTGAGGGGTTGGCAGTGGGGTGTGAGGGGTTGGCAGTGGGTGGAGGGGTTGGCAGTGGGGTGTGAGGGGTTGGCAGTGGGGTGTGAGGGGTTGGCAGTGGGGTGTGAGGGGTTGGCAGTGGGGTGTGAGGGGTTGGCAGTGGGGTGTGAGGGGTTGGCAGTGGGGTGTGAGGGGTTGGCAGTGGGTGGAGTTGCTGGTGTGAGGGGTTGGCAGTGGGGTGTGAGGGGTTGGCAGTGGGGTGTGTGAGGGTGTGTGGGTTGGCAGTGGGGTGTGAGGGGTTGGCAGTGGGGTGTAGTTGGCAGTGGTGAGAGGGTTGGCAGTGGGGTGTGAGGGGTTGGCAGTGGGGTGTGAGGGGTTGGCAGTGGGGGTTGAGTGGGTGTAGGGGTTGGCAGTGGGGTGTGAGGGGTTGGCAGTGGGGTGTGAGGGGTTGGCAGTGGGGTGTGAGGGGTTGGCAGTGGGGTGATGAGGGGTTGGCAGTGGGTGTGAGGGGTTGGCAGTGGGGTGTGAGGGGTTTGGCAGTGGGGTGAGAGGGTTGGCAGTGGGTGTGAGGGGTTGGCAGTGGGGTGTGAGGGAGGTTGGCAGTGGGGTGAGAGGGGTTGGCAGTGTGGGGTGAGTGAGGGGTTGGCAGTGGGGTGTGAGGGGTTGGCAGTGGGTGTGAGAGGGGTTGGCAGTGGGGTGTGATGAGGGGTGGGTTGGCAGTGGGGTGTGGTGTTGAGGGGTTGGCAGTGGGGGGTGCATGGAGGGGTTGGCAGTGGGGTGAGAGGGGTTGGCAGTGGGGTGTGAGGGGTTGGCAGTGGGGTGAGAGGGGTTGGCAGTGGGGTGTGAGGGGTTGGCAGTGGGGTGAGTGAGGGGTTGGCAGTGGGGTGGTTGTGAGGGGTTGGCAGTGGGGTGTAGGAGGGTTGGCAGTGGAGTGTGAGGGGTTGGCAGTGGGGGTGTGAGGGGTTGGCAGTGGGGTGTGAGGGGTTTGCAGTGGGGTTGTGAGGGGAATTTTTTAAAAAGTAGATGAAAGGAGAGCGGAGACCAAAGTGAAGTGATCGGAGCCCAGACGGCGACCGTTACCTGCCACTCTCCTCCAGCGGTGCTCGCGTTCTTTGTTCCATGACCCCTGACCTCCGTGGCGTCACGATTGACGACACTGCTTTCGTTGCCGGACGACGTCAGCCCTGGCGTTGACGTGGATAGTTTGCTGACGTCACACTCTTCGCGACCGCCGGCAGAATGCTTGGAGGAAACACCTGACAGGAAAATAATGATAAAATGCACTTTAGCGTCAGAAGCATCGAATTAAGGGCGAACAAAGGCACAGTTTCAAGAATTGGGTGATGAAATTTAGCACCTTGTATGTAATGTAGAAGAACTTATCAATAAAAACATTCAAAGATACTTTTACAACAAAACGTTGAATCCTGACATGGAGAGAGAGTATGTTGGGAGACTAATCTAGTATGAGATGCTTCAGGAGTCTACACGGGTATCTCCAGTGCTGCTCATACCACAAACTGACAACGAGATTCGCATTTTCGTCAGGGTAAGGTAATGTTGCTTATAGCCCAGCCGACCGCAAAGGGCCACATCAGGGCTGTCACCGCGTTGAAATCAACTCAGTCTTTAAAAACAAATCATACAACCCTTGAAAATACACATTCTAAAAACACACCGGGAATTCTGTTAAGAATCTTTCTTCCGTAAAATTTGAGATCGGATGAAAAATGTTCATCTCTGTCAGAAATTCAAAGATCACAGCAGGTGGGATAGCTCTGAACAAGGTTTTCATGGGGTCTGCTGTAAAATGTTTATGTCTCACATCTTGCATGTCCCAACACTCTAAAAGATTATGTTTCACTTTCGTTACGCTGTACGCGAAAGGAACATGTTTCGTATTAGTAGTACAGTAAAATCTTACCAAACAACAACAACGACAACAACAGAGACCTGTGCACCACAGTGGTGAAAAGGGAACTGTAGTGATGTGGACATAATGACAAGGTCAGTAAAACGGCCCAAGACGTTGTGTAAACGAGTGTGGATTGTAAAGCGCTTAGAGCTTGGTCTCTAGCTGAGAACAGGCGCTACATAAGTATTCATTATAATAATAATATAATAAGATCAGCAGCTCTGTAGGAGAGGACAGAGGGGGAGGCAGAGAAAGAGGTAGACTGACGACATTTGCTGTGTGGATCGGAAGAGCTCTGCTGTAACCCGGATACTTGCTCACGACCGTCAGTAAGGGAGACAACTGTGCCACGTTCATCACTGCAGTGCGCTCACCGGCTTAAGGGCACAGTGAATTCTGAGATGGTTGGAGACAAAAAAAAGTCCCAGAAAAGCGCATCTCTATTTGGAGAAAGTCCATATTTGGGGGGTTTTATTGTAAGTTTTTACTGTACTACCAATACGAAATATACTCCATTCATTAAAAAGAAGTATCTCATCAATAAACGCATAATGTTTACGCTATCGCTAAGTGCAAAATGTTCACACTCTCCAGATAAAGACAGCAGCGGTATTTTAGCATAAAGTATCCATCGATATAATCGCAATACGCCACATGTACCAGAACCGCCGTACTGGAATTGTTGTAAGTACAACTGCACTATATGGGTCATGAGTACGGCTGTACCATACTTGTTACGGGTACTGTTGCAGTACTGGTGTTAACTGTCAGTTGTGCTTTAACAGTTACGAGTACTGATGCACCGCATGCGCTATGCGTGTACTAAACACACTGTACACTGAGCATCGGCGTTATATGTGTTATGAACACTAATGTTCCAACCACATTACGAGCGCCACTGCACCGACCTTCGACTGTCAGGTAACAAGAAGAGGAATCGGTGCCAGACGAACTTGTGGCGGTGCACGTGTACTCTCCTTCGTCTTCGGAAAAGGCTTCATGCACCAGCAGTTGTGCATGGGGTTCCTGGTAGCTCAGCTGGAAAAACCTCGAAGGCTGCACAAAGATGCATGGTGACTTCTGACCTCAAACTGCAATGCGGTTCTTCAACCTGGTGGCTAATTCATCATCGTCTATACACGTTTAACTGATATCTGTTTTTGAGGACAACACAAACATGACGTAAAGTCATAGGCCTAATAGTAGCATGACAAGTCAACCAGCAAATTTTGAGACGAAAAGCAGTGAATTAAAATCAGAGCAGCAGTCAGTCGAGTATCTGTTCATACTTACAACAATAACATAATGATAATGGAACAGTGGTACCATACAAAAGTAGCGAAATTGCAATATACACACTTGAGCCCGCAAGAGAAAATCACCTTTCGACGGAGAGAAGCTTTCCAAATCTTTCTCTGAGCTTCTTTTCAACAATAGATTATCTTCTCCTTTAACTGAATGTCACTATAGCCCATGTTTTATGTCACAGAGAACAAAAAATCGAAACACATTTACAAATCACCAGGACAAAAACAGACAAAAAACAGGTGTATTAGTATGATGCCTATAGCGTAATGTACATATTTTCTACGGTTAATCACTGTCGGATATGACTTACCACGGAAGGCTTGCACCGTTAACTGCTAACCTAGAGATCACCTTAGGACACTCCATCTCGAGAACAATTCCAAAACTCTACACACAATGACATCAGGGGTGGAAAGCTGGTAACCTTCAGAAATGTTGGTGTGAGGGGCGCCAAGAAACTGCATTTAAGAGGAGTCTAAACAATCAACGTATGCAAAACGGTGAAGAGGTCTCGTTTTTTCTTTTCTCTCTCTCTCTCTCTCTCTCTCTCTCTCTCTCTCTCTCTCCTCTCTCTCTCTCTCTCTCTCTCTTTTCTCTCTCTCACACACACACTAACCCCCCCCCCCACACACACACACACACGCACTAGCGCGAACACTAACACACACGCACGCACGCACTCACGCATGAACACACACACGCGCGCGCGCGCGCGCGCACGCACGCAGGCACGCACTCACGCACACACACGTGCACACACACGCACGCACACACACACACACACACACACACACACACACACACACACACACACACACACACACACACATGAGCATGAGAGGCGTTCTCGTGCCATTTATAATCATGTCAACTCTTTAAGATCAAAAACAGCAATTTACTCATCCCCTTCCGAAGATTTTCCGGACCCGTCGATACTGAATGACATGCAGTCGACTCCAGCTGAAAGGAAAAGGGCGATCGGGAAGAAAGCAGACCTCCGGCAAGGTCGAAAGACTCCTGGATCCGTCCTTTGAGTCAGTTTACCAGTAAAAGCACCTTTTTTTTTTAACCCCAGGGGAAGTAATGTCGTGTACGGACGGAAAGAGTTACTTCCCGTGTACCTACCGGTGAG
Organism: Conus canariensis; assembly: GCA_033310375.1. Classification (NCBI taxonomy): domain Eukaryota; kingdom Metazoa; phylum Mollusca; class Gastropoda; order Neogastropoda; family Conidae; genus Conus; species Conus canariensis. The sequence continues at coordinate 13,658,562 of CM065715.1, forward strand.
GATTCCGCCAAGTCTTTGTGTCTCCACTGTCGATAGTCACTTCATTATAACACATTTACTGTTTAGGTTCAGGTCCATTTTTTGTTTTCTGCTGATGGTTTTCTTATCCTCTAAACTATTCAGGGTCCCCATAACCTTGATGTTTTTACTGTTGAGGGGTCCTTTCTATCACGTATTCATTGTTTAACCCCACCCCCATCCCTCACCCCCCGCCCCCGCTACACTTTACGGATTTGTTATTGATGATACTTTATTACTTCTTCATTGTTGAGGGTCTTCCTTACCTTGATGCCTTGACTGTTGAGGGTCTCCCTTACCTTGATGCCTTTACTGTTGAGGGTCTCCCTTACCTTGATGCCTTGACTGTTGAGGGTCTCCCTTACCTTGATGCCTTTACTGTTGAGGGTCTTCCTTACCTTGATGCCTTGACTGTTGAGGGTCTCCCTTACCTTGATGCCTTTACTGTTGAGGGTCTCCCTTACCTTGATGCCTTGACTGTTGAGGAGCTCCCTTACCTTGATGCCTTGACTGTTGAGGGTCTCCCTTACCTTGATGCCTTGACTGTTGAGGGTCTCCCTTACCTTGATGCCTTGACTGTTGAGGGTCTCCCTTACCTTGATGCCTTGACTGTTGAGGGTCTCCCTTACCTTGATGCCTTGACTGTTGAGGGTCTCCCTTACCTTGATGCCTTGACTGTTGAGGGTCTCCCTTATCTTGATGCCTTGACTGTTGAGGGTCTCCCTTACCTTGATGCCTTACTGTTGAGGGTCTCCCTTACCTTGATGCCTTGACTGTTGAGGGCTCCCTTACCTTGATGCCTTGACTGTTGAGGGTCTCCCTTACCTTGATGCCTTTACTGTTGAGGGTCTCCCTTACCTTGATGCCTTGACTGTTGAGGGTCTCCCTTACCTTGATGCCTTTGACTGTTGAGGGTCTCCCTTACCTTGATGCCTTTACTGTTGAGGGTCTCCCTTACCTTGATGCCTTGACTGTTGAGGGTCTCCCTTACCTTGATGCCTTGACTGTTGAGGGTCTCCCTTACCTTGATGCCTTTACTGTTGAGGGTCTCCCTTACCTTGATGCCTTGACTGTTGAGGGTCTCCCTTACCTTGATGCCTTTACTGTTGAGGGTCTCCCTTACCTTGATGCCTTGACTGTTGAGGAGCTCCCTTACCTTGATGCCTTGACTGTTGAGGGTCTCCCTTACCTTGATGCCTTACTGTTGAGGGTCTCCCTTACCTTGATGCCTTGACTGTTGAGGGTCTCCCTTACCTTGATGCCTTGACTGTTGAGGGTCTCCCTTACCTTGATGCCTTTACTGTTGAGGAGCTCCCTTACTTGATGCTTACTGTAGGCCTCCCTTACCTTGATGCCTTGACTGTTGAGGGTCTCCCTTACCTTGATGCCTTTACTGTTGAGGAGCTCCCTTACCTTGATGCCTTTGACTGTTGAGGAGCTCCCTTATCGTTGATCCTTTCACTGTTGAGGAGCTCCCTTACCTTGATGCCTTTACTGTGAGGTCACTGTTTTCATTGTGAGGTCTCCCTTACCTTGATGCCTTTACTGTTGAGGGTCTCCCTTTTTTTTTCCTTATCGTGTTTTCATTGCTGAGGGTCTCCCTTACCTTGATGCCTTGACTGTTGAGGAGCTCCCTTATCGTGTTTTCATTGTTGAGGGTCTCCCTTACCTTGATGCCTTGACTGTTGAGGAGCTCCCTTATCGTGTTTTCATTGTTGAGGGTCTCCCTTACCTTGATGCCTTGACTGTTGAGGAGCTCCCTTATCGTGTTTTCATTGTTGAGGGTCTCCCTTACCTTGATGCCTTTACTGTTGAGGAGCTCCCTTATCGTGTTTTCATTGGTGAGGGTTCCCTTACCTTGATGCCTTTACTGTTGAGGAGCTCCCTTATCGTGTTTTCATTGTTGAGGGTCTCCCTTACCTTGATGCCTTTACTGTTGAGGAGCTCCCTTATCGTGTTTTCATTGTTGAGGGTCTCCCTTACCTTGATGCCTTTACTGTTGAGGAGCTCCCTTATCGTGTTTTCATTGTTGAGGGTCTCCCTTACCTTGATGCCTTTACTGTTGAGGAGCTCCCTTATCGTGTTTTCATTGTTGAGGGTCTCCCTTACCTTGATGCCTTTACTGTTGAGGAGCTCCCTTATCGTGTTTTCATTGTTGAGGGTCTCCCTTACCTTGATGCCTTTACTGTTGAGGAGCTCCCTTATCGTGTTTTCACTGTTGAGGGTTTCCCTTACCTTGATGCCTTTACTGTTGAGGAGCTCCCTTATCGTGTCTTCATTGTTGAGGGTCTCCCTTACCTTGATGCCTTTACTGTTGAGGAGCTCCCTTATCGTGTTTTCATTGTTGAGGGTCTCCCTTACCTTGAGCCTTGACTGTTGAGGAGCTCCCTTATCGTGTTTTCATTGTTGAGGGTCTCCCTTACCTTGATGCCTTTACTGTTGAGGAGCTCCCTTATCGTGTTTTCATTGTTGAGGGTCTCCCTTACCTTGATGCCTTTACTGTTGAGGAGCTCCCTTATCGTGTTTTCATTGTTGAGGGTCTCCCTTACCTTGATGCCTTTACTGTTGAGGAGCTCCCTTATCGTGTTTTCATTGTTGAGGGTTCTCCCAAACCTTACGTGTTTACTTTGAGGTACTCCCTTATTACCTCTTCATTGTTGAGGATCTCCCTTATTGTGTCCTTATTGTTGAGGGTTCCCCTAAAACTTTACGTATTGACTTTTGAGGTTCACCCTTATGATATCTTAATTGTTGAGGGTCTCCCTTTCCTTGATGTATTTAATGTTGAGGATTCCCCTAAACTGTATACATTTACTCTTGAGGATCCCTTTATCATGTCTTTATCGTTGAGGGTCCCCCTGCTTTGATTTCGTTACAGTTTATGGCTGTCCTTATCATATCTCTAGTGTTGAGGGTCCCCCTTACCTTTTTGTGTTGACTATTGAGGGTTGTGTTGACTTTTGAGGCTCCCCTCATCTTCCTGTCTTAATTGTTCAGGGACCCCTTACCGTGTCTGCGTTGTTGATGAAAGTCCCTTCACCTCGATGCATTGACTATCGAGGAAATCCCCTTACCATACGTTTACTGTTCAGGATCTCCTTATCCCCCTGTCTTGACAGATGATAATCCTCTAACCATTTTTATTGTGGTCCTCCAACCTCCACGTATTTTCCTCTTTTTTTTTCTTTTTCCTTTTTTTTAGGTGGATCCTCCATCCTCCTGCTTTTCCCTACTTTTTTTTCCTCCCCCACCTGACTCACACTCACCATGCAATGGCTGTATGTTTTCTATTCGCTCGCTGAAGTCAATGTTTTGTCGTTTGATATATATAGCGTCTGGGTTTATTCATGTACTGGTGGATGGTACGCTGACTCATTCAAATTATTATGTTAATTGCACATGTATAATTCGACGAGAGAAAGACCTACATCCTAACCTTCCCATCCCACATCACCTACCCACCCGATCATCACATCCTCACACCTCTCTCTCTCTCTCTCTCCTCTCTCTCTCTCTCTCTCTCTCTCTCTCTCTCTCTCTCTCTCTCTCTTCTCTCTCTCTCTCTCTCTCTCTCTCTCTCTCTCTCTCTCTCTCTCTCGTGACTTCCTAGTGTATAATGCTCAAAGTTTACCCATCGTTACCGCACATCCATCACAATATTCTACACAATCTGTAAAAGTAACCTTCTCTGTGTAAAAAACCAAACAGATGAATGAACGAACGAAAGAACAAGTCAAAGAATGTCCCCTTACCTTAATGTCTTTACTGTTGTGTGACCAGGTGATGACGGGCTGCGGCTGGCCGGACACTTCACACCGCATGACCACTTGACCACCGTAAGAGACCCGCTGGTCCTCCAGCCCCTGGACCACCCTGGGTGCCTCCCACTGACCAGGTCCTTTAGTCTTCCTGGACGCCACGTCATCTCTTCCAGAACTCTCTTGTCGGCCGCTGATTGAATCTGTGCCAGGGGCAGACAACCTGATAACTGCCCGAGCGGAAGTGACGTGGTGTTGCCCGGATGATTCTGCCTGTTTGTCGACTGTTTCTGCTGCACGGGCAACGGAAGAAGATTTTGTCTGTGTTGTTGTTGCTCTGGCGATATCTTCTGTAGACTGTCTGCTGTTCCCTGTATGTTGTCCACGGTCTGTGTTGGCTTTGTCCATAGACTGCCTGACGTTATCATTGGCGTCTGACGTCTGTGCAGTGTCTGTCATGGAGATTTCAGGAAAGAGCCGACGCACCGCGCTGTCCTCTGTCTTCTTCCTCAGCACGGAC
>CM065715.1:13667857-13672857 GCA_033310375.1 Conus canariensis
TTCTTTCTTTCTTTGTTTATTATTAATTGTTTATTTACGTACTTATTTACTTTTATCAATCTATGTATATATTCATTTATTTACTTTTCTATCTATTTGTTTGTTTGCTGTGGGAGGAGGGTGTCCTCCTCGCAGTTTCATTTCTTCACGAAGGTCATTCAGTGGCTGGGATTGAGGAGGGTGTCATCCATGTATTCATCTTTTCTACCACACCTCCTGCTGGATAATACCAACAGCTTAATGGCCCTAGAGATGAAATAAAAACTGCGAGAAAGTTAATAGATTTCGGTATTTTGCACAGCACCCCCATCCCCCTACACACACACACACACGCGCGCGCGCGCGCGCACACACACACACACACACACACACACACACACACACACACTGGGGAGAGAGAGAGAGAGAGAGAGAGAGAGAGAGAGAGAGGGAGGGGGGTACGTATATCCAGAACAGAGAGATTGTTTCGTAGCGTGACGTCAGACTTTGTCACTCCGGTAAAGAGATAAAAGAAAAACGTCACTGTGATCGTTCACGTTGCGAAAAATTCTCGGTATAAAAAAAAATAAGGGGTGAGAAGTTGGGGTGTCATCCTGTTTTAAGTGTTTTCAGAGGCACAAGCATTCAGCTGGCAATAACCACGTCAGCAATTAACATCAAGCGGAAGCAACCTAACTGACTAACTATTCAGCGTACAGTATAAGCCATACACTTTTCTTGCTTTAATGATCTGAATACAAAATCACCAGCATGCTATATATTCGAATGTCTACATGGCGAAGACGCCATTGAGTAGTGCTACCTACCCAATCACAATGTTAACGTTGGTCTATTCGTCAGTGGAATTAGTCTGAGAGAGAGAGAGAGAGAGAGAGAGAGAGAGAGAGAGAGAGAGGTGGTGATGGAGCGGACGAGGTGGGAAAGTATGCCAATGACGTCAAATGTTTATCGCGCAGATGAGAAGGAAAACATCGTACAACTAATTAGATTTTTTTCCTAAAAAAAAAAAAAAAAAAAATTAAAAGAAATAAACAAAAAAGAAGAACAAACTACAGTTGGTTTCATCCTGTACCACGGCATATACTTCGTCTACAGCAAGGGTAGATCAATTCAATTCGCGTAACAAACGGAGGGGAAGGGGGGAGGGGAGGGGAGGAGGGAGATGGGAGATGTCCTAAACACTCGAAATGATTTAAAAGATTGAAGGTTGGGGGGTTGTTGATCGTCCGTCAAGTTGACGAGAACCACTCCAGTCATGTTGGGGTTGTTGGAGGGTGAGGTGGTTTGTGGATACGCAGGTGGCAGATCAAGCCGATGCATGCACGAAATGTGCGGTGACAGCTTGGACAGGCAATGTGGGAGACCTGCTCTTGCTTGCAGGCACAGGCTTTCCTTGCCTGTCTCTTTTGCTGCGCTGCAGCTGTCCTCCTTTCTTCCCATAAATTGGCACCTTTGTGGATAGAGTATTAATTCCTTTGCGCATATATGTATTCTGCTATTTTTTTTCTTTATGGAGAGGGATGACCACCGATCCTCACCAGAACCTATAACACTTGATTAAAGTGAAAACTGATGACTGTAACGTGGGGTAAGGGGAAATGGAGAACAGGGAAACAGAAAGTAGAAAGAGATTGGGGGGGGGGGGGGGGGGGAGCACATAACGTCTACCAACAAAGAATGACTGCAGAGAAGTTGGTGGGTTGATCAGGACTGGTTGCATTAAACCAGGAATGAATTCTGGGATTGGGTGGCGGAGCACTGGGATGGGGGGGGGGGGGGGGAGGGGGGGGCTCTGTCTTTTTTTTCTTAAAAAAAAAAAAATTCTTATTGAAGAAGGCGATAGGTGTAAGTTGTGCGACCCCTTCTTTCACTCTCCCTCCCCCCCCCCCCTTTTTTTTTTTCCCTTCTCCTTCCTTTCCACCGCACCCTCTCGTTTTATCCACGCATGCGTAGTCCAAGAACAACACAACAAACTGGAAAAAAAAGAGACTAGGGTGTTGGGATGGGGGAGAAAAGACAAACAAAAACAAAACAAAAAAGAGAGAGAGGATCAGTTTCATCACATAACCTCCAGAAAACAGAAAGATAAATGAGGGGGGACTGGAAGGCAAGCGAATTTCAGTCAGAACAAAACAAAACAAAAATAAAATAAAATAAATAAAACTCCGCCCAAACACCATGCTGATTAGGCATCGGGTAGACATCAGTGAAGGCTGCACTACACTGCAGAAGGAGTGATGAACAAAGACAGACATGAGGAATGTGTGTGGTGTGGAGGGGGTTGGGATGGGGGGAGGGGTGGGGGGGGAGGGGTGGGGGGGAGGGGGGGCTGGACTAAGTCGTCTCGGCTGCCGCGGCGTCCAGGTCTGTGTCTGGGTAGACAAAAAAAAAAAAGAATAAATGACTAAGAAAAAAAAAAGAACATAAATAAAAACAAAAGGCAGCGACATTTTCATCACACAAGAAAAAGGCAGCATGTTTTCACGCATGTCAAAACTTTATTTCTTTATTCATCTAAGTATTAATTCCTTTGTGTATTCATTGTATTCTTTTATTTATTTATTTCATGTAGGCAACATGTTTTTCATTCACACCATTTATTTATTTACACTTTATTTATTTATGTAAATATGAATGCCTCTGTGCATTTATTCATTCTCTTACATATTTCTTTCCTTCAGTCACTTATTGGTTGACTAATTTACTGACTCACTCATTCATTTCATTGTCCTCTTGCATTCCGAGTTCTCTGTGTTGGCTTACACTCACGCCTCTCACTCTGATCACCTAACAGTCATACCCCTGTGACAGCTCCATGGCAGGCCGTCCACAGTGAGCAGTCAATATCAGGTCATCATGGGGGCTACCCGCCGGTGAAGACACTGCACGGTTTCCGCATCACTTCGGTCAGTTCGTAGATGCATGGTTTAATCCGACGTGCGCAGAACACCACACACTGACGACCATACTGTCTCTTGTTTGTTTTGGGTTGTTTTGGGTTTTCCTTTGACTGGTTGGTTGGTTGGTTGGTCGGTTGTTTGGTTTTCTTTTCTTTCCTTTTTTTTCCCCTTTTTTTTCTTTTCCTTTTTTCTTCCTTTTTTTCTTTTTTTTTTCTTTCTTTTTTATTTGCTTTCCACCCTCTGTGCCACCTCAGTGGCATTGCACCAGTGCCGCTCACTTCCGACTCCCCGTCCACAGCCACAGACCGGCCCGTCCAGCCGCAGACCCGTCACCGGCAATCCCACAATGAGCAGTCAATGTCAAGTCGTCAAGAGGCAACCCACCGGAGGAGACACTGCACTGCTGCCGAGTCACTACCGTGGAGTTCAGTTGTGCCTGTTCTGATCCAACATAACGCAGGACACCACCTACTAAGCCCTCTACTGACGACAATTATTGCTTAGTCGCGGAGCCGGTGTGAGTGAGCTCTCCCTCCGGAGGGTGCCACAACGACAATGCTGGTTTACTCAAGGAACCAGCGTGAAGAAGGTACCCTTCCAGAATGCTCATACAAAGGCCATCCCCATAAACTTGCCGATACCAGCAACTTTTATATCTGAACTCAGCAGGAGAAATTTTTATTAACGAGCCGGTTACAAGTTCACGAATCAACCAGACTGTCTTTTTACCCATGCATGATGCACCACATGAAAAAATAAGCGAAGAATGAAAGTATACCCAAATCCAGAACTAAATAATTGACCTCCACTGGCTCTTCTCTGGCTCCAGGATGAAGCTTATCATGGGTCGTTTTAGCGCCCTGCTTGTAATATGGAGGGTCAGTATGTCACCAAAACCATCATCATCATCATCGTCATCACTACCACGGCTGCCTTCGTCAATGCATTTCCACCACCGCCCATCCCGTGTCCATCCACTTTGAACTCCCGCCCATCTTTATGATCGTGGTCGTTCTTGTCTCTATCGTTCTCTTGACGTGTTCATGATCAACATGATCCACGCAGTTATTCTAGCCCCGTGGTTATTTATGTACCGATGGAAGGCCAAAGTTTTGGTAAAACATGTACACAAGTATGATGTTAAGATAAAATCTCTATAGAGGAAACGTGACTTACCTTGATGGTGGATTAAAAAATAAAAATCACATATGCAATGATGAAACTAAGATTCTAGTCAAAGAACGAAGCAGAAAAAAAGTTTATAATCCTTATCTCACACACACACACACACACACACACACACACACACACACACACACACATCCCATGACGATTTTCTGCACATACACATAAAATCATGGCAGATGTGTGGCGTTTGTGTGAGGAGGCAGATGTGCCAGCTGGATTATTTGTGATGTTCACCTCGCGTAAAGTGCTAACGTGACTCAGTGACTATGAGTCATCATTTACGGAATTCAGGCGCTTAGAGAGAAGTCTATACATCAGCAAACAGAGGGCTACGCAGTCTTGTAAAGAGTACCTCCTCATAGACTTGGATATTCGTTTTCAGAAAGACGGCCCGTCCATTCATTCGTTTTCGCTTCGTTCATCCGTGTTTTTTTGTTGTTGTTGTTGTTGTTGTTGTTGTTTTCCATTTATTAGCATTGCCATCATCTTCACAGTGCTCAGTTTCTAACGCTAATAATGTCGGTGAACCAATTTAGTGACATGGTAAGGAAACAAAGTCTGAGTTAGAAAGAAAGAGAGAGAGAGAGGAGAGAGAGAGAGAGAGAGAGAGAGAGAGAGAGAGAGAGACAGACAGACAGACAGACAGACAGACAGACAGACAGACAGACAGAAGAACGGACGGACGGATGGTTGGACGGACAGAGAGAGAGAGAGAGAGAGAGAGAGAGAGAGAGAGAGAGGAGAGAGAGAGAGAGAGAGAAGAAGAAGAAGAAGAAGAAGAAGAGAAGAAGAAGAATTTTACTTTTTTGCCATGAAAACACACATAAACACTAAGGAGAGAGAGAGAGAGAGAGAGAGAGAGAGAGAGAGAGAGAGAGAGAGAGAGAGAGAGAGAGAGACGAAGAAGACGAA
>CM065715.1:13677857-13682857 GCA_033310375.1 Conus canariensis
AGATGATAGATAGATAGATAGATAGATTAGATAGATAGGTAGGTAGATAGATAGACACTATTTCATATATGTGACATTGCCAGAGAGAGAGAGAGAGAGAGAGAGAGAGAGAGGAGATGCACCCGAAGGTGCGAGTGGGACCTCGAGAAATAATGTCCTCAACTGCTGAACCAACCAGTTGGGAGCAATCCTGCACCACCTTTAAAAGCCTGCGCTGTGTTCACATCGGATGCAGGCAAACGCAGGGCATTCTTTTAAGACGTCAAGGGACACAATTGCTCCCTGGCAGACGCCGTTGTATATAATGACTATTGGGTGTAACACGACTGAACCTCCACGGGATCGTTCCCATGGGTGTACCAGTCCGTATGACTGCAGAGCCCTTCGGCGAAAAACGCCACCGTGAAGCAACTGCCATGTGCATCCTGCAGGCTCACTCTCTGCTGTTTCGCTAACATATATAAACTAGTGACATCCCATCCGGCAGTTAAAACGAGGCCACGCTGACACTGCCGTACACTCTGTTTAACTCCTAATTCTCAAGTCAAGAGCGTAAAAACAAAAGATTGTCATTGAAATGTAACAAAAAAATATGTTTAGAATGTCCAATGAACAGTGTCCATCTGTCCAGAAGTGTCCATCTGAACAATATGTAAATTGTTCACTATCTACTTGCCAGAAAACCAAAAGAAGAAGAAGAAAGAAGAAGAAGAAAAGAAGAAGAAGAAGAAGAAGAAAAGAAAACGTGACTGTCATAAATTGTGATAACGGAGAGAAAAAAAGTGCCAGGATTTCCAGGACAAAGGAGGAGAATGGTTCTAAAAGGCAGAATAAAAATGAACTATAGAAAAGAAAGATAAAAGTAAAGCAGGGGGGAGGAGAAGGGGAGGAGGGGGGGGGGGGCACAGGTAGACAGAGTGACAGAAACGTGTAAGAAATTACCAGCACACAATTTCCACAAAGCGACTCTTCCTCCAGTCTGTTTTAAGTTGGACAACTACAGACACACCATAGGATGATGCACCCCTCTCAGCTTTCTCAACAGAAAAGGCAAATATATAGGCCTAAACTGTTATGCCTTCATGCAACGAGGCCGCTGATTCTGTCCGAATCCGTAAACATTCGCTATCATTATTGCTGTGTGTAGGTTAGGTCAGAACAGGCATCGCTGAACTCTATGAAAGTGGCTCTGCAGGTGTTGCAGCGTCTCCTCCAGCGGGTTGCCTTACAACAGCCTAGAATTCAGTGCACTGGGAGAGAGAGAGAGAGAGAGAGAGAGAGAGAGAGAGAGAGAGAGGGGGGGGGGGGACGCACGTGTGCGAGTTTGGGAGAATTAGAAAAACCGGCGTGGATGTAACTTAATGCCACGAAGAAAACGCAGTTCTACGGATGTTAAGACGTCACATCATGTGTCACAGACCTTTTCGGTTAGACTGACTTTTGGCACTGACCTTCGACCTCGACAACCAGCTCCACTTTGTCACCGTCTTGCACCTCCAGGTCGTGAAGTTCCTTGATGAAGAATGGGGGCTCCAGCTTCTCTGGTTCTGAAACGCCATCATCGATCATAGCCTTCGTCGTCGTTGTCATTTCTCTCTCTGCCTCTCTCAGTCTCTCTGTCTCTGTCTCTTTCACTGTGTCTCTGTCTCGTTCTCTGTCTGTCTGTCTGTTGTCTGTCTGTCTGTCTGTCTGTCTATCTGTCTGTCTCTCTCTCTCTCTCTCTCTCTCTCTCTCTCTCTCTCTCTCTCTCTTCTCTCTCTCTCTCTCTCTCTTGCCATCTATCATCTGCAGGACTGGGATAGCCATATTCAAAACAGCGAACGATTTTCATTATTCAGATGCTGAAAAGTAATCATTTGGTAGAAGCAGAAGCATATCTGTTCGTGAATATGAATAGATTTACCAAGTCTGAGCTGACAAAATTGAAGTTTGGTGTTTCAGATACTGCTGTGCATGGTCAGCTATATAATGTCCATATAGAAGGGGACTTGTTGTGTCCATTGTGTAAATCTGGTAGGGAAGATGAACTTCATTTTGTCTTCGCATGACCTGTTCTGGCAGATCTACGACAAAAAAAAAATTCCTTTAAAGTTTTATCGACGTCCAGCATTTCTCAAGTTAGTCTGTCTTCTGTCGTCATTAAATGATAATGATAAATGACACACACACACACAAAACCTCCTCCTCCTCCTCCATCGCTCCATTCTCCTGCCTTCTCTACACCCACACACTCCAGTCAAAGAACCAATCACCCCACCAATCAATCAACCAACCAACCAACCAACCACCCCACTAACCTCCAACAGACAGAATGCAACTCGTAGTCGTAGTAGTAACCCGACCCTCCTCATCGCTTCTGCTGATTTCGCACCGGTAGAGCCCCGCATGTTGCAATGAGATTTGCCGGATGACGAGAGAGGCCACCCTCCCCTTCCACACACGCCGGTACCCCCTCTCATCCACTTCTCCCTCCTTCTCCCCCACCTCCTTCCCCTCGTGGAACCATCTCACCCTGCACCCGGATGCTTCGCCTGTGACGTCAGTGTCCACCTCGCACTGAAGCTTGACGTCACGGTCGCCGATGACGACATCCATGTCGCGGAGGAGCGATCGTAGGGCTGGTGCAGGGACTGCTTTTGTGGGGGTCTTGGTGTTGTGTTGGTGGTGGGTGGTGGTGGTGGTGGTTGTGGTGTGGTGTTGGTGTCTTTGCTGCGCTCATCCGGTTGTGGTTTACCTAGAGTGTAGGCACGAGACATGGCAGTTAAATGTCCATATAAAATATCAGAGGTGGGTCTGGTAGGGGGTGGGGGCAAAGAGGGGGGCGGAGGGGGGGGGGCGGTGGGGGCAGCGATTCCGGAACACCTTCTCTCCCCTCACGTCCACCTGTCTACTTCTCGTGTGCTTTCCTCCAACAGTTCCCCCCTCACTCCCTTCAGCACCTCCCTCCTTCCTTCCCTCCCTCCGCCCTTCCCCTGCCCCCCCCCCCCCCTCCCCTCCCATCCAGTCTTCTAAACAGAACCAACAAACCAACAAACAAAAACCATACACACAAAGAACTGTTCCTCTGCCTTATCAGTCTTAAAGAAAAATAGACAAAAAATAAACCAAGAAACAAAAAAGCAACAAATGAATAAATAACTAAGTAAATAAATAAATAAATGAGAAAAAAGTAGGAAAGAAAGAAAGAAAGTTAAGAAAGAAAGAAAGAAAGAAAGAAAGAAAGAAAGAAAGACGAAATTGAAAAGAACAGAAAAAAAAGAGAAATGCGGTAACAAAAGCAAAATTTAAAAAAAAACCCAAAATGTAAGTATATTTGTCACAGCTTAAGCGGGCAAATTCACAATGCTGACGTCAAAGACATAATACGTCACAGGGTCTTCGAGTTACACTCACCTAAGATGTTAAGGGAGGCCGAGGCAGTGACGGTACCAGCCCTGTTGCTGGCAGTCACCACGTAAGTTCCTTTGTCGTCACCACTGACGTCACAGATCTCTAGGCAATGGTCATCACCCTCCTCGTACATCTTTACGAACACAACAAAATCAGCATCTCCCAAATGAAACATCTCCTTCTCGTACCATAAGCGACACAGCAGTATCACAACAATATCACCATAATTCCCGAATAATATCGAGGGTTGATTGCCAGAACCCAGTATCTCATATACATATATATGAGAGAGATACTGGGTTCTGGCAGTCAACCCTCGATATAATCACGTAACTTCTTCATCATACGCAACACATTAACACATCGGTGACTGTTTTTTTTTTCTCCTTACATTTTCATTTCAATCCATGTGGCAAAATGTCTAACGTATTCACTGAAGAATTACATTCTCATTAATTCAGCATGCTTCGGATTGTTCTTCAAAGTACTTAAGATTCAAATTACTGCCTTTCGTTGTAGTCATCTTCGTTCACATTTTCCAAAGACTGTTTCATAATTCAACTTTAAGCAGTTGGAACAAAGATGATTTGGACAGAGGAAAAAAGAACACACACACACACACACACACACACACACACACACACACACACACACACACACACACACACACACACACACCACACACACACACACACACACACACACACACACAAACTCGAACAAAATTCAAGCCAACAGTGACTGTATTATGACAACAACAAAAATAATCGTCATTCCCAAAGTGACTCTTTGTCATACGCATTCCATCAACGCAACTCCTGTACAGTTACAACAACAATGTTTATCACTATTCCCAGATAAAACGTCTATATAAACCGTCTTCACATACCATATATGGAAACAATAGCGGGTTTGTTATTGTCATAACATGCGGTATCAACAAAGGACACACTCAGTGCATGAGTACACATCCACATACATCATACGTCAATACGACAGAGGCTGCACTGTCGCAATATGAGACGTCAACAAAAGACGGACTTCGCATATAAACTTTATGCCGTTCAGCCTTGATTTAACATCAGCATCAACATACATCATACATCAACACAACAGTGAGAAAACTGAAACAAATTGCAATGTTACTTTAAAACTAGCTAAAATCCACATAAAAACGCAAAACAAAGTCACACTTGTCCTTCACCCAATGACCAACAGACTAATACATTCTTCTTCTTCTGCGTACACAGGCTGATACTCCTGCGGACACTCCCTATATGGACAGGCAAGTACTAATCCCATCTACCCTGCAAAGGGAGTGGAGTTTTGTGTGCATGATCGTTTTTTTATCCCGTCATTAAGGCAGCCATACTCCATCTTCGGGGAAGGTGCATGCTATGTGTAACGTGTCATCCATACCAACAGCCAAACTGGCCTTCTCTTCCGAAAGTTGGTGATGGGATTTTACGTGTGTGCAAGATGTTATGCGTGCGTTCACACAGGGAACCTCGGTTTATAGTCTCATTCAGAGGACTGAGACTAATACATTGAAATCAACACCGTGCACATCATTGAGCTGGGCATGAAGAATTACAGAATCTGAGACACCC
>CM065715.1:13687857-13690357 GCA_033310375.1 Conus canariensis
AGAGAAGGTGTTGTGGAGTGAGAATCTGGCCTTGCGGATTAAAGTTAAACAACTTTCATAGGAATCCAAAATCTGTGCTTCACGTCTCCAGAACCCTCCCTCCCCCCTCCCCCCCCCCCCTCCCCCGCCTCCACTTCGCCCTCCTTCCCCCCTCCCCATCTCCTCTTTATCCTCCGTTCTCCCCTTGTCTCATCCCTTTCCCATTCCCCTCCTTATAAGACAACTGGTAATCTGAAAGTGTGGGGGTTTTTTTGTTTGTTTTTTGTTTCTTCTGTTGGTCAAATTTTAATCAAATAGGTTGAGAAAGTACAGATGCGCCAAAAGAAGACACTGCGCACAGATTTCACCGCATAAGTGACACACACACTTGCAGGGCACACAAATATATGCCCACAGTATTACAATATAAATGAAAACAAAAGAAGTAAAAAATGAAAAAAACGCAAATGAAAAACAGCTGACCTGCTATGCAAGTGTTTAACAATTAAATAAGCTTACACTGTAAAACAGATCTTTTCTTAAAGGCTGAAAGCTTTTTTTTTGTCGTACATGTCGATAAGCCAAAGTCCCGTATGAGTATGAGCTCATCGCAAATAAATGACTCAAAGTAACAAGATTCAAAACGGAGTGACTGAGGGCGGAAAATGAAGCAAAATTTAGAAAGAGAGGGGGTCAGTTACCGCCAAGGCCACAAACAAACAGAGTACAGGACAAGACACAATGATCCTTTTGGTCGTGTGCTGAATATGAGAAGATGAGTGGTTTCTCGTTCTTCGTTTTCACTGTCCTAAATGTTATGTGTTTTCGCCTGAAGATGACCCAAGAGGTCGAAATGCATTGTGTCTTGTCCTGTACTTTGTTTGTCTGTGTCCTTGGCGGTAGCTAACCCCCTCTCTTTCTAAATGCATAGTAACAAGGATCTATTTTCGGAGGGAAAATCATTACTAATGCTTTCCGTGCTTTGTCTGGCCTGCAAAGCAGAGTTCGGCGTCGCGGGAGAGTTCCATGGGGATTCTGGACTCATCCGTTGGGATGAAGCGCTTTGTACATCGACACTGAGCTCTCACGGTCATGGCTTCAACGCTTGTGATCGCTACTTTGTCCCCTAAAACTCCAGGTTCGCGTACATAATTATCCTACCACCGGACGCCCAGGATTGATCTCAGGTTGAACGCGAATATGAAAGCGTTTGAGGAGTTTGGCTTGGCTTGCCTCGTTAATCAATGTCATTGATCTCCTTTTTCATCAGCAGGTCACCAGGATCCTGTAGTCATCCTGATGAGCTCTCCATTGACTGAAACGGCTGTGGGTCGCTGGTCCTGCTTTTTCTTCTCTTTTCTTTTTCTTTTTTTTCTGTCCTATCTTCTATTCCACCCTATGGCAGTGCATCCACGGCGCTCCTTCCAACAACCCGTCAAGAGCCACAGCCCAGCACCGGCAATCCACAGGGAGAAGTCAATGTCAAGTCGTAAAGAAGCAATCCACCGAAGAAGACACCGCGCTGCTGCCGAGTCACTTCGGTGGTGTTTAGTGGCGCCTGTTCTGATCCAGCTTACAGAGGACACCACCTACAAGCCCCCTGCTGACAATAATTGCTTAGTCGCGGAGCTGGCGTGCGCGTGCTCTCCCTCCGGAGGGCGCCACCACGTCCGTCCAGCGACAGCGCCTATGGACTCGCCAATATCGGTGAACCCGACGGAATCAAACCAAGGCCACAGACGTGGAGAGGACATCGAAACTGAGGTCATCATGACAGTAGGGCATGAATGGCCAGAGAATTTGAGACTTTCTTTTAGTGCTGATCGATGAGAATGAGGATAATTAAGATGATGCTACGGATTTCTATTTCGGCCTGAGATCGTATGACAGGGCTGTACTCTACGCTTACTTTCATAATATATCCTGGCGTCAACCAGGCCCGCGAGATACAGACACATACAGTGTTGGTCAGGAAATTTGAGCAACACTCTCAGAGAAGCATCCATTACATGGATTAAACTCAACTGTGTGGTCCCAGTCTTCCCAACTGAGCCAGTAACAATCTCAACTCTGGGTAGGAGCCGGTCGGGGCAGAAAAAACCCACATGACTCTGATGGGAATCGAACCCTCGACCTCTCAGCCGGGAGTCCGCGACGCCAACCACTTCGACACGGCAGCTGGTTTACCCCCAAAATGTGGAGATAGCTGTAATGTATTCAGAGCACTCAGTGGAGAAGAGTTCTGGTTTTCGACTCCTTTCCCTGTGTGAACAGCAGCAGGTCTGTTTTTGAAAGTGATACCTTATCATTGAGACGCCTTTGATGTTTGCATTGCCCTTTCGACGGAGACAGAAGGCACTATAGGCAGATTATACTATCGTTTCTAATGGTGCATGTCGTGCCTCAACCTGTCAGTCGTTCTGGCTTGTGGTCTACGGTATTTCAAACTGGGGATATCTTGAAAATGAGAGAGAGAGAGAGAGAGAGAGAGAGAGAGAGAGAGAGAGAGAGAGAGAGAGAG
>CM065715.1:13695357-13702857 GCA_033310375.1 Conus canariensis
CACACACACGCACACACACACGTACACACACACACACGCAGCACACACACACACACACCACACACACCCTCTCTCTCTCTCTCTCTCTCTCTTCTCTCTCTCTACACACACACAAATACACACACACAACTCTCTCTCTCTCTCTCCTCTCTCTCCTCTCTCTCTCTCTCTCTCTCTCTCTCTCTCTTCGACTTTCATCACCTCAGAAACTACCACCTAAACCACTAACGACACTCGCCGCCCATCAGACACCTCTTGCTGGCACCACTGACCTTGGGAGGAATGTTCCGCGTGGCCCTGCGACGAGCTCGGCAGTCGTCCAGCAGTGTCCCCCTGGTCCGGGGGGAGCGGCTGCTGCCCTGTGTCGTCCTCCCGGGTCCAGGGCACCAGCTGGATGCCCTCCCTAAGGACGCAGTCCAGGCGAAAGTTCTCCCCCTCCGACACCTCCAGAGTTGAGGGCAGAGCCTTGGTGAAGTAGGGGGCTGGAACGGTGGAAGGAGAAGAAGGAGGAGGAGGAGTTGACGGTTTCCTAGTGCTAGTTTGTTTGAAAGTGTTCATTTTGTTTGGAAGTGCTCATTTTGTTTGACCCTTTCAGAAATACTGATGATGTTGGTGGTGGTGGTGGTGATGATGATGATGATGATGATGATGATGATGATGATGATGATGATAGTAATAACAATAAGAACAGCAAGAATGATACTACTACTACTACTACTACTACTACTACTACTACTACTACTACTAATGATAATGATAATAATGATGATGACAATGATAATAATAATAATAATAATAATAATGGTAATAAAGATAATAATAATAATGATAATGCTGATAATATCATCATCATCATTATTATTATTATTATTATTATTATTATTATTATTATATCATAATGATAACGCAATCATAGAAATTAGTGGCATCTCAGCGTTTAAGGTATTGGCGTCGCTTTCGGTCCCAGTGTAACGTGTTCTAATCACTCCCCGAGGGGGTTAGAAAGGGTGCGTACCCAAATCACTCCCAAGGGAGTTAATCCAGACCGACCCAACCTCCCCCCCACCCCCTCGCCTCCTTTGTTCCCAAATCATTTCCCCACCTTTAAATTCTCATTGTCTACAATGAACAAATATATCTAATCAAAGCACATTGCACCTGAATCTGAGATGGGGGGGGGGGGGGGGGGGGGGTTGGAGATGCGGGAAAAGCTGTGTCAATAAATATTCTAGGAGGTGAAGGACCATCTCTGATAACACATGACATTATGGAAGATGAGAGCTAAATGTCATTCTGTGAGGTTAGAGAACACGTTTGACAATAAACATCGTTCTGGGAGGTGAAAAAAAAACTGTACAAATAAATACCATTTTGGCGGATACGGAAACAGTTGTGCAAGTAAACATCATTCTGGGAGGTGAAGAAACAATTGTGACAACAAATATCATTCTGGGAGGGGAAGAAACAATTGTGACTACAAACATCATTGTGGGAGGTGAAGAAACAATTGTGACTACAAATATCATTCTTGGAGGTGAGAGAACGACTCTGACAACAAAGGTCGATCTGGGAGGTGAGGGAACACCTGTGATATTTCATGTCATTTTGGAAAATGATAGAACACCTGTGATATCACATGTCATTTTGGGAAGTGAAGGAACACCTGTGATATCACATGTCATTTTGGGAAATGAAGGAACACCTGTGATATCTCATGTCATTTTGGGAAGTGAAGGAACACCTGTGATATCACATGTCATTTTGGGAAATGAAGGAACACCTGTGATATCACATGTCATTTTGGGAAATGAAGGAACACCTGTGATATCTCATGCCATTTTGGGAAGTGAAGGAACTCCTGTGATATCACATGTCATTTTGGGGAGTGAAGGAACACCTGTGATATCACATGTCATTTTGGGAAATGAAGGAACACCTGTGATATCACATGTCATTTTGGGAAGTGAAGGAACACCTGTGATATCACATGTCATTTTGGGAAGTGAAGGAACACCTGTGATATCACATGTCATTTTGGGAAATGAAGGAACACCTGTGATATCACATGTCATTTTGGGAAATGAAGGAACACCTGTGATATATCATGTCATTTTGGGAAATGAAGGAACACCTGTGATATATCATGTCATTTTGGGGAGTGAAGGAACACCTGTGATATCACATGTCATTTTGGGAAATGAAGGAACTCCTGTGATATCACATGTCATTTTGGGAAGTGAAGGAACACCTGTGATATGTCATGTCATTTTGGGAAGTGAGGGAACACCTGTGATATCACATGTCATTTTGGGAAGTGAAGGAACACCTGCACACAACAAATGTCGTTCTGGGAGGTGAGGGAACACCTGTGATATCACATGTCATTTTGGGAAGTGAAGGAACACCTGCCACAACAAATGTCGTTCTGGGAGCTGAGGGAACACCTGTGAAAATCAATACCATTCTGGTCGAAGCGGAAACAGCTGTGCAAGTAAACGTCATTCTGGGGGGAAGGGGGGGAGGGGGTGAAGAAACACCTGTGAAAATCAATACCATTCTGGTCGATGCGGAAACAGCTGTGCACGTAAATGTCATTCTGGAGGGTGAAGAAACAACTGTGACCATAAATAGCATTCTGGGAAGTGAAAGAACGATTGCGACAAAATGTCAGTCTGGCAGGTGAGGAAACAAATGACAATGAATAATTATTCTGGAAGGTATGGAACAGCTGTGATTATAAATGTTATTCTTGGAGGTGAGGGAACATCTCTGACAATAGATGTTTATTCTGGGAATTGAAGGAACAATTGTGACAATCCAATTGATTATCTCGCCATAAGAGATTGCACGAGACGTTTCATAATGTCATTAAAATAGGAACTCTTGCAGATGAGGTACGGGAGCGTCAACTAAGTAACACTAACCTTACTGAATTAAAAAGAAAAACTAGACGTAGAGACACAGGCATCATTAGAGCGGGCATTAAACAAAACAAAAGGGTTAGGAATGGAACACTCGAATGTGAAATACCAAATCAAATGGAGATGAGAGGATTTTTGGTTTGAAAAGAAAAGAGAGCAGCCACTTGAATTGCACCTGGTTTTCTCTGTTTACCAGCCATCACTGCCAGTCTAAGGACAGACGTGACTTGAGGACAAAGCAGACAGTTGGGAGTTTTGGACACATGAGGAACAGTTAGGTTGCAAGATAGGTTTCATCTCAAAACAAAGAAGGTCGAGTTGTTTCAAGACAAAAGACGAGAGAGGTGATTTTGTGAAAAGGCGTGATGTGAGGACACAAGAGACATTTGTGCTTCCTGGACCAAACAAGACACGTGTGATTTCTGGACCAGGTGTGATTTCTGGACCAAGGAAGACAGGTGTGATTTCTGGATCAAGGAAGACAGATGTGATTTCTGGACCAAGGAAGACAAGTGTGATTTCTGGACCAAGGAAGACGATGTGATTTCTGGACCAAGGTAGGCAGATGTGATTTCTGGACCAAGGAAGACAGATGTGATTTCTGGACCAAGGAAGACAGATGTGATTTCTGGACCAAGGAAGACAGATGTGATTTCTGGATCAAGGAAGGTCAGGTTGTGATTTCTGGACCAAGGAAGACAGATGTGATTTCTGGACCAAGAAGACAGATGTGATTTCTGGATCAAGGAAGGCAGGTGTGATTTCTGGACTCAAGGAAGAAGGTATGATTTCTGGACCAAGAAGACAGATGTGATTTCTGGATCAAGGAAGACAGGTGTGATTTCTGGACCAAGGAAGACAGATGTGATTTTGGACTGAAGAAGGTTTCTTTTGGACAAAAAAATAGGTGTGATTTCTGGACCATAGAAGACAGGTGTCATTTCTGGACCAAAAAAATAGGTTTGACATCTGGACCAAAGAAGACAGGTGTGATTTGTGGACCAAAGAAGACAAGTGTGATTTGTGGACCAAAGAAGACAGGTGTGATTTGTGGACCAAAGAAGACAATGTGATTTGTGGACCAAAGAAGACAGGTGTGATTTGTGGACCAAAGAAGACAGGTGTGATTTGTGGACCAAAGAAGACAAGTGTGATTTGTGGACCAAAGAAGACAGGTGTGATTTGTGGACCAAAGAAGACAGGTGTGATTTCTGGACCAAACAAGATAGGTGTGATATCTGGACCAAACAAGATATGTGTGATTTCTAGACCCAAGAAGACAGGTGTGATTTCTGGACCAAAGAAGACAGGTGTGATTTCTGGACCAAGAAGACAGGTGTGATTTCTGGACCAAAGAAGACAGGTGAAATCTGGACCAAATAACACAGGTGTGATATCTCGACAGATGTGAACTGAGGACGAAGGAAGCAGGTGTGATTTTAGGACAAAAGAAGACACGAGTAATCCCACGATAGGTGTGATGTGTAGACAAAGAAGGCAAAAGTGATTTCAATATAAAAAAAATATGTAGGTTTGTGTTCAGGGTAAAAGAGAGGTGTGATTCGAGGACAAATGAAGGTGGACGTTGATTTCAAGGAGAAGAAGAAGAGAATGATTGGATAACAAAGAAGATAATTGGTGTCATCTTAGTCAAAGAGGCAAGTGTGATCCTCAGACATAGAAGAGCTACTGAGTTAATTTGATTTAGAAATGGCGACAAGTTGTAAACAGCTCCCAAGGGTGAGATTAATATTGTTGATGAATAAGAATGAATAGAGATCAGATATATCTATATGCTAAAGCAAGACAGTGTCGTAAGATATGACAATGAAGATGTTGATATTGAAGCAAAAACGCGCAAGGTTTTTTTTTTCCATGAAAAGGCCACATGATTATGCCATTTTTGTTGGAAGATGTGGGAAATCGGGGGACGAGTTAGACACGCACAAATTAAATTGGTAGAACGAAGAGGGGACGGGAGGATTCACAGGGAATGAAGATTCACTCACAATAAACATCATCACCCATACCTTCAGTCTTTTCTTCCGACTCTTCACCTGTGGGGATTTCAAACAGCACTTTCAGACATGATGTCGATGATCTCGTGAAAACAATTTCCTTGTTGGTATATTTTCTGTTCTGTTTTTTTTTTCCTTTTTTTTTTTGTTTGTTTATTTTGTTTTGTTTTTTCTTACATTCATACAAATCAAGCCAGACAAGAATATGGACTAGTAAGGGTTACATGTTCTGTGAACTGTAGATATGTCTTCTTTTTCTGTTTTTATTTAGTGTCTCATCTTCTTAGCAACATCATTCTCAGCCTGGCTTCTCTCCCTTACACAGGCACACTCTGACTCGCTTTATCGTCGCTTCAGCACCAGCACTCTATAGGGAGGCTTTGATATAAAGCTCATTATAAACCCATAGCACCAAACACTCTATATGGGAGGCTTTGATATAAAGCTCATTATAAACCCATAGCACCAACACTCTATAGGGAGGCTTTGATATAAAGCTCATTATAAACCCATAGCACCAACACTCTATAGGGAGGCTTTGATATAAAGCTCATTATAAACCCATAGCACCAACACTCTACAGGGAGGCTTTGATATAAAGCTCATTATAAACCCATAGCAGAAGGCCCTTCATTAATGCTGCGTCACTTTGTCGGTACTCGGCTGTTCTGATCCAATACAAGCAGGGCATATCTATCTGTCTCGCCTCGCTATTCATGTGTTATGGCGAAACAACTGTGAGTGGGCTTCTCTCTCCAGATATGACAACACCAACACCACCATCCACAGACAATCCTCTTGATCTTGTCGACACTGAAGACTTAGACAAGAACTACCGCTCCGCATGGATGTGAGAAGTGGAAAATAAAAAGAAGATTGTAATTGAAGTTGCCATTAGAGCAGGGTATAAGGGGTCAGCTGACTTGGAGAAGGTACTTTTTATGATCGTTACTGAAGAGGATGGAGAAGATGCTGGTGAAATTTTATCCGCACTTCTTTTCATAACATCAAAGCGTAAAGGGTGCTGCAGTCCTATTGCATCATCCCCGAGGGGGACAGTGGACGTCCAGGACATTGCATTTTGGAAGATCAGTTTTCAGCCTAAAGCGAATAACCTGTGGATAGTACTTGTAACCTACAAGGCTTTCAAAATAGTCAATACATTTTTTTCCCTTTCACACACATCTCTCTCTCTCTCTCTCTCTCTCTCTCTCTCTCTCTCTCTCTCTCTCTGTCTCTGTCTCTGTCTCTGCCTCTGCCTCTGCCTCTGTCTCTCTCTCTCTCTCTCTCTCTCTTACAAAGGGTAAGGCATACACTATGTCACACATTGCACATACGCACACTCCCACTACTCTCTCTCTCTCTCTCTCTCTCTCTCTCTCTCTCTCTCTGTGCACACGTGTATACAAACGCACGTGTACTCGCACTCGTACATGCAAACGCACATTTGAGAGACAGACATACCGATAGACAGACATAAGAATAAAAGCGACCGGAGCTGAGAGGCTCCCGTAATGCAGGTGACAAACAAACTAATGCACAGCCCTAGACAGACAGATAGACAGACAGACAGCCAGACAGCCAGCCAGCCAGACAGACAGACAGACTGACAGACTGACAGACCAGGTGGCGAAAGAGCTATCAATTACTCACAGACCTGATGGTATTTGTTGTGAGGGTGGGCCAGTGGCGGTTTGGGTGCGCTGTAGTCACCACTGCACACACACACACACAACACACACACACAGACACACACAGACACACACACACACACACACACACACACACACACACACACACACACCACACACACATGCGCGCGCGCGCACGCACGCACACACGCACGGACACACGCACGCACGCACGCAGGCACGCACGCAGACACGCACGCACGCACGCACGACACACACTCACACACACACACACACACACACACACACACACACACACACACACACACACACACACACACACACACATAACTGAAAATAAATCTGATTCTCACACTGTGGCAGATTAAAGACACATCGTTCACTCAACTCATCGGTCATTGGTGAAGCGACGAGTTAGAGACCTAGAGACTTCAACTTCTCTTAGGGGCCAGCAGCATAATAGCATCGCCCACCTCCTCTCCTCTACACCTATACCTTCCCCGCTCTGCAAAAGATGGACGAGGTGGTAGTAATAATCATGGATTATGAATGTATTGAATTTGCGTGGCGTGGACACCGGTAATTAATAAATATCAACTGATCTCTGTCTCTCTGTCTCTCTGTCTCTGTCTCTGTCTCTCTCTCTCTCTCTCTCTCTCTCTCTCTCTCTCTCTCTCTCTCTCTCTCTCTCTCTCTCTCTCTCTTCTTATAGCATTCATACGATCAACAATATCTCTTATACAAATGATCTGTCACATGATGTAGGTGTTTACTTCAAACAGTTCCCCCGCGCCTCCCCTATCCCTTCAAATCGTATCCCTCTCATTTGAATGTAACGTCAATAAATGTCAAATGTCTTGCTTTGATAACCTAGTCATTACATTTGACCATAAAAGATCCACAATCAGG
>CM065715.1:13712857-13720357 GCA_033310375.1 Conus canariensis
GTTTCGGCCATCAGTGTCCATGTCTCGCAACCATATAACAGGATGGAGACCACTAGTTTCAGTACATCAGCGGGGAGCGACACGCGCTAAACAGCCAGACAAAGACCAACAAACTAACACCAGGGATGCAAAGAATGGCAGGACAAGACAGACATGAAGACAGACAGCCAGACCTACAGACAGACAAACAAACAGGCATACCTACAGACCGACAGACTGACAGACAGACAGACCTTGGACACGCAGGGTAGCCGTGGACTTGCAACGGCCGGAGCGGGACTTGGCCAGTACCAAGTAGAGTCCGGCGTCGCTGGCCTTGACCTTGCGGATGGTCAGCGTGGACCCGCCCTTCCCGTCTGACGTCACGGTGACGCGTGAGGAGGAGTTGTTGATCTCCATCATGTCCTTTTGCCTGGTGACCCCCGCCCCAAGGCACAGGATGACAGTGTGGTATACAGCAGTCGAGAAGGTATGCTCTCTCTCTCTCTCTCTCTCTCTCTCTCTCTCTCTCTCTCTCTCTCTCTCTCTCTCTCTTACGTTGATGTATCGTTACTTTCCTTCGTCATTAAAGTGACATTGTAATTAGATCCCCTCTTCAGGAGGGGCTGTGGCCTAACCTCAATAAACCATTTTCTCTCTCTCTCTCTCTCTCTCTCTCTCTCTCTCTCTCTCTCTCTCTCTCTCTCTCTCCATTTATTTAGAGACCCAACTGTCTATAACTTCGTGAAATAGTTCTCAATTTTTCTTCTTTTTTTTGTTGACTAAAGTGGAGCAAAGGTAAATAAAAGCAGCTGAGAAGGATTTCAATTAAATCTGATCGAGGAGGAACAAAAATAATAATAATAATAAACATAATGATGAAAATGTCCCAGTTCACAACAGGTGTCTGATGGATACAAATGGTTGAAACATATGTCATAAGGCGACTTGGCCTCGAGGCATCCACCCATCCTTGAGATTCAGTTGGGTTCCAGGCAGGAAAAAAAATAAAAGAAAAGAAAGAAAGAAAAAGAGAAAGAAAGAAAAAGAACAAGATGCAAAGCATATAAACATACTCCCAGTACAGTGACAGACAGGGGAGACAATTTCCAGTTAGTGGAAGAAAAAAACTTGACGGTGCGGTGGTTATTTCCCTTACCGGACTTGATTTTTTTTTTAATTATCATTTATAGCTGTTAGTAACGCCTATTCTGGTAAAATAAAACATCGGGCATCATCCATGACCCATAACGAACATATCTACAAATTTTCAGAAAGATCGGCCCAGAAGTTTTGTCTGGAGCGAGTGGAACACGGACGGACACACAGACAGACAGACAGACACACAGACACACAGACAGCATTTCTTCGTTACCACTGTAAAGTACTCCCTGTTGTATAAGAACTGGGAGTATAAAAATGAAAAAAGAAATGGCGGTAGTATAACGGGCATCCAGAAGTCATGACCCGGATGCGGTCCACCCCTCTTAGACAGATAGGAGTTAAAGGCCGGCAAATTTTCGTAAGGAGAGGTGGAGAGGTGGGGGTGAGTAGGCGGGGGGTGGGGGCGTGGCTTCTTCTTCTGCTCTATAGCTTTTTGCAGAGCTTCATCCTATTCATTCTGTTCTTCTTTTTCATTGCTGCGGCGATCAATACTCAAAGAGAGAGATGGGGAAGGAGGGAGAGGGGGAAGGAGGGAGAGGGGGAGGGGAGAGAGAAAGGGGGGAGGAAGAGTCACGACAGGCAGACAAACAGGCAGACAGACAGACGGACAGACAGACGGACAGACAGACGGACAGACAGACGGACAGACGAACAGACAGAGAGAGAGAAAGAGAGACAGACAGACAGATAGACAGACAGACGAACAGACAGACAGAAACATACAGACAGACAGACAGACAGACAGACAGACAGACAGACAGACAGACAGAGAGGGAGAGAAGACAAGACTATGACTGACCATCTGAAGTCTGGCAGAGGCTTCCCTGTGGCGAGACATCTCAGGCTGACGTCCACCCGCTCCCTCACCACCAGACAGACAGACAGAGAGACAGACAGACAGACAGACAGATAGACAGAGAGAAGACAAGACTATGGACCGACCATCTGAAGTCTGGCAGAGGTTTCCCTGTGGCGACACAGGTCAGGGTGACGTCCACCCCCTCCCTCACCACCAGGTCCTGCAGCTGTGTCAGGAAGCGAGGCCTGAAGATCTCCACCTCTATGGTCTTCATCACCTCCTCCCCTGCCGCACAGACAGACAGACAGACAGACAGACAGACAGACAGACAGACACACACACACACACACATACACACACACACACGCGCGCGCGCGCGCGCATACACACGCACACACACAGGCACGCACGCACGCACGCACACACACACACACACACACACACACACACACACACACACACACACACAAAACACACACACACACACACACACACACATGCACGCACACACGCACGCACGCACACGTGCACGCACGCACGCACGCACACACACACACACACACACACACACAACACACACACACACACACACACACACACACACACACACACACACACGGGTATGTGGACATATGAACAATAATTTTCTGAGGAAAATCACATGGAGTACTGTGTGGATGGATGGATGGATGCAGAGAGAGAGAGAGAGAGAGAGAGAGAGAGAGAGAGAGAGAGAGAGAGAGAGAGAGAGAGAGAGATGGATGAATGGATGGACGGATGGATGGATTGATAGATAGATGGAAAAATACAAAATGGATGGATGGATAGATAGATAGACAGACAGATAGGCAGACAGACAGACAGATAGAAAGATAGATAGACAGGGAGACAGACAGACAGATAGAGAGATAGATAGGTAGATAGATAGAGAGAGATAAACAGACAGAAGATAGATAGATAGATAGATAGATAGATAGATAGATAGATAGATAGATAGATAGATAAACAGATAGAACAAAATGAGAGAGAGAGAGAGAGACAGAGGCAGAGGCAGAGAGATGAATGGACGTATGGATGGATGGGTAGACAGATAGATCGAGTTCAAATGGATTGGGGAGGGGGGGGGAGGGGGGTCTAAACTGAGGCCCTGTCAGTTGAGATGCTGAAGGTAATAGAAACATTTGAGGGGTATAGGGGACCTGTACTGAAGATTAAAAAAAGCTCTTATTCAATTCAAAAACATAGGCGGGGAGGTAAACGGCGGGGGGGGGGGGGGGGGGGGAGGGGAGGGGGAGGAGGTCCAAGCAACCAGAAAGCCCCCTTCCCCCTCCCCCCCTCCCCCACATAGATGCACCACACACACACACACACACACACACACACACACACACACACACACGGGGGGAGGGGGGGGGAGACAGACACACAGACAGACGGACAGACAGACAGACTTTGCAGAGGCAGACAGATAGACAGACAGATAGACAGCCAGAAAGACAGACAGAGATATAGAGACAGAGAGACAAACAGACAGGAAAGAATCGTGCTGCACGTGCAGCGAAGCCCTTTACCTTCAATGGTGACTGTGGCGTCACAGGACACAGTGCCGTGGTCGTTGTAGGCCTCACAGGTGTAGACCCCGCCATGCTGCCGACACACCCTCGCCACCTCCAGTGTCAGTGAGCCGTAATTATTCTGCATGACACAGGAGAGAGAGAGAGAGAGAGAGAGAGAGGAGAGAGAGAGAGGAGAGAGAGAGAGAGAGAGAGAGAGAGAGAGAGGAGATGTATGTCGATTTATTCACGAGGAGAGAGAGAGAGAGAAGAGAAGAGACAGAACAGAGAGACAGAGAGAGACAGAGAGAGACAGAGAGAGAGAGAGATGTATGTCGATTTATTCACGAGAGAGAGAGAGAGGGAGGGACAGAGAGAGAGAGAGAGAGAGAGTGAGAGAGAGAGAGAGAGATGTATGGCGATTTATTCACGAAAGAGAGAGAGAGAGAGAGAGAGAGAGGAGAGAGAGAGAGAGAGAGAGAGAGAGAGAGAGAGAGATGTATGGCGATTTGTTCACGAGGAGAGAGAGGAGAGAGAGAGAGAGAGAGAGAGAGAGAGAGAGAGAGAGAGAGAGATGCATGGCGATTTTTTCACGAGAGGAGGAGGAGAGAGAGGAGAGAGAGAGAGAGAGAGAGAGAGAGAGAATGTTGCTTATAGCCCAGCCGACCACAAAGGGCCGTATCAGGGCTGTCTCCGCGTTGAAGTCAACTCACAAGTCATTAAAAAAAAAAAACAACAGAAAATCTCTTTTACACAATCCTTTAAAGTACACCTTCTGAAAACACACCAGGAATTTCGTTAAAGAGTAATCTTAGATCAGATGAAAAATGTTTATCCCTTAAAGAAATCCAAAGATCACATCATGTGGGACATCTCTGAACAAGGTTTTCACGGAGTCTGCTGTAATGGTAATAGATAGCACTGTTGCTTATAGTCCAGCCGACCGCAAAGGGCCATATCAGGACTTTCACCGCGTCGAAGTCAACACACTAAAAAATAAAAAGGGCAAAAAACCCTCATTCACATTACCCTTAAAAACACACCTTTTAAAAACACACCGCAAATTTTTTTTTAATTTTTTTTTCGTAAAATTTTAGATCAGACGAAAAATGTTGATCTCTTTCAGAAATTTAAATTTCACATCAGGAGGGACACCTCTTAACAAAGTTTTCATGGAGTCTGCTGTAAAGTGTCCATGGCTTAACATCATGTAAGTCCCTACACTCTAAAATGACACAGGAGACAATATGATGATAACAGTGATGAAAGAAAGAAAAGATAATGATAATAACAGTCATATAATAATTGCGGTATTGATAAAGCGCACGCCATTTCTTACATCGGGAACCCAGTTCACTATGGCGCTTTCCATTCACTGAAACCGAACCTACACCGAAACTATTCTTTCCTCCTCCCTCCTCCCTTCTTCCTCCCCTCCCCCTCCCCCTCACTGACGAACCAACCCCTCTCCTCTCTCCATCCCTCTCATCCGTCCAAGCTAGCACACAAAGGTTACGACATAACTCAGGGTACGGTGAATGCGCGAAACAGGCATGTGCTTTCTTTGTAGGCTGTGATAAAACTCGGGTTGAGAGTGTGTGTGTGTATACAGGTTAGCGTTTCTTACAACTACATACATTCAGCGGGCTTACTTTGGCTTGTGTTGTTGCGTTGTGTTGTGTTGTTCATACGGTGCATTGCATAATAGTGAGTTGCATTGCATATGCGCTGTTTTACCTTGCAGTTCTTTGTTGTTGTTGTTGTTATCATCTTTCTTTGTGTGTGTGTGTGTGTGTGTGTGTGTGTGTGTGTGTGTGTGTGTGTGTGTGTGTGTGTTGTTCATTGTTTTGCTTGATAATGCAATACATTCTTTTAGGCTGACATTGTCCAGTAATGTTTTGTAGGCCCGTTTCGCTTGTTGTGTATTTCTTGATGCCGTTTCGCTTTCCTTTGTTTTTCTGTGCTTGTGCTTTGCTTTGCTTTGCTTTGCTTAGCTTTGTGCTGTCTCTTGTGCTGTGTTATCTGTGTAGTTAAATGCTGTGTTGTTTTGTAGTACGCTGTACCAGGCTGTCATGTGCTTTGTTTTTGACTCGCTTCGCATTTGTATTATGTGCTGTGATGTACCGCGTTTTTGAAATTTCTCATCAAACCTATTTTACCAAAAAACTGGTTGCTGTTTTTGTTGTTGATGTTGTTGTTGTTGTAGCTGTTCTCGTTGTTGTTGTTGTAGCTGTTGTTATTCTTGTTTTTGTTGTAGATGGTGGTGTTGTTTTTTATTGCAGTATTGTTATTGTTGCTGCTGATGTCGTTGTTGTTGTAGCTGCTGTTGTTGTTGTCGTTGTTTTTGTTGTTATAGCTGTTGTTGTTGATGTTGTTATAGCTGTTGTTGTAGTTGTTGTTGTTGCTGTTGTTGTTGTTGTTGTTGATGATGATGATATTGTTGTTGTTGTTGTTGCTATCGTTGTTATTTTTCTTGTTGTTATTTTGCTGTAGCTTTTGTTGTTGTTGAAGCTGTTGTTGTTGTTGCTGTAGCTGTTGGTATTTTGTTGTAGCTGTTTTTGGTGTTGTTTTTGTTATTTTGTAGTAGCTGTTGTTGTTGTTGTTGCTGTTGCTGTGTGTTGATGTTATTTTGTTGTAGCTGGTGGTGGTGGTGGTGGTGGTGTCTTAGTTGTAACTGGTGGTGGTGGTGGTGTTGTCTTAGTTGTAACTGGTGGTGGTGGTGGTGTTGTCTTAGTTGTAACTGGTGGTGGTGGTGGTGTTGTCTTAGTTGTAACTGGTGGTGGTGGTGGTGGTGGTGGGGATTTAAATGTTGTGGCTGTTGTTGTTCTTGTTCTTGTTATTGTTCTTTTTGTAACTTTTGTAGTTATTGTTGTCGTTGCTGCTGCTGATGATGATGATGTTACTGCTGCTGTTGTCATGTGGCCACGATAGTCCTGCACTGACCTTGATGGTGAAGCCCATGCCGGGGCGGATCTCCAGCCCCTCTTTCAGCCAACGGACGTGTGGCTCTGGCAGACCGGTGACGGAGCAGTGCAGGTGCAGACTGAGACCGTCTGGCACTCGTTTGTTCTTCAGCTTGGCCGTGAACTCAGGGGCCACCAGCAGTCTGTAGTCAGCAGGTGACTTTGGTTCCGGGCCTGTGGAATTCACAGGTTATGTCAGGGTGGCGTGCGGTTGTTAGTGTTAAAAGAAATATTCATGTGAAGTGGGTGTGTGTTAACGTAATTGGTTTGAACAAAGTACTGGTTTCAAACTTGTTTAGCTGGAAGAGTATTCAAAATGAGGGAGTGAAGTTATTTAAATGTCTGATCAGCGACAATGTGTACCTTCGGGAACGTTGTATAGGGGTGGTAGGATAGCTATCAGCCTTATCTTTATTGAAAATGTTTAAAACACGGTAAGGCAGTCCTGTCGCCATTGTCAATAGATCTGCTACACGCAAAACATGAG
Source organism: Conus canariensis (assembly GCA_033310375.1). Classification (NCBI taxonomy): domain Eukaryota; kingdom Metazoa; phylum Mollusca; class Gastropoda; order Neogastropoda; family Conidae; genus Conus; species Conus canariensis. The sequence continues at coordinate 13,719,803 of CM065715.1, forward strand.
ACACAACAAAAAACAATGTAACGCAGAACAGCAAAATCCAAAAAAACAATACAGCAAAGTATAACATAATACAAACAGGATGGTACAGAAAAGGTACAGTGCTGTATAACATAGCACAGAACATCATCATGTAAGAAAAATTACAGTTCAATATGATATAGGGTAGGGGCTTAGAATGTGTACCAGCTTCCAATTTGTACCACACTGATTTCAGTCAAATTATTGCTTGAAATTTCCGATTGGGCTGTGTTTTGAAACCTTACTTCCTGTTGGTTTATGACGCAAACTACAATGGTGGCATCCACTTCACGTGAAAAGCGGTAAGTGAAGTTGCTTTTAAAACATCAACACGAAAAATGTTTGACTGGGGCCGGAATAGCTCAGTTGGTAGAGCGCCGGACTCTAGTGATCCTGGAGTTGTGGGTTCGCATCTCCGCCGGGCCGTTTCGGTACAGGGGGATTCTTCCCTCGGAGTTAACATTGGTTCTAACTCCATTCCCCATACAGTCCTTCGAATGAGACTATAAACCGAGGTTCCGTGTGTGAATGCACGCA
>CM065715.1:13722857-13725357 GCA_033310375.1 Conus canariensis
CAAACAAAGAGGATTCGTTCGTGGACCTGTTCCGGAAACTGTTGGTGAGGGAGAGGGGTGGGGCAGATGGGGTGTGTGTGTGTGTGTGTGTGTGTGTGTGTGTGTGTGTGTGTGTGTGTGTGTGTGTGGGAGAGAGAGAGAGAGACAAAACACTGCTGTTTCTGATCTTCAATGCAAGAAAACATCACTAAGCACCTGCTGTGTGGTAGCTGGCCACTCACGGCCTTATCAGACTCACTGCCCTTACGGAGAGAGGAGAGAGAGAGAGAGAGAGAGAGAGAGAGAGAGAGAGAGAGAGAGAGAGAGAGAGAGAGATGACATTATTGACATTGATCCATCGACAGTTCATGTGGTCAATAGTTCTTGACATTCTCACCCCTCGTTATAGTTCGGCATCCCCAATAAAACTGTCCTCCTGCCACGTGTATTTCTGAACATCACCTATCACGTGAAGTCAAAATAGCTTCAAGCTCTGTCTCCCTTCATGTACAGGTTTTCATTCAACGCCTACCTTGCGCTGAAGAGATCAAAGCTAAGTGACAAATTCGTTCATTGTCATTGTCCTATTTGCTTGTGTCTTGCCTGAAGAAGACCTAAGAGGTCGAGATGCGTCGTGTTTTGTCTTGTGACTCGTTTGTCCACGTTTCTCTTGGCGGTTCGCTAACATTTATTTAAGATTTGTTTAGATTTCCGCCTGCAGTCGTCTCAGTTTGCAACTATACCATGATCTAGTTCACACTCCACAAAGTTTCCTCTGAACTTAATGGGATCCACCGGTCATTCATTGTCAAATAATCCCCCCACCCCCCACCCCAACATCCCTGCAACTCCCTTGTCTAGTGTAGAGCGATGGTCAGAAGTGGATGCGAGGCAATGCAATGCCAAAAACAAGATGCAAAACATATATACGTACTCCCAGTACAGTAGTAAAACAAAAAGAATAAAATATATATAAATCAGTCACTATAGCACTTTCTCCCCTTTTTAGTGGTAAAAATTTTGTATGTAAGAGAAAAGAAAAAAAATGTTGGTCTCCCCGGCGGGGAATAGAACTCTAGACTCCCGCGTGACAGGCAGGGATACTAACCACTATACTACCGAGGAACTTACAAAGTTTGGTTACACACAAGTTTATAAACCGTTATTGCAAGAAGGGAGACAATTTCCAGTTAGTGGAAAGAAAAAACTCAACAGCGTGGTGGTTATTTCCCTTATCGGACTTGATTTCTTAAAATTATCATTTATAGCCGTTAGTAACGGCTATTCGGATAAAATAAAACATTGGGCATCATCCCTGACCCATAATGAACATACCTACACATTTTCAGAAAGATCGGCGCAGAAGTTTTGTCTGGAGGGGTGGAACACATTTTGATCACGGACAGACATACAGACACACAGACACACAGACAGCATTTTTTCGTTCCCATTGTAAAGCACTCCCTGTTCTACAATGACCATGCGCACAGTGTACTCAATACAGTTTCCTGAAGTATGTGGTGTCAGTGTGCTGGCATTTGTTAGAGAGAGTGTAGATGCCAAGTGACCCCCTCTTCACCCTCCCTGCCTTCCATCGTTTCATCCTCTCTACCTGTCCACACCCCCCCCCCTCCTCCTCCTTCTTCCGGTGCCCTTTCCCCGAGTATTTAAGTGCCCCTGTCCCACCCTTCTCTGCTCCCTTCCCCCTCCCCTTCTCAAAGTCTATGACCGCTGCCTACATTAGTACCAATACAACAGCGTGTCCTTTAGGTCTGAGTAAACCTTGACCAAAATCTGAAGACACAGTTTATTATTATTATTATTATTATTATTATCATCATCATTATCATTAGTATTATTATTATTATCATTACTAATACGACGATTTAAATTATAATTAAAATTATTATTTTTATTATTAGTATTATTATCATTTTGCTGAATATAGGCATTTCTCTAGAGAGAGAGAGAGAGTGTGTGTGTGTGTGTGTGTGTGTGTGTGGTGGAGAGAGAGAGAGAGAGAGAGAGAGAGAGAGAGAGAGAGAGAGAGAGAGAGAGAGGTACATTTTTCTAGAAGGGGAAACAAATCTGGCAGGGAACTCCGTTTCATCAGACTGGTGACAGCAATGATGATGACGACGATGATGATGGTATGCTGAGGATGAAGATAAGGCTTAGGTGATAACGATGGTGATAATGGCGTACTGATGATGAAGATAACGATGGTGTGGAGATGATTCTATGAAGATACAGATCAGCATGAAACGAACATGATGGTGTGATGATGATGAATATCAAAAAGGTGTGAAATGAAGACGTTATATTGGTGGTGATGGATTAGGGTGATATGATGATGATGATGATGATGATGATGATGATGATGATAATGATGGATATCACAAAGGTGTGAAATGAAGGCGTTATATTGGTGGTGATGGATTAGGGCGATATGATGATGATGGTGATGATGATGATGATGATGATGATGATGATGATGGTGATTATGATGATGATGATGATG
>CM065715.1:13740357-13742857 GCA_033310375.1 Conus canariensis
AGTAACTGTTAGTGTAAATATTGTGAAAATCACACGTGAAAATAGTTACTTTTTAGCTGAAAACGATAGTTCACTGGCTTTTACGCTGTGAAGACATCAGAGAATCAGTCAAAAGAAAGACAACAATCTTATGACCTTATCAAGTCGCCAGCAGTGAAAAAAAAATATATATATAGTCGTTATTTCTAGCCCCCCTCATTCTGCGCAAAATATTTTCAATGTTCTACAGTCAACGCAACAATGTCAATGACACCATCTTTTTACACTAGTAACTTCAGAATGGAGCTGCACTCTAACTATGTTATTTTCAGAATGGAGATGCACAGTAATTACAATAATTAACTGACTAAATTTAACTGACTAAATTAAGTTCAGAATGGAGATGCACATTATCTACAGTAATTAGAAAAGGGAGATGTGCACCAACTACGCTAACTACAGAAGCGAGACGTGCACTAACTACACTAATTTTAGAACGGGTATGTACGCCAACCAGACTAACTATAGAAGAGAGATGCGCACTCACCATACTTACTTCAGAACGGGGATACTAACTAAACTAATTTCAGAATGACAATGCTTAGTGACCACACTTACTACAAACTGGAGATACACACTAACTACATTAACTTCAGAATGGAGATACACATTAACTACATTAACTCAAAATGGAGATACACACTAACTACATTAACTTCAGAATGGAGATACACATTAACTACATTAACTTCAAAATGGAGATACACACTAACTACATTAACTTCAGAATGGAGATACACATTAACTACATTAACTTCAAAATGGAGATACACACTAACTACATTAACTTCAGAATGGAGATACACATTAACTACATTAACTTCAAAATGGAGATACACACTAACTACATTAACTTCAGAATGAAATTACACACTAGCAACATTAACTTAAGAAGGGAGATACACACTAACTACATTAACTTCAGAAGGGAGATGTACACCCTAACTATAAAAACTTCAGAACGGAGGTATATACTAACTACACTAACTATTGCATGGAGTTGTATACTACCTATATCTATCCCAGAATGGGGATGCACACTATCTACACTAAGCTGTGAATGCCGATGCACACGAACTACAGTTGACTTCAGAATGGTGATGCACACAGACTACATTAGCCGTAGATTGGTGATGCACACAGACTACATTAGCCGTAGATTGATGATGCACACTGACTACATTAGCCGTAGAATGGTGATGCACACAGACTACAATAGCTGTAGATTGATGATGCACACTGACTACATTAGCTGTAGATTGGTGATGCACACTGACTACATTAGCTGTAGATTGGTGATATACACACTGACTACATTAGCTGTAGATTGGTGGTGCACACTGACTACATTAGCTGTAGATTGATGATGCACACTGACTACATTAGCTGTAGATTGATGATGCACACTGACTACATTAGGTGTAGATTGGTAATGCACACTGACTACATTAGCTGTAGAATGGAGATGTACACTGACTACATTACTTTTGGAATTGAGATACACACTAACTACACTAACTTCAGAATGGAGATGCACACTAACTACACTAATACAGAAAGGACATGTGCACTATCTATACTAACTTCATAATGGAGATGCACACTAACTATACTAACTAAGATGATAATTATGTGCAATATCTACACTAACTTCAGAATGGAGATACACACTATCTGAACTAACTACACAACGAAAATGCACAGTAACTACAGAATGGATATGTGCAGTAACTACACTAACCTCTCTAACTACAGAATGGTGATGCGAAGAACTACAGAATGGAAATGCGAGTCAAATATACTCACGTGAGAATGAAGACTCGCAATATCTTTATTAACTAGAGGATGGAGTTGTACACTGCCCCCACAGACTGAAGATGCACAGAGATGCACATTAGCCGCAAAAAAGGATGTATGGCAACTGCAGAATGGACATAAACACAAACCACTTCTTCTTCTTCTTCTTCAGCGTTCCAGTATCTGGTAGCGTGTGAACTCGTTCTACCCTGTTGGGATACTCACACTATATTCGAGAGTATAGTCAGTTCACTCCGACTTCGTTGAGTGCAGAAATTTGTGGGAAGTAGGTGTGGAAAAAGACAGATAAAATATATGGTAGACAGAAAGGACAGTAGACGACAGTACAGCAAAGGAGGAGACAGAGTTACTGAGAGCGAAAGGAAAAGGGGACGTTACTAGTACAGAATGTCCAAAGGAGGGGAACCATTTGTACAAAAGACCCCCCGGTATCCCCACGGGGACACTAACTATAAAATGGAACTGGGCACTAAACTACAAAATGGAAATACGTAATACACCACACGTGAAGGAGATACGCACTTAATAACAGAATAGAAATGTGAATTAATTACACTAATTACAAAACAGAGATTCACACCAGCGATGCTCACTACCGTATGGAGATATACAATTACTTCATTAACTAAAGAACGAAGATGCG
>CM065715.1:13747857-13750357 GCA_033310375.1 Conus canariensis
CATGTGGTTAAGATGAATACAATTATTTTCTTCGACATGTGGTTAAGATGAATACAATTATTTTCTCTTCAACATGTGGTCGACATAGAACACAATCATTTTCTTCGACATGTGGTTAAGATGAACATAATTATTTTCTTCGACATGTCGTCGACAGGGAACACAATTATTTTCGTCGACATGTGGTCAATATAGAACACAATCATTTTCTTCGACATGTGGTTAAGATGAATACAATTATTTTCTTCGACATGTCGTCGACAGGGAACACAATTCTTTTCGTCGACATGTGGTCGACACGAACACAATTCCTTTCTTCGCGATCAATGAAAGGTCGCCACAAGAAATAGTCGTCGCACATGTCGCCAGGTGTCACCGCAGTAGGCCTACGACACAAACATATACTCTTTCCGACACCCACGAGAATTTTCCCCATCAACAAAGAAATTCCAACACAAAAACTACCACAAGTGACGTCGACACAGGCCAGTGAACTCTTAGACCGCTGCCTCAGCAGCCCAGTGCTATTCGCTTCTTCCACCACGACGAAAAAACAAAAGAAGGAAGAAAGTTGACTCCCTTTGGCCAGCCGGGGCTCCTCTTCTTCTTGCTTGTCTCCCCCTAGTTCTTTCACCACCGCGTGTACTACTGCTTCTCAGAGAGAGAGGCCCGACAGCCCAGAAAGTGGCTGCCGAGATCCACCAGCGCTACCGCCATCCTTTTGCTCTCATCATCATCACCCTCCCGCTTACTTACTACTCCTTCCCCCCCTCTCTCTCTCTCTCTCTCTCTCTCTCTCTCTGCTCCACGGAACAGCCTGCCTCAATGTAATCCCCGCCCTCAACTTTTGCTACATTCGTCGGATTACTAGGAGGAGGAGGAGGAATACATCGCCTCTCTCTGGCTCAGTGTCGGGCTGCGTTCCAGACAAAGCTGAAATAGACCCCCACCACCACCACCCCCCCCCCCCACACACACACACCCCTCCACCCTTCACCCTCCATCCCCAACCCTCCACCTCCCCCCACCCACCCACCCCAACCTCACCCCTTAAAAGTGGGTGGATGACGTCACGCATCAGAACGGTTGGAATGGCTCTTTCCCTCCCCACCCCCACCCCTCCCCATTCATCTCTCTTGTCACTATCTACCGTCCTCCCTCCCAAACTTCTCATCTTCCCCCCCCCCCCCCACCTAATCCCCCCTCTCTCTCTCTCTCTCTCTCTCTCAACGCCCACTCGTTCCCCCAACCTCCCCCCCCCTCCCCCCCCCCCCTTGAGTCACCCCACCCACTTCGCTCAACCCTCACCCAACCCCCCCCCCCCCCCCCCCCCTCACCCCACCACCTCCTGTCAGACTGCTCACAAGAAACACCTGTCTGGTGGTCCGTTCTTTCCTACAAGGCTTTTAGTGGTCCTAGCAGCCCAAGGCCGATAATCCAGTGTTGTGGAGTATCATAAGCATGCCCATCTGGGGCGGATTGGAAGAGGGGATTACAGGGGAGTTCCGAAATCCCACAATAACACCCCGGCCCATTTCCAAAAACAACGGATATTGTCGCAGTGTTCGGGGTCGATTAAGAGAATAAGGCAGATCATTGGTTTGTCTCGTTTCGGCTTTCGGTGAGGTTTTCTTGTTGTTGCTGCTGTTGTTGTTGCTGCTGATGTTGTTGTTGTCATTGTTGTTGTTGTTGTGGTGGTGGTGGTGGTGGTGGTGGTGGTGGTGGTGGTGGTGGTGGTGGTGGTGATGGTCGTGGTGGTGGTGGTGGTGGCGGTGGTTGTGGTTGTGGTTATTGTTGTTGCTGTTATTGTTGTTGCTGCTGTTGCTGCTGCTAATGTAACATGCTCTTGGTCTTGGACTGGTGTAAAATCTTCCGTTTCCCCCTGTTTATTTGCTTGTTTGTTTGTCTTTCATTGTTGTTGTTTTGAAAATGAGGTATGATTTAGACTTTGTTTTGAAAATAGCAATACTATTAGGAATAATACTAAAACGTGAAACATCCAACCCCATCCCAACCACATTCCTATACAAGCTGATCCACCACACTCCAAATCTTAGAAACTTACATAAAGCGTATTTCATAACCAACCCATGCATATGTGAATTTGACTTTGGGGTGAATATGTGATCCTAGTCCCCTGACGGTTTTCTCTTAAAGAGACAATAAAACTAACTTGTGCCGTCTTAATCCACAGAGTTCTATGATCTCGCACAGGTCTATTTCCGCAACGCTATTCGCTTATCTATGCTGCACAGTTTAAGCGAGCATGGCTGTAACCATCATAAATGCGCAAAATCCCTTCAGAGGGAGAGCTCACTCACGCCGGCTCCGCGACTAAGCAATTATTGTCGTCAGTAGGGGCTTAGTAGGTGGTGTCCTGCGTATGTTGGATCAGAACAGGCACCACTGAACACCACCGAAGTGACTCGGCAGCAGTGCAGTGTCTCCTCCGGTGGGTTGCCTCTTGACGACTTGACATTGACTGCTCCCTGTGGATTGC
>CM065715.1:13755357-13760357 GCA_033310375.1 Conus canariensis
TTTACATAAAAATAGAACGAGAGACGAATGCATGGTTTATATATACCCGAGGCCTGGAAGAAGTATGTACGATTTATATACAACAGACACTGTGAGAAGCAGTCACGATTAACATACTGACCGACGAGCGTATATTTCACGAAGGCCTGAAAGAAGAATTTCTGATCTACATTCGTCGGAGGCCTAGGAACAAATACGCATACTTTACACACAGCGAAAGACTAAGACAAGCACGTACGTACAATGTACGACTGAGAGCAAAAAGTATGTGTGATTTACATCATACGAGTGAGGCCTGAGAGATATATGTGTACGGAAAGATAGAGAGAAGCATATATGAATTAACGTACAGCGAAAGCCTGAGAGATACACGAGTCATTCACCTTCGCAGAGGAGAAAAGTATGTGTAATTGCATACAGCGCGAACAGACGGGGTCAAGTGTATGTGATTTCCATAACGCGGCGGTCTCAAGACTTTCTTTTGCTTCGTTTTGCTTTGTTTTGTTTCGTTTTGTTTTGTTTTGTGTCTGTGCACCCCCTGGTGACTGACACTTCAGACTGAATTAAGCTTCTATGAGTGAGTGTAGCGTGAGTCACTCTCTCTCTCTCTCTCTCTCTCTCTCTCTCTCTCTCTCTCTCTCTCTCTTGGCCGACTGCCAAGTGCACCCGTTTTGTGAATGGATTTTACGTCATTCATTTTTTTTTTTTGGTCCAGCTTCCTTTACCCATCCTCTCCTCTGTCTGTCTGCGTGATGTCTGTTTCTGTCTCTCTGCCTCTCTGTCTGTCTGTCTGTCTCTCTATTTTTATGTCTCTGCCTCTGTCTGTCTTTCTTTCTCAATACCTCTGTCTCCCTCTCTCTCTCTCTCTCTCTCCTCTCTCTCTCTCTCTCTCTCTCTCTTCTCTCTCTCTCTCTCTCTCATTCTGTGTGTGTGCGGGCGGGCGGGCGCAGGCGACCGCGTGTTTGTATATATGTGTGTGTGTGTGTGTGTGTGTGTGTGTGTGTGTGTGTGTGTGTGTGTGTGTGTGTGTGTGTGTGTGTGTGTCTCACGCACAGAGAGAGAGAGAGAGAGAGAGGCAGAGAGAGAGAGAGAGAGAGAGGTGGTGTGTGTGTGTGTGTGTCTTTCAGAACACCCAAACACTATTCAGAGATCGTGATGCCAAGTACTGTCAACATTTGTTTTCCTCATCTCACCCACCTCGGCAACACTGACACAAATTCGGTCCCATCTTGTGTGCGCGCGCGCGCGGCGCACACACACACACACACACACACACACACACACCACACACACACACACACACACACACACAGAGAGAGAAAGGAGAGAGAAGAAGAAGAAGAAGAAGAAGAAGAGAGAACAGAAAAAAAGAAGAAAAGAACAGAAACAAGAACAACAACAACAAAACAAACAGCACAAGAACACAAACAAGAAGAACAAGAACAGAAACAAGAACAGGCACACAAGAACAAGAACAGAAACAAGAACAGGCACAAGAACAAGAACAGAAACAAGAACCAGAAGAAAAAGAAGAATGTTCAGGTGCTGACAAGCCTGCACAAAACATCCCACCACCAAAAGTCTGTGACTGGAATTCCATCTAGCTACATCTGGTAATCATAAGTCATAGATGGCATCGTTGGTCTGGCATTCAGCGAAAAAAAAAACAAGACCTCGCCAAACCTGTCCAAAGAGTATCTCAGATGAAACATCAACAAGACATGGCATGGAAAAGAGCGCTGGTATAACCCAGTTGTTGGCCAGCCGCAACACTGCCATGAGTACTGATATAACTCCGTGGACAGATGCTAGGAACTATATTTAGCGGTTGACTTACCAATGATCCATCATTAGCAATGAGAGATCCAAACTAGAACTCCTCGCGACAGAAGCAAAGAGCATGGGCACCGTCCACACTAAAAACCTGCTAGGAATGACAATAGAACCTCCATGAAACACAAGATCTTGCTCCTGCGTTCCCTGGTACAGTCTATCTTCCTGTCTACATGCAGTACATGTGTCTCAAGGTCTGACCAGCGCGTTGGGCTAATGCGTAGTTAAGTCCGACATCTGCTAAATCGTAGCCATGACACCCTCTTCATAAATTCTTTCATCTTACTCATTAGTTCATTTATCCATCAGCTTTTTAAATCATGCGTAGAGTGGTCTCGAAACTTAGCGGATGTGGTATAGCGTTTATGGACTTGTCCGCACGCAGTGACACCTCTTTGATGAAACTGAAACTGACATCAATAAACAAATGCGTCAAAGCATCAAGCAACGCATCGAACCATATGGAGATCTAGTACAGTACATCAGAGGAAAAGAACAAAATGTCGGTTGGTGTGTCCATGTAACAAGATCCAATGACCGTGCTTTAAGTATCCTTCAGGGAACTGTTGAAGGAGGTAGACGGAGGGGAACACACACACACACACACACACACACACACACACACACACACACACGCACACGCACACGCACACACACACACACATATACACACACACACACATACACACACACACACACACCACGCACGCACGCACGCACGCACGCACGCACGCACACACACACACACACACACACACACGCGCGCGCGCGCGCGCGCGCGCACGCACGCACGCACGCACAACTGGATTGACAACATTGCAGAGTCAACAGGGAAACCATTTTCAGAGACCCAGGCCTTAGTGCACAAGGGAGTGAACTGAAGGAACCTGATGAACTGTTGGTCAATGAAGTACCCCAGTGACTGCCCACAGAGGTATGGGAGAATCAGAGTGCACAATCTTTGATTCATGATCGTGTGCAACATTAAGTAAGGATATCATAAAGCTTCCTGATCACAAACATAACTTTTTCTGCAAGCCTCTTCAACGATTGCCTGTAGAAGTCTGTCTGTCCTCACGAAACACGATTTCTCTTGATATGAAACAATGAAGTTCAAATTCTCTCAGTTTCACTTAAACTTATACGGAGCACCCTCCTCCCCCTCCCCTTCTGCCCGTAACACCATCTTCCTCCGCCTCCCCCTCCCCCCGCCCCCACCCTCACCCGTAGTTATAGAGTGTCATGTTTATGTAGCGTGGGTATCAGTTGTTTATTGTGTTTCATTCCACTGACTTAAACCTATTCAATTCTGTGTTCTTGTTGTTTTATCAATGTTTGGCATTCATGAGTTCAAAAGTTCTTTTCCTTTTTTTTCTTTGGCTTCCGTCATCTTGATCTAGTGACAACATGGCAACAGTCCTGTTTTACAATTTCTAATCTCCATCCTTTTATGGAGGAAGGGGGCGCTGGGAGGGCATTAAACCTTTGAAGACGCTTCGCTCCATTTAATTCAACCCTGTACAAGTCTGCTGTGATTCCGAGGTGGTGGTCAGAGCTGGTGAAAATCGATGTCATTAGACTCAGTATATGCCATGTAACTACCATTGTTAACATATTTGAGAGGGGGGGGGGGGGGGGGAGGAGAGAGAGTGTCTGTGCTGGTGTATGTGTAACACAAAATGAAAAACTGAAAATAATTAAGTCCTTTGTTTCATCTATGTTGTTTCCTTTGTATAAGCAACACATTATCAGAGTGAGTGTGCCAGTACACCACACATTAGAACATTAACAAACCCAGACACTTTGTATCAATTGCCAAAACACTGAAATCAGCAAAAAAATATGTCCATATGTAAGGGAACATAAGACTATGCATGGTGTGTAAGAGAATGGTTGGGGGAAAAAAGGGGAAAAAAAGAAAAAAAAGAAACCAGTAGTGAAATTTTTTTTCCCGCTTTTTTTTTTTTTTCAGATGAAGAGGACAGCGTGAAGCACCAAAAAATGAAGAGGTGGATTTGGGCCTTAGGGGAAAAAAAAAGAAAAAAAAGTACAAAAAAGTCACCACCTTAGGTGCTCCATTGATCCGAGAACTGATGCCACAAAAAAAAAAAAAAGACTCGGTATATGGACATGTCAAAGTCATAATACATCGTTCTTTCTGTTTCTTCGAAGAAGGAGGCTATGATTTCACCCGCATCCGTTAGTTTATTCGGATGTTTGTCTGTCTGTCTGTCTGCCTATCAGCAAGACTGCTGTGAAAACGACTGAATTGATTGAAACTAAACCAGGTGGAAAGATATCAGCCTTCAAAGGCCGAAGCCATGAACTTTGGCTCAGTGAAGTTAGTGTTACAAATTCATTCACTGTCTGTGAAGTAATATATTTCCATGGAATATGAAAACTAGTGATTTAAAGGATGATGTTTTGTATTTTCCGTATCCTAAATGAAAATGTGCGTTGGAGGTAACTCTTTCAGTCCGTTCCTCCAATTACTTCCCCTGGCTGCAAATTTTGTTTTTGAGTTTTACTCATAAACTGACTGAGACGTCGGGCCCAGCATCAGTTCCATCTTACAATAATCATTCTGAAGATTTGTTTGCACATGCTTCCAGAAACCTGCTCACAGCCTTACAAAACTCAGGAAAATAATGAGTGATGTGAACAACTGACCTGTCAGAAAAGATGTACAATTTAAAAAAAAAAAATCAGAGACATTCATTCCAAGACATTCAAGGACAAATATGCCGACACACGAAACAAATGAAACACAATTAGAACCTTAGCATAGATATGTGCTCTCCTGTGTGTGTGTGTGTGTGTGTGTGTGCGTGCGTGCGCGCGCGCGCGCGTGTGTGTGTGTGTGTGTGTGTGTGTGTGGTCACTCCATATATTCCATAGGCCCTATAGCCTGGTTCAATTGTCGGTCAGTCCACAGCAAGTGTCGTACGAGGCGGTGTCTACTTTTTACGGGGCATCCTGGCCATCTATTCTGGTCCTGCCAGCCAGCTTTATCGGTAGGTAAACACCGTGACAAATGGCCAGGCATGTAACAGGAACCACATGGTGGTGGTCATGGTGCCACTGAGATGTGAGATCAGGCAGCAAGCTGCTTCCAGCAGGCAGACTCAGGGCGTTGACTTCAGGTTACAAGGAAGAGGACGGGAACA
>CM065715.1:13767857-13775357 GCA_033310375.1 Conus canariensis
GTCATCCGATGCAGTTTTATCAGAACCAGTTAAACTTTGCTGTGTTTTGTGCATCAACTGGGTGTGGAGTGTCGTATGCTGATCATTTAAATCATCCTGATCCTTTGGTGAGGTCAGTGTATAGATTTCATTTTTATTACACCTTCAGACGTATTTTATCTGAACTGCAAGCGCCATTACCAAATGACAAAACGTTTAATCCATTCAGCAACAGAATAGATTACAAGGCTTTTGAAAGGATCTGTAACGAATTTGATATTGACCCAAAGACAGACTTTAGACAAAAAGTTGGATCTTAATCATGGTTTAGGCACCCTTTATTTTTTGGGGCGTGCACAGAAAGTATAACTATGATTGGAATCCTCCTTACACATCTTTCTCTTCAGGCACAACTGTTCACCTCGGGTCCATAGAGCAAGAGCATAAAACAGCATGGACAACATTTATTTTGGATACTTCTAATGGTCTAACTAGAGCGGGAATAGAACGAATAAACGACTCCATTCGTACTTATGTTTGGTGTTTGCTAGGTTCGCAAGCACAAACGAGATCAAACATAATTGATCCTTCTACTGGCTTTGACGCCCAAAAACAGTATTTAGCAAATTTAGAGGATTCTATTAATTCTGCAATTGATTTGCCTTCAAGTATTAAAAGGTACCAAAATGTTTTGCAATACGCAAGATCGAAAGTAGACTTTGCTGTTGGCACTGGTTTATACATGCTGCCTTCCGACCTCAGACTCCAGATAGGAACAATAATAAACTATAATAATGAAATCCTTGTGGCTGGTAAAGAAGAGAAGGTCGGAAAAAAACGACATAAATTCTAAGCCAGCAATAGCAATAAAAAAAGAAGTCCCAATCCCCGTGGCCCCCTCAAAACCCCATCCAATCCCCAAGGCCCAAAGCCCAAAGGCCATTGAAGACGCGGACTTTGTTCGTGATGACCATGAATATGAAAAGACAGCACTTGTTATTGGATTAACTGCCCTAGGATTACTTGGTCTTTATCTTACTATAAAGTAACCCAACTATTAAGACAACTAATGCCCATAAGTGCTCAGCCATAAAGCCAACTACTTTACTTGCGGCAGACAAAAGCCAGCTAACGATCCCTCCTATTATACCAGGCAAAGAGTCTATTGCCTTACTGGCTAATTTTTTTAGTAAGTTTGCAAGGTGATCGAGTTGTTTTTTTATCCATGATTTATCTGACGACGGGCCTGGTGGCACTGCTCCCCCACCACCGCCGCCTGTATATAGCCAACACCAGTGTACTTATTGCAAATCCTAAGGCTGTTATAACGCTCGCTAATGTGACACCTTGCTCTCTAAACAGTGTTCTTATTCGTTCTGCTAACGTTGTGTCTTCATATAAAATTCTTTGGATAGTTTCTCTTATTCTGCTCACTTGAGTTCGTAATTGTTCTCGGTTAGTAGACAGCACTTCTAGTCTTGCTGATCTCTCTTGTTCAAGATCTTTTAGTCTTTGTGTTATTCTTTTTTTAACACCAGGTCCTAAGTTGTGGTCATCAGCCTCAACTAGTTTTTCTTTTTCTCTTTTTATATGCTCATCTAGTTCACCCAGTTTTGCTAAATTGTTTGTTAATTCGCCTCTGATGCTTTTCAAAGCATGATCAAGGGCCGTTATTTCTCTCATAGGTAGCGGCGGATCGTGCATAGTTTTTAATACTGTTTCTTCTGAAAAACTGGTTTCTATTATTTCGTCTGCTGTTGGGCTTAAATCTTTAAGGGGTATGTTTTGTATTTGGTTATCTGTTGGGAGTTCTTGTAGTGTGTTTTGAAGTTTAGCAACTGCCTCACTGTCTAATCTTCGCGGTTTAGCAATGCCAAGGCGATTTTGATCGCTCACACTGAGCCTTTGTCTAATTGTAGTCTTTGCTAAAAACTTTGATGGGTCTGGTTTAGTTGTAAGCTGAACAAGTTGTCCTTGCTCGTTTTTCACAAACAAATGGTCATCTTTTGTTTCAAAATCATTAGGGTCTATAAATTCGGGAGGTTCTTGGCCTAAACTTTGATAAAATGATTTGACCTTACTTTCTGTTAATTCACGCCGCAATGATTGTAATGGATGTGTCAAAGGCGTCATTTCACTCATGTCGTCTCCAGGATCAAAAACATCATAATCTTCTTCTGCCATGTTTTTAAATAATTAACTTTTTATTTTGTTTTATAAAAAAAATGTCACAAGCATATGGTTCGATTCTTGACCCGCATAGAAGACTGAAAGAGCCCTTTGGCGTGAAGGGAAATAAACAGAATATTATTGTTCCAAATAATCCATCTACTATTGATTCAGATCAAATTCTTACTGTCAAATTTCCAGACCTAGGAGCAGATGAAGTGATTGTGCCAGGATCTGCACGGCTTACTTTCAAAATAGAACTTGATTCAGCAACAGACGTAAACAGGACAGTTGTACAGAATCTGGGACGGGCAATCGTTAAGAAAATTTCTATAAAACTTGAGGGGCAAGAAATATTTTCTTTACACAATGCAGACATATTTTTAATCTATTGTGATCTATGGCTAACCGAGAATGAAAGGGCCGATCTTGCGTTTCAAGGAATCGAAAATAACGAAGCACTAAAACACAGAATAGACGCCGAAGATGCTAAAGACGGTAACAAGTATGAAGCTGTAAGTTATGCGTTTGGAAATCGCTTTTCTATACCCTTGGATTTTGAGTTGTTAAAAGCGCATGCGCCATACTTTCAAGGAGCATTAAAAGACAGATTGTCATATGAACTAACTTTTAATGAATACAAACGTGTCATTAGATCGACAGACACTGATTCCAAGTACAGCATTTTCGACATTCGTTAGAGTTTGACATTGTTAGCAACCCTAACTTAGCAAGGCTGATTGAGCAACAATATCAGTCAAAATTAGCAATATATTACGAAAGAGTGATTCATCATACTAAATATCCTAAAAGCAGGGCAGACACTATATGGAACTTTAGTTTTAGCGCCGCAGCAAGATCCCTTAAAGGTATTTTATTGCTGTGTGAAGATGAAGAACCATTCAAAAGACAAAGTGAAAAGTTTATCAATCCTAAAATAACAAAAGTACAATGTTCAATTGAGGGTAGTCCTAACCAAGTCTACGGTAGCGGGCTTAAACCTTATCATCATTTTGATGAAATAAGAAAATTGTTTGGAGGCGGGAGGTGTAGAAGTCCAACAGTAGACCTTGTGTCTAAAGATCTACACCTTCACAGTGTTAGACTTGATGAATATTTAACAACAAAATACGGTTTATGGATTGACCTAAGGTCAACAGAAGATAATCAGTTGCATGGGAGTGGGAGAACAGTTAAAGACGTAATAAACATTCAAATTGATAAAGAAAAAGAGAGTGATAAACCACTTAATGTACATTTGTTTTTAATATATGATGCGCAGCTGAATATTCAAGATAACAGATTGAAAGATATCCAATACTAAATTATTTTTATTTTAAAAA
This sequence comes from Conus canariensis, assembly GCA_033310375.1. Classification (NCBI taxonomy): domain Eukaryota; kingdom Metazoa; phylum Mollusca; class Gastropoda; order Neogastropoda; family Conidae; genus Conus; species Conus canariensis. The sequence continues at coordinate 13,771,349 of CM065715.1, forward strand.
AGCATGTCTGTTACGACTTATCCAAAAGTGCCCAAAGAAGAGATAGCTGCTGCTGTAGACATAAAAACTTGCAGATTAACAAACATAACACAAATGCAAACCCAACTAGAGCAGGACCTTTCAAAATACAGTAAAACCAAACGAAGGTATTCTGCTGTCTTTAATGCTGTTACATATGTTAATACTGGAGCATCGATCACTAGTGCTCTATCAGCAGGAACAAGTGTAGGTCTCTTAGCAACAGGCGTAGGTTGCACCGGCAGCTTTGCCTCTAGGTGGTTTGTCTTTAACTCTTGGCCTGTGTTCATTAGCTGTAAGTGCTGTCAGCAAAAAAATAAAAGCTAAACTCCAAAAGCACACAGCTATGGTTCAACTAATAACAGCTAAACTTAGTTCGTTCAAACTGATAATTGATAAAGCACTAGTTGACTCAAACATCACGGATGAAGAATTTAGTCGCCTACAGGCTGATTTTGAGGACTACAAAAGACAAAAGTTTGATCTTCAAAGAAAGGCAAGGGCAACTTTTTCTCAACAACCAGACACCGACCAGATAAAAAAGGAATGTTTAAAAAAAGTAAACGAAACATTAAACTCTGTTCTAAAACAGCTCACATTAACAACCCCAAAGGGCGTTTATACTTTAGTTTATGAGTCCAAGCACAAAAAGACCGTTGATATTGATTCTGATTAACTTTTATTTTTTTTGATTTAAATAAATATTTTGAGTTAGAAAAGAAGCTCAACATGGATAAGATATATGAAGGTTCAGATGAATTGTTTGAAGCAATGCTCGAGGAAGAGCGTTTGTCAAAAGCTTTAAATGAGGTCGTTTTAGAAGTTATTGATCCAACAAAGGTACAGGCAAGCGTTGTACACGCTATTTCTCAAGTTCCAAGTAAACTAACAATAAACCCTCCAGTTAAAGTAAGGTTAGTTGTTTTAATCGACTATATAACAATAAACGAAGAAAATCTAGAAGTCTGGGTCTCAACTAAAACAGCAGACTATTCTTTCTCATAATGACTTAACACCGGTTGGGCAGATCAAAATTCTTACACAGTTTTAATGAAGCCTCTGAAGCAGCTAAAATGAGAGGCTCTGGTTGGTCAGAGGGTGAAGTCCTAGACATCAGATTAAGACAGGCTAAGTATGAGCCAATTGTAGGCAAGGCTTACATTCCACTGCCTCCAACATTAGTTGCAAAGAAAGCAGTTTTGAACATAAAAAATTCAGACGACAAATGTTTTATGTGGTGCGTTCTTGCTAGGCTGCATCACGTTGCCAAAAATGCAGAGAGAGTATCAAACTATTTACAGTGGGCCAATAATCTTAACTTTAACGGCCTTGAATTTCCTATGGCTGTAGACAAAATTGATCAGTTTGAAAAACAAAATCCACCAATAACTGTTAATGTCTACACATGGTCTGAAGAAACCAACCTTCTGCCAATTAGAGTGTCAAAGAACAGTCCAACAATAGGCGAACCAACCAGGAGTCATGTAGACTTACTCCTAATGCAAAGCCTTAATGGGTTGCACTACACTCTAATACGCACAATGAGTAGATTACTAGTGCATACTACAAAACAAACATAGCAAACAAGAATTTTGTAGAAAATGTTTAACAAGAATTCCGTCCGTTCAAGCTGCGAGCGAACATATAAAACATTGTATTAGCCCAGTTGACTGTGATACAGAACTAATTACGCCCGGAGAAGGCAGTAAAAGTTAGTTTTAAGAACTGGAAACGGTTGCAAACTAGTCCATATGTTGTTTACGCAGACTTCGAATCACTCATTGTTCCTTATGAAGGACCAACCCCACAGAAACTTCCTAAAACAGTCTTAATGAGTAATCATCAGATTTGCTCATTTGCCTTCATCATTGTTAGGTCGGATGGCGCCCATTCAAAGCCAGAATTATACAGAGGACCAAATGCTGCAAAATACTTCTTAAAAACGCATGCAGCAAGTGCGTAATGCCTGTTCTATAATCTGAATTCATCTGAAATCATAATGACGCCTGAAGACCAACAACAGTATGACTCAGCCACTCACTGTTGGATTTGTGGTTTAGGCCTCTCCCCAGAGAATCCAACAGTAAGAGACCATGATCACATCAGCGGAAAGTTCAGAGGAGCAGCACACAGTAAATGCAATCTTCAACTAAAGTTTGAACCAAAGACATGGAAGCTGCCTATATTCTTTCACAACTTGCGAGGTTACGACTCTCACCTTATAATGCAAGCAGTAACCAGCGACTTCAGGGTGTCATGCATTGCACAGTCATCAGAAAAGTACATGTGTTTCACTTTAAATAACATGTCTTTCTACGACTCTATGCAACACATGATGGGTTCATTAGAGTCACTGGCTATGTCCTTAAAGTCCTGCCCAATAACAGAAGAATATTTTGACCAACTCTTGTTAGAAAGGGCGTTTACCCTTATGAGTACATGAACAGTTGGGAAAGGTTTGACGAAGATACACTTCCGCCTAAAGGCGCGTTCTTTTCTAGTCTCAGAGGAAAGGACATCAGTGATTCTGATTACCAGCATGCTCAAGATGCGTGGCAGAAGTTAGAGTGTAAAACGATGGGAGACTATCATGATTCCTATTTAATGGCGGATACCTGTTTGTTGGCGGACGTCTTTGAAAATTATAGGAAGACCTGCATGAAACATTACAGCCTGGATCCTGCGCATTACATTTCTGCGCCGGGATGAGCTGGGACGCTTTCTTAAAATTTACTGGAGTACAAATTGATTTATTGTCTGACCTGCAATGCTTCAGATGATTGAAAAACGGATTGCGTGGGGGAATCAGTATGGCGTCGCACCATTACTGTAAAGCAAACAACAAATACTTGGACGACTATGATCCAAGTAAAAGGTCTAACTATCTCATGTATTTAGATGCAAACAATCTGTATGGTTGGGCTATGGCGCAATCACTTCCATTACGCAACTTTAAAATGTACACAGGACCCAAAGACATTCAAAAGTTTTTTAAAATGGCTACCTACTCTAGAAGCTGATCGTAAAAGAGGTCTCATTCTAGAAGTTGATTTAGAATATCCTCATGAACTTCATGATTACCATAATGACTATCCATTAGCGGCAGAAAGTCTAAAAGTGTCAATGACAGAACCACCTAAACTTGTGCCTAATCTTCGTGACAAAAAAAATTATGTCTGTCATTACAGACTTCTTCAATTTTATTTAAGACATGGTTTTAAAGTTGACAGCTGTTCATCGTTTTAATTGCTTTTGATCAAGAACAGTTCATGAAACCATACATCATGAAGAACACTGATCTCAGAACTAATCCACAGATGCTTCAGAAAAAGACTTTTTCAAGTTGATGAACAACAGCTGTTTTGGAAAGGACTATGGAAAATCCGCACAAGCGTAAAGATGTTTTGATTGGTCACCAGAGAAAACGTTGCAATTAAGTTGACTTCAAAACCTAATTATCAGGACTTCAGAAGATTTCATGATCAGCTTTTTGGCATAATGATGAAAAAAAGAAAGTCAAATTGGATAAGCCCGTTTTTATTGGGTTTACTGTTTTAGAGCTGTCGAAGCTTTTGATGTTAGAATTTCTTTACGACTACTTTAAACCCTTGTATCCAGAGTCCAAAGTACTTTACACAGATACAGATTCCTTTGTAATCGACATCCCTACTGAAGATTTTTACAAAGACATGGAATTAGAAGTAGCTAAAGGGCATGCGGGGGATGGTACGACACATCTGATTACCTAAAGATTCGCCTTTGCATTCAGATATTAACAAGAAGGTTTTAGGTAAGATGAAGGATGAATTATCTGGTGGTGTGATCAAGGAGTTTGTTGGTTTGAGGTCGAAAATGTACAGTCTTTCAAGCCAAAAAAAAGTTGTTAAAAAAGCAAAGGGAATATCTCGCAGTGTTGTGCAGTCAAGCATATCCATGACAACTATAAAAAAGCATTGTTTGACAATAAGACTTTTCATCATGACAACGTAAA
>CM065715.1:13784493-13791993 GCA_033310375.1 Conus canariensis
TCTCTCTCTCTCTCTCTCTCTCTCTCTCCACCCCCAAATACAGGAGAAAGTGAGAACGACACTTGTCCACGCACAAGCACACCCACTGAAGGAACGACAATCGTCTGAACGGACGGGATAAACGACGGAGGGATAACAGTCTCCTCTGCAGATCATTTAGGAACCATGACAACCAGACGAAAAAGTCGGCGCAAGATGCAGACAGGAGAGGTGGGAACGTTCTGGGTGTCAGGGCAGAAACATGACCCGGAGAGGAGAAGAGGTCAAGTGTCGGAGAAGACATTATGACCCAGAGATAGAACGAGATATAACAACAGGGGGAAACATCATATCCCACAGACACGAAGACCAAGAAGTATAAAGGAGTAGAGTGTAAGAGGGAGACACCGAGACCAAGAAGTGGGAAGGAGCAGAGTGTAGGGAGACAGCAAGACAGAAGTCGGAAGGAGTAGGGTGTAAGGGAGCACGAAGACCAGAGTAGGAAGAGTAGAGTTAGGGAGACACCAAGACCAAGACGTAGAAGAGTAGAGAGTAAGGGGAGACACGAAGACCAAGAAGTAGGAAGAAGTAGAGTATAAGGGGAGACACCAAGACCAAGACGTAGGAAGAAGTAGAGAGTAAGGGGAGACACGAAGACCAAGAAGTAGGAAGAAGTAGAGTATAAGGGGAGACGCTAAGACCAAGAAGTAGGAAGAGGTAGAGTGTAAGGGAGACAGCAAGACCAAGACGTGGGAAGAAGTAGAGAGTAATGGAAGACAGCAAGACCAAGACATAGGAAGAAGTAGAGAGTAAGAGGAGACACGAAGACCAAGAAGTAGAAAGGTATAGAGTGTAAGGGAAGACAAGAAAACCAATAAGTAGGAAGGAGTAGAGTGTACGGGGAGACACGAAGACCAAGAAGCAGGAAGAAGTAGAGTGTAAGGGGAGACACCAAGACCAAGAAGAAGAGGAAAGGAGCAGAGTGGTAAGGGGAGACACGGAGACCAAGAAGTAGGAAGAAGTAGAGTGTGAGGGGAGACAGGTAGACCAAGAAATGTGAAGGGTAAAGTGTACAGAATGAAGCCATGACCAGAAATGGGATGGGGGGGAGCGTGAGCCGAGGCACATAGCTCAGAGGATGGCTGTGCGGTAGAGTGTATAGAGAAACGCCATGACTCGGAGATTGGAGGGGGAGGGGGGGGGGGGGGGGGGGGGGGGAGGGGGAGGGGGGAGGGGCGGGGATGTAAAGAGAGACACCATGACCTTGAGACTAGGTGGGGGAGAATGTAAAGACAGACGCCACGACTCAGAGATTGTGAGAGGTAGAGCGTACAGAGAGACACCATCACTCAGAAACTGGAGTAGGAAGAGTGTAAGGAGGGGGGGGGGGGACATGCCATGACCACGAGATGGGAAGATGGGCAGTGTGAGAGAAGATAGCAGACACAGAAGGGGTGGGCGGGGGGGGGGGGGAGTGGAGGATACGGTGTAAGGGGAAATGACATGATCCAGAATTGGGAAGGGGCTAGAGAGAGAGAGAGAGAGAGAGAGAGAGAGAGAGAGAGAGAGAGACAGACAGACAGACAGACAGACAGACAGACAGAGAGAGGGAGAGAGAGAGAGAGAGAGAGAGAGAGAGACAGACAGACAGAGAGAAAGAGAGAGAGTGTGTGTGTGTGTGTGTGTGTGTGTGTGTGTGTGTGTGTGTGTGTGTGTGTGTGTGTGTGTGTGTGTGTGTGTGTGTGTGTGTGCTGGTGGAGGGGGAGGGGAGACAGAATGACCCCGACGTAGGCAGGGATCGAACATAAGGGAAGCCATCACGACCCGGCGATGGTAAGGGGTAGAATGTAAGGAGAGACACCATGACTCAGAGATTGTAAGGGGCAGAAAGTAAGGAGAGACACCATGGTTCATAAGCTGAAATGGGCAAAATGTAAGGCGATACACCTTGACTCGGAGACTGGGAAAGACAGAGTGTAAAAGGAGACACCATCACCCAGACGTGAAGAAACAGATTGGGGATGTGGGAGGGGGAGGGGGGGGGGGGTAGATGGAGACACCAAGACCCAGAGGTGGGAAAGGAGGTAGAATATAAGGGGACACGCCAAGATCCAGAGATGGGAAGAGATAGTGTGGTCAGGGAGACACTAAGACCCAGACAGAAGAACGGGATAGAATGTGAGGGTGGAGGACACAACGACCCAGAGGTTGGAAAGGGGTAAAGAGTACAAGGGAGACTTCAAGAGCAAGAGATTCACACCGTGCGACCAAAGACACCAGGAGGAGGACGACGAGGTCGAAGTCAGGCAGAGACCGGTGAACACGTCGAAAGGATGGGAGGATCAGGATCAGGAAAGGGCACAGTGGAAGAGGTCGAGGTGGAGGTCAAGGAGGAGAACGAGGAGGAGGAGGAGGAGGAGGAGGAGGGCAACCCACTTCAGTCCATCTTACCTCTTCAACGAAAGACGGAAAGCATTTTCTGACTGTGTTTGCACACAAGACATACTCGTGTAGAAGAACCACCGTGGGCGAAAAGCCAACCGAGAAAACAACAACAACTACAACAACAGCGACTTGTGATTCTCTCAGAGGAGAAAGGAAGGAGCGATCTGTCGTGATTACCTTGTTATCCACTATATCTATTACTACAGCCCGAGTGAGGATACCTTCTGCGAGACTGGACACAATACAATAACCACCAACAGCGTTTGTATCATCTGGCTGCAGGTCTTGGTGCCGACTGACTGACTAATAGAAACGGTCAGGCAAACGACCACCGCAGACCTACTAGGCTAGGTCAACCCACTCGCGCCCGCTCGCAGTACCTACACGAGTCTGCTGGGACAGAGCAACTCGAGTCATTTGCAGCAGCAGCAGCAGTAGCAGCATTGCGGCAGCAAGCAGCAAGGGCAGCGAACACGTGCTACGCGTCAGTCAGAATTTAGATCCATCCCCTTCTCTCCCCCCCCCCCTCCCCTCCGCTCACTTATTGTCTATCTGCAAGACAACGGTGATGTTTTTTTTTTTTTTTCCAAGGGGAAGGATGAGTGGGGACACAGTACGCGCAGGAGCCTGCACAGTGCGCTACGCCGTGTTGGTCGAAAGTGCTAGAACTACTTTTTTTTAGCTTCATCGTAAGAAATTGACCTTTTCACCCGCGTTTGTTTGTTTGTTTGTCAACAAGAATATTTGGAAACTGTAGAAAAGATTCTAACACAACTTAGCGCGGATCCGGACCAATAGGTGGATCCACTATCCGATCAACAAAATTCTTACAAATAACAAATTTTCCACTGAATATGAACCAAATGAAGTTACAGGCAACGCACTGATCACTATCTAAAACGGAATATTATTTCATGGAAATTTGAAACTTTCCAGTACATTTCAGAATTCCATATCCTATTACAAAAAGGGAAGTAATTCTTAGTCCATACGTACAATTACTTCCTCTAGAGGAAAATAATTTCGTGTAGCAGATGTTTTTATACTCTCAAAATGCCCTTCTGGTGTTTTTTGTTTGTTTATTTGTTTGTTTTTTTCTCATAAGTACTTCATAATTGACTCAGCTTTTCATGCACAACTACGATTATGGCGACGCTGGCTCAGCCAGGTATATAAGTTGTAAGTTTGTACCTCTGGCGACTGGAATTCACTTTAAAATTCCTGATTGATTTCCCCCAATTTCGAAATGCTACTGTACGAATCATAAACACCAGTCCCATTTACAGAGAGCGCATGCCCAACGTTCAATTCTCCAAATTCCTATCCCAAAACGTCATGGTTAAATGAAGAAAACCAACAATACCAATCACAGTGTATGATCATAAATTCTTCCGGGTTGCGCTCTCCAACATTTGGGTCAGAGTTCGGGGTCACGGTAGAGGGCAAGTAGTAACAGGGCAATCGGAATAAATGGAAAAGACGTTGCTTTTGTAAAGAGATTTTTTTATGTGAAAAAGAAGACTTCGTCCTTGTATTTCAGTTTAATATATTAGTTCAATGCTAGATGTCAACAAGGATGGTAAAAAAGTGCATGACTTGGGAACTTCTCGTATTCCTATGCTATGGTTGAGCCAACAGGGATTTGGGAGTAAAAAGCCTTGCAGACGACAGGGAAAAAAAGGCGGGAGATGTCGATTATGCTTGCACATGAAATAAACAAAACATTTGAGCGATCTCGAAGTCAGGCACAGTTTTGTCTAAAGGATTGAAACAGAACAGTGAATTTGTCCCAATGAGGGCAGACGTTCTGAGAGAAGTTACATGTAGTGTGTAATAGAGAGTATAATATAGCGTTTGGGGCCTCATTCGTAGCTGCGGACTCGGACCTGTATAGTTGTAGCCTCGTACAGCATTTCCTACACCGCCCCAAATCCAGGACAACACAAGTAAGTAGTGAAACGTAGGTAAAAAGTAGTCAGTAATATAATGCCATCTGAACGGACCTCTCAAGAACAGGTATGAGCGGCCCCCCGCCTCCATCCTTCCCGCTACTCCCCTCCCACCTACCCCTCATCCCCACCCCCACCCTTACTCACCCCCAACCCCATTCCAGTCATCAGTACCTGTGCTCTTTCCATCATCTTTTTCGGCTGGTTCCACCATATGTAGGCCACCACATACGTTAGACATGTGGGTCTGGAAGCATGTCTCTGTTCCCTCGTGTTTAACAGGTCTTACACCGCAGAACCTAAAGAGAGAGAGAGAGAGAGAGAGAGAGAGAGAGAGAGAGAGAGAGAGGCCACAGACAAATACAACAGACAACCGACAAACAACAGCAGCCCATGATAGGCCGAGAGAGTGAGAGGTAAACAAGTTTCTGGCTAACAGATAAGTTGCTGTACAACTGTCAAGCCACTTCGCCTTTCTGATGTTACCATGGCACGTGAAACTCAAGGATGGACAGGGAGACAGTGGGACGGGGTGGGGGGTGACGTCGGGGATTCGGGAGAGGGAGGAGGAGGAGAGAGAGAGAGAGAGGGGGGGGAGAGAGAGAGAGACAAAGAGAGAGAGAGAGACAGAGACAGATAGACAGACGCACAGAGACAAGAGACAGAGAAGATACAGAGAGAAACAGAGAGAGATACAGAGACACAGAGAGACAAAGAGAGGAGAGAGAGAGAGAGAGAGAGAGAGAGAGGAGAGACAGAGACAGAGACAGAGACAGAGACAGAGAGACAGACAGACAGACAGACAGACAGATAGACAGAGACAGAGAGAGAGAGAGACGGAGAGAGACAGAGAAAGACAGAGAGGATATCTAATGTCAGGTATTGAAGCTCATACTATAGCATGTCACATCACGAAAGGTTCCATAAAATCACGCGGCAACACAGCACTGAACAGCATCAAACAGAGGTCACAGCATCGCACATCAAGTCACATCACATCATATTGCGTCCCGATCTGACACAGGGCAGGAGTTATACTACATCAGACACGGCAGTTGTCACATCATATGACATCACGTCATCACATAGCTGGGCATAGAACACAGGGTCATAATTATCACAGTACGTCAGTCACGTAACACCATGTCAAGTCACGTCACATCATAGCAAAACACAATATACCCTGATCAAAAATAAAAGGAGATAATTATGTTCTTGAATATTTTGTATTTCGTTCTGAGTATAACATAACAAGGAAGAAATAGTCAGTTTTGGTAACTACGAGTGTTATGTTGTGTTTATTTGATTAAAAATCATGCCGATATCCCCTCCTTTCTCGAGTACTACTACTACTACTACTACTACTGCTACTGCTACTACTACTACTACGACGACGACGACAACGACGACCACGACGACTACTACTACTACTGCTACTACTTCTACTACTAATAGTACCTCCACCACCACCACCACCACAACTACTACTATTACTATCACCACCACCACCGCCACTACTACTACTACTTCTACTACTACTACTACTACTGCTGCTGCTGCTGCTGCTGCTGCTGCTGCTGCTGCTGCTGCTGCTACGTCTTCCACCACCACCACAGAAGCGCAACAAAAATGGCATATGATTGTATTTGGCTTAAGAGGTTATTGTTACACCTTACAAACATTGGTCTGAATGGTCATGTCTACTATTACATAAGCTGTCGTCCTCTAAACCAGTTATTATTGAATACCCCAAGGGTCTATAATAGCTCCTCTGCTTTTTCTTTTTTCTTTTTATTAGGTGATTTACCAAAATGTCTCTCAAAGTCTACAAACAGTATCAAGTATGCTGATGATGTAGAAATTTGGATGAACGTTCCTCTTAAAAACACAAACAAAAAAAACAAAACAGGCTGGCTTTGCATTGATCATACAAACGAAATCTACCAAAGGGAACTGAACATATTAAACATGCACATAAAGTCTAACGAGTTAAATTTTTTCCGTTGAAGAGACCTTTATGATTCTTTTTAACGGCAGTCTTGGTCACCATAAAAGTCGTCAAAATTTCAACTCAGTGGAAAAGAGATCGAACGTAGGACAGAGATTAAATTCTTGGGAGTTTAACTGATTTCAGATTTTAACTGGATGAAGATTGACATAGTATTGTCTAAAGATTGCAAGTAAAATGTAAACTTTTTAAAAATGGTTTGTAAACAGACGAACACATTTTACTTCACTGTGAACAAATAAGACATTTCTTTCATTTAAAGGTAACTGAAACTGTGTTGTGGGTATTTGAGGAGTCTTTTAGTTCAAAATGTTCGATTCCAAAATTGGTCAGTCATGTTTTATATAGTCCAGCTGACCGTTTCTTGTGAATCTTTTCCCGTCTCTTGAACCTCACTGACCTTTTCCTCACCTTACCCCATTCAGCTGTCCTCAACGCCTCCGCCTTCCTTATTGTTTGTTCAGTCTTCTTTATTCTACTGACCACCATTGATCTAGTAACAAAACTTGTTTTAAAGTAAGAACGCAAAATGTAACAAAGTCACAATCGTTACAATCTGACCCGGCTAAAACGTGACATTGTTGCATTTTGTGTCATTATTCTACTTGACACTGTATCACCGCAGTCCTCGGGAAACAATTATGATCAAATTGTAACAAGACACTTCCTGTCTGCCGAGTGTTCTCGATGGTGTGGCTACACACCAAAAATGAATGCACCAAGGCCTTGCTTAAGAAGCCGAGTATTAGAGACTGATTAGATTGTTTTGAGACGTTTTATTGTCTAAAGTTGATTCTCCTCGTTTTCGTTTAATATGGCCATCAAGGTACAAGGTGAAGGTTCCAAGCAACAGATAAAATTTACAGGAATGGGACCATTTGGGGGAGGCCACCTGGCGTAAAGGTAGGGCCACGGGTGAGTGCGAAGGCCTGAAATGTGAGGTCAGCTACGGGGAAGGTCATGTATTTCAAGATTGTGAATAAATAATGTTATCTGTGGAAATAAAAACAAAAAGTGAAGGGATATGTGGTGATGGGGGAGGTTCTTTTAATCAATGACCAGTTCAACATCAATTGCTGATTCAAACTTATGCTAATTCTCAAAACGATTACATGCATT
>CM065715.1:13799493-13804493 GCA_033310375.1 Conus canariensis
TCATGGATGATGCCCGATGTTTTAGTTTACCGCTATAGCCGTTACTAACGGCTGTAACAGCCTGTAACGGTTTTTCTTCTTTACGGAATATCTCAGAAAGTACTTGGCCGATCTTTGTAAAAATGAGCAGGTACGTTCATTATGGGTCACGGATGATGCCCGATGTTTTAGTTTACCCCGTTATAGCCGTTACTAACGGCTGTAACGGCCTGTAACGGTTCTTCTTCTTTATGGAATAGCTCAGAAAGTACTTGGCCGATCATTCTGAAAATTTGTAGGTATGTTCATTATGGGTCACGAATAATGCCCGATGTTTTAGTTTACCGTTATAACGTTACTAACGGCTGTAACGGCCTGTAACGGTTTTTCTTCTTTATGGAATATCTCAGAAAGTACGTGGCCGACCTTTACAAAAATTAGCAGGTATGTTCATTATGGGTCACGGATGATGCATGATGTTTTAGTTTGCCCCGTTATAGCCGTTACTAACGGTTGTAACGGCCTGTAACGGTTTTTCTTCTTTATGGAATATCTCAGAAAGTACTTGGCCAATTTATAAGCGGTTTGGATGATCTTGTGAAAAATCGGAGCCTCTGTCCATATGTAAGTGATGTGATGCTGAAAATGGATTAAACAACCGTTAAAAACCGTTATTCTGCCGTTATTTCTTATATATAGGTAGATTTTAATGAAATTTGGTATATAGAAAGGTTATCACACACAAATGGCACTTCTATATAGTGTTTTAAAATTTGACCGTTAAAAACCGTTTTTCTTGACATATTGTCCGATTTGGATGAAATTTGATATGTACACAGGCTTTAGCCCAGTGAGGACTAAAATACCGGTTTCAAAAGTATATATCGGTTATACAACCGTTAAACCGTTATTCTGCCGTTATTTTTTATATATTGGTGTGTTTTCATGAAATTTTGTATATAGAAAGGTTATCAGACACAAATGGCACTTCCAAGTAGTGTTTCAAAATCTGACCGTTAAAAACCGTTATTCTTGACATATTGTCGATTTAGATGAAATTTGGTATGTACACAGGCTTTAGCCCAGTGAGGACTAAAATACCAGTTTCAAAAGTGTACATCGGTTAAATAACCGTTAAAACCGTTATTTTGCCTTTATTTCTTATCTCACAAAGCACTTGGCCGATTTATAAGCGGTTTGGAAAACTGGGAGTACGTTTATATGCTTCGCATCTTGTTTTATCTGCTTTTCCCTCATCTTCATCTACATTTCCTTGTTTTCTTTTAAAATGTTTTTATGACTGCACACACACGCGCGCGCGCGTGCGCGCGCGCTCGCACACATGCACGCACAAACACGCACACACACACACACACGTACGCACGCACGCACGCACGCACGTACACACACACACACACACACACACACACACACACACACACACACACACACACACACACACACACACACACACACACACACACACACACACTTGACAAGATGAGTGATTGCTCGTTCTTCATTTTCGTCGTCCTGAGTGGTGTTTATGATCTTGCGTAAAGAAGAGCTAAGAGGTCGAAACGCGTTGTGTTTCATCCTGTAATTCGTGTGTCCATGTGCACTGGCGGAGTTAGTTCAAATACCTTTTAAAACCAGTCTAAAAGTGTTTTCAGTGTCTTTAAAAGAAAGTGGTTTACTGATGAAATTAAATATAAAATGAGACAGGGAACAATAAATAATAAACAATAAACAAGTAGGGTAACTCTTGCTCCCACAAGACTTGTGGGAGCAAGAGTTACCCTACTTGTTTATGGTTTACTGATGGTTCGTTTTTTTCATATAATTACTGGAATCTGTTCGAATAATGTACTTGCACTGATATGGTCGCGTATGGTTGGCTGGGCTATAAACAACATGATTTGAACTGAATGGATCGCACGTGTCACAGTTCCGTTGGCCATTGTCAACCTCCGGTTGGGAAAAAAATCAATTATTTTCATCAAGCCTTTGGACGGTGTGGGGGGAAAAGGCCAAAGCGTTATGTTTTATGTAGTATTTTTACATTTTAAATGTGTAGAAAAACATGTTGTGTAAGAGTGAACTGGAAGTCGGAATTTAATGTTGTCTACTTGGAGGGTCGTACTTAAAACGTGTATGTGCGCATGCGCCAGCGGAACAGCTACTTTCCTTGTCTAGTTAGCAAAAATTACAAAGGCAGTAACAAAATAGTAGGGAAGGCTTTAAAACAAAATAGCTGTCATGAGTAGAAAAAATAGGAAATCATGGTTTGGAAAACACCAAGCAAAATAGTCATGGATAGGAAAAGGAAGGGAAAAGTAGTCGTGGGTAGGAAAAGGAAGGGAAAAGTAGTCATGGGTAGGAAAACGTTGGGAAAGGAGTCATGGGTAGGAAAAGGAAGGGAAAAGTAGTCATGGGTAGGAAAAGGAAGGGAAAAGTAGTCATGGGTAGGAAAAGGAAGGGAAAAGTAGTCATGGGTAGGAAAAGGAAGGGAAAAGTAGTCATGGGTAGGAAAAGGAAGGGAAAAGTAGTTCATGGGTAGGAAAAGGAAGGGAAAAGTAGTCATGGGTAGGAAAACGTTGGGAAAAGGAGTTCATGGGTAGGAAAAGGTTGGGAAAGTAGTCATGGGTAGGAGAAGTAGTCATGGGTAGGAAAAGGAAGGGAAAAGTAGTCATGGGTAGGAAAAGGAAGGGAAAAGTAGTCATGGGTAGGAAAAGGAAGGGAAAAGTAGTCATGGGTAGGAAAAGGAAGGGGAAAAGTAGTCATGGGCAGGAAAAGGAAGGGGAAAGTAGTCATGGGTAGGAGAGTAGTCATGGGTATGAAAAGGAAGGGAAAAGTAGTCATGGGCAGGTAAAGGAAGGGAAAAGTAGTCATGGGTAGGAAAAGGAGGGGGAAAGTAGTCATGGGTAGGAAAAAGTAGTCATGGGTAGGAAAAGGAAGGGAAAAGTAGTCATGGGTAGGAAAAGGAAGGGAAAAGTAGTCGTGGGTAGGAAAAGGAAGTGAAACGTAGTCATGGGTAGGAAAAGGAAGGGAAAAGTAGTCATGGGTAGGAAAAGGAAGGGAAAAGTAGTCACGGGTAGGAAAAGGAAGGGAAAAGTAGTCGTGGGTAGGAAAAGGTTGGGAAAGGAGTCATGGGTAGGAAAGGTAGGGAAAAGTAGTCGTAGGTAGAAAAATGTAGGAAACGTAGCCATGTTTAGCAAAAAGTAGGAAAAGTAGTCATGGGTAGTAAAAAGAAGGGGAAAGTAGTCATGGGTAGATAAAGGAAGCGAAAAGTAGTCATGGGTAGGAAAAATAGTCGTCGGTAGGAAAAGGAAGGGAAAGGTAGTCATGGGTAGGAAAAGGAAGGGAAAAGTAATCATGGGTAGGAAAAGGAGGGGAAAAGTAGTCATGGGTAGGAAAAGGAAAGAGGAAAGTAGTCATGGGTAGGAAAAGGAAGGGAAAAGTAGTCATGGGTAGGAAAAGGAAGGGAAAAGTAGTCATGGGTAGGAAAAGGAAGGGAAAAGTAGTCATGGGTAGGAAAAGGAAGGGAAAAGTAGTCATGGGTAGGAAAACGTTTGGGAAAGGGAGTCAAGGGTAGGAAAAGGAAAGAGGAAAGTAGTCATGGGTAGTAAAAGGAAGGGAAAAGTAGTCATGGGTAGGAAAAGGAAGGGAAAAGTAGTCATGGGTAGGAAAAGGAAGGGAAAAGTAGTCATGGGTAGGAAAAGGAAGGGGAAAGTATCATGGGTAGTAAAGGGAAGGGAAAAGTAGTCATGGGTAGGAAAAGGTTGTGGAAAAGAAGTCATGGGTAGGAAAAGGAAGGGAAAAGTAGTCATGGGTAGTAAAAGGAAGGAGGAAAGTAGTCATGGGTAGGAAAAGAAGGAGGAAAGTAGTCATAGGTAGGAATAGGAAGGGAAAAGGAGTTATGGGTAGGAAAAGGAAGGAGGAAAGTAGTCATGGGTAGCAGAAAGAAGGAGGAAAGTAGTCATGGGTAGGAAAAGGAAGGAAAAGTAGTCATGGGTAATAAAAGGAAGGGAAAAGTAGTCATTGGTAGGAAAAGGAAGGGACAAGTAGTCATGGGTAGGAAAAGGAAGGGAAACGTAGTCATGGGTAGGAAAACGTTGGGAAAGGAGTCATGGGTAGGAAAAGGAAGGGAAAAGTAGTCATGGGTAGGAAAAGGAAGGGAAAAGTAGTCATGGGTAGGAAAAGGAAGGGAAAAGTAGTCATGGGTAGGAAAAGGAAGGGGAAAGTAGTCATGGATAGGAAAAGGAAGGGGAAAGTAATCATGGGTAGGAAAAGGAAGGGAGAAGTAGTCATGGGTAGGAAAAGGAAAGAGGAAAGTAGTCATGGGTAGTAAAAGGAAGGAGGAAAGTAGTCATGGGTAGGAAAAGGAAGGGAAAAGTGGTCATGGATAGGAAAAGGAAGGGAAAAGTAGTCATGGGTAGGAAAAGGAAGGGAAAAGTAGTCATGGGTAGGAAAAGGAAGTGAAAAGTTGTAATGGGAGGGAAAAGGAAGGGGAAAGTAGTCATTGGTAGGAAAAGGAAGGGAAAAGTTGTGATGGGAGGGAAAAGGAAGGGGAAAGTAGTCATGGGTAGGAAAAGGTTGGGAAAGAAGTCATGGGTAGGAAAAGGAAGGGAAAAGTAGTCATGGGTAGTAAAAGGAAGGAGGAAAGTAGTCATGGGTAGGAAAAGGAAGGGAAAAGTAGTCATGGGTAGGAAAGGGAAGGGGAAAGTAGTCATGGGTAGGAAAAGTAGTCATGGGTAGTAAAAGGAAGGAGGAAAGTAGTCGTGGGTAGGAAAAGGAAGGGAAAAGTAGTCATGGGTAGGACAGGGTAGGAAAAAGTAGTCATGGGTAGGAAAAGGAAGGGAATGTAATAACAGGTACGAGTAAGTAAGACGACACATAAACAGGTGAAACAAACAGAAGATAGGAGAAGGTAAGAAATGGTGAGCAAATTAAAAGATGGATCGCGAAAAGTAAGAAAGTCAAATAAGGACGAAGAAGACGTGGTAGATAAGATCAAGGGG
>CM065715.1:13811993-13821993 GCA_033310375.1 Conus canariensis
TTTGTTGATGTTGTTGTTATGGTTGAATGTTTATGTTGTTGCTAAGGCTGTTTGTTTGCTGATGTTGTTCTGGCTGTGTGCTCATGTTGTTTTTATTGGCTCTTTTCTTGTTGTTGATGCAGTTGTGGCTGGTTTGTTTGTTAGTGTTAGCATTATGGATGTTTGTTGATGTTATTGTTGTGGCTGTTTGTTTGCTAACACTGGTATCAATCTCAGGTTATGTTGAGACTGTATGTAGATGCTACTGTGGCTCCTTGTTTACTGACATTGTGGTAGTTTGGCTTTTTTTCTTTCTTTCATCTTATCATTTTTTTTTTTTTTTTTTTTGTCCATTTCCCTGTCGTGGCTGTTTTTGATGATGCTGTTGTGAATGTTTGCCTCCTAGTTTTGTTGTGATACCTGATTGTTGTTTGGTTCTTAATGTTACCACAGTGGAAGTTTCTTCATGCTGCCGTTGTAGCTATTCGCATGCTAGTATTGTTGGGGTGGCTTTACGATGCTGTTATGGCTGTTTTTTCATGTGACTGTTGTGTGTGTGTGTGTGTGTGTGTGTGTGTGTGTGTGTGTGTGTGTGTGTGTGTGTGTCTGTACACCTCTCTCTCCCTCTCCCTCTCTCTCTCTCTCTCTCTCTCTCTCTCTCTCTCTCTCTCTCTCTTTCTGTCTGTACACATACTCCCCACCCCCATCCACCCCCACACTGAACATTTTGTTTCAGTTTCAGTTTTCAGTGCGCGCGCGCGCGCTCGCGCACGCACACACGCACACACACACACACACACACACACACACACACACACACACACACACACACACAAACATACACGCACGCACGCACGCACGCACGCATGCGTGTACGTCCATATGCACAGACACTCTCACTTACTCACATATATGCACACACACACATATCCGCACGATGTGTGCATATGCAGGAGAAGCATACTCACACGCCGAACGAACCATTCGCTAATATACGTTCAAACCTTTCCTCTATCACAGGGACAACGTGGTGGACTACGAAGAGTTCCTCCGCGTGCTGGGCATGGAAGAAGCTGCCACGGTGATGCACTTCGTCTTCAACAAGGTGGACAAGGACCAGAGCGGCTTCCTGACCAAGGACGAGCTCATGCAGGCCATTCACAACGAGCCAGAACTCAAGCTGCGGGCAGCCAAGATCTCCGATCTCTTGGTCGCCGTCCACAAGGATTCGGACCAGAAGCTCGACTACAACGAGTTCGTCCGCGAATGGGTCAAGTTCAAGTGATTCAAGCGATCCAGTTGAGGGGCTTCTACTTCGGCTGGAGTTTTTTTTTCTGTATTTTTTTTTAAACGATTTGTTTCGTTTCTTTTTCTTCTTCGTAACGACTTGATGGATCTCGATCATTTATTTATTTGTTTTTTGTTTTGTTTTAGATCGTTGTGTTTATGTGATATTATTGTATATAATTCCCACCTCCACCCCCCCCCCCCCCCCACCCCCGTTCTCTCCTGTATTGTCGTCTATTTTTGCGAGATGTGGCCTTCATAATCCTCTCTCTCTCTCTCTCTCTCTCTCTCTCTCTCCTCTCTCTCTCTCTCTCTCTCTCTCTCTCTCTCTCTCCTCTCTCGTGGGAACGTTAAAAACAGAGAAAAAAAAACTACTGCCTGTCTATCTCCCTTAGGAATAACGATTTATCTTATCTTTCCTATCTGTCAATCGATCGATCGACCGATTCTTATTGGTAATGATGCTGTTTATTTCGTAAGTAATGAAGTTGCCTGTCAATGTTTACATTGTCCATTATTCATGATAACGGTTTTTTTTAAATCGTAAGCTCTTTCTTCATCTTTTTTCTTAGGTCCTGAAATGATGTCAGTGTATTTGTGACACAATTCTCGCTTTGTTGTTGTTTATGGGTTTCCTTTTAAATAATACATGTTGGTCGTTCAAACTCATTACGAAAATATGTTCCTTAGTTAAATGTTCATCTCTCACTGTTACAAGCGCATTCTGGAGATAATTATCACCTGTGTTTAAAAATATCAGTTCTTGACTGCTTCTTTGCTTCCTTCTCATTGGTTCTTTCAACATCGGTATTGTGCACTAGGACATAAGACACAGATAGATAGATAGATAGATAGATAGATAGATAGATAGATAGATAGATAGATAGATATATAGATAGATAGGTAGGTAGGTAGGTAGATAGATACGTGTTTGTCTTCATAGATATGTATGCATGTATATAAGATTATGTATGTATGTATGTATGTATGTATGTATGTATATGTATGTATGTATGTATGTGCGTATGTATGTATGAATGCACAAACAACATAAGTAAATAAAGAAATGTTTTGTTATTACACAGATATGTTACTTCTGATGAAATAATCGCAATTTTTTTTTTTACTGTTAATATATAGACATCTATTTTTGATGATACACAAATTAATCATCTGCATAATATTCGTTCTTCAAGGAATGACTATCATCATATTGACTAATGACTTTTTGGAGAGTTGTGGGCGTGGAACTGGAAAGATGTTTGTGAAGTGGTTTATATGTTTTCAATAACACACTGAGCAGAACAGTGTGTGTGTGTGTTGTGTGTGTGTGTGTGTGTGTGTTGTGTGTGTGTGTGTGTGTGTGTGTGTGTGTGTGTGTTTTCGTGCGTGTGTGCGTGCGTGCGTGCGTGCGTGTGTGTGTGTGTGTGTGTGTGTGTGTGTGTGTGTGTGTGCGTGCGTGCGTGCGTGTGTGTGTGTGTGTGTGTGTGTGTGTGTGTGTGTGTGTGTGTGTGTGTGTGTGTGTGTGTTCAAACTGTTAGAATTAAACGGTAACAATGAATAATGACCGCAATACGTTACGATTCAGAATCAATCATCAATCTATCAATCGGTCAAGCATTCAATCAATCAGTTCATCAATCAATTAACCAACGAGTCGACAAGCAGTCACTCAAACAACCAATTAATATTTGCAATCAGTTGAAGAATCGCTCGACCATTTTACAGTGTATTTATGCTATTATTCAGGGTATGCTAAAAGTGATAGTGCTTGTATTCGAGTGTTTCGCTTTGTCAATAAACACTAAAAATTTTAATGAGAATATCAAATGTACAGACCAACGTGTGAGTCTCTTAATTCTTTTCTTCTCTCAGTTTTCAGGTTCTAATCCTGGTGATTGACTTCTAATACCGAGTTTGTCTTTAAAAGATTATATCCAATAAAAGTTGCTACAATGTAGATGACTGTCTTCGTTTGTTTGATTGCCTTTTTCACTAATTGGTGAGTTGGTTTATTGTGTAGCTATGTGACGGTGGTGGTTGTTGTGCGTGTGTGTGTGTGTGTGTGTGTGTGTGTGTGTGTGTGTGTGTGTGTGTGTGTGTGTGTGTGTGTGCGCGTGCGTGTGTGTAGTTGGGGGAGGGGGATTTAAGTTTAACTTTTTCTAATTGGATGTCAGTTACACTTAAATGCGCGCACGCCCCAACCCCCCCCCCCCCCCCCCCACACACACACACAACACACACAATCATACACACACACACATCCACACACACACACACACACACACACACACACACGCACACACGCACACGCATGCACACATGCACACACGCACGCTCGCGCGCGCGCGCGCACACGCTCGCACGCACACACACACACACACACACACACACACACACACACACACACACACACACACACACACACACACACTTTACTCATGCCCACATGCATGTTCTCACAGACAGACAGGCACACATCTGTATCTCTCGGGCCTGGTTGACGCCGGGATACATTATGAAAGTAAGCGTGGAATACAGCCCTGCCATGTAGTCTCAGTCCGGAATGGAAATCCGTAGCATCATCTTCATCATCCTCATTCTCATCGATCAGTATTTAAAGAAGAAAAAGTCTCCAGTTCTGTGGCCCTTCATGCCCTGTTCTCATAGTGAACTCAGTTTCGATGATCCTCTCCGCGTCTGTGGCTTTGGTTTGATTCCGTCGGGGTCACCGGTCATGGGGGCTGTCGTTGGACGGACGTGGTGGCGCCCTCCAAAGGGAGAGCTCACTCACGCTGGCTCCGCGACTAAGCAATCATTGTCGTCAGTAGTGGGCTTAGTAGGTGGTGTCCTGCGTATGTTAGATCAGAACAGGCGCCACTGAACACCACTGAAGTGACTCGGCAGCAGTGCAATGTCTCCTCCGGTGGGTTGCCCCTTAACGACTTGTCTTTGACTGCTCCCTGTGGATTGCCGGTGCCAGGGCTGCGGGGGGCCGGGCCGGGTTGTGGCTGTGGACGGGTAGGTCGGAATGAGCGACGTGGGTGCAACGCCACTGATGTGTATGTGTGTGTGTGTGTGTGTGTGTGTGTGTGTGTGTGTGTGTGTGTGTGTGTGTGTAAACGAGTTAAAGTGAACAGCTGGTTGACAAAATGTTTGTTATTAAAGTGTAAACACACACACACACACACACACACACACACACACACACACACACACACACACACACACACACACACACACAGAGAGAGAGAGAGAGAGAGAGAGAGGAGGGAGAGACAGAGACAGACAGAGAGACAGAGAGAGAGACAGAGACAGAGAGAAATGAAAGCCAATCTGCTGCCAAAAATGAGAATCAAGTAGGGTAACTTTCGCTCCCATGATGAAATAATTACAAACCCCTTAACTCACGACACCAATTTAATGGCCAAGCGGAAATGTCAACACAGAGCACAACAACAACTGAGTGACATCCCAAAATGTGTACCTGACACACGTGCACAGAGAAATCAGCAAATGCAAATCTACATTCATTCAAGACTGGTACAACCTTTTTGATCTTGGGTATAGTCAAGCAAACACTGGAACAGTACCAAGTACAGGTAACCTCGTTTTGACAGGTATGAAAAGAGATCCTCAAGGAGACATGGAATGGCGAACAACAAGTAATACACAAGTAGGGTAACTCACTGCATAGCGAGATCACGATGCATGCGCACAGGAGAGAGAGAGAGAGAGGAGAGAGAGAGAGAGAGAGAGAGAGACGGACAGACAGACAGAGAGAGAGTGAGAGAGAGAGAGAGAGAGAGAGAGAGACGGACAGACAGACAGAGAGAGAGTGAGAGAGAGAGAGAGGGTGAACGAACGATTTCAATCGGTATAGGCCATGGCCCCATCCGATGGGGGGGGGGGGGGGGGGGGACATTATAACAAGAACAATTCATACAGTAAGGTAACATGATAACAGTTTCACAAGAAGCTGACAGATAAGCACGCTAAATGCACACAATGACAACGGAGAGAGAGAGAGAGAGAGAGAGAGAGAGAGAGAGAGAGAGAGAGGAGAGAGAGAAGGGAGGGAGGAGGGAGGGAGAGAGAGAGAGCACGTCTCTATAAATCACATTCCCTAAATGCATAGAATTTGTTTTGATGAAAAGTAAACATTGACAAAATAGACCCATCACACCTTTTCTGGGCTTTCTACGCTTTTCGCTGCCTGCGAGTTAAGACTCGTTTCGTGAAAACGGGTCACATATAGTTTCACGAGAAGCTGACAGATAAGCGCGCTAAAGGCACACGATGACAACGAGAGAGAGAGAGAGAGAGAGAGAGAGAGAGAGAGAGAGGGAGAGAGAGAGAGAGGGGCACCTTCCTATAAATCACATTCCTTAAATGCATAGACTTTGTTTTTGACTGACAATGAGACGGATAACGTGTTGGGACTTGACAACGCAGTGATGTAGGCCTACCCTTCTTAAGGCTATTTGGGAATGACTACCCAGATAAGACCTTGACGTCTTTGGTTTCCGCGTAGTGCTATGTTTTTGTCTAACTTCGTTGTTCACGCTGGCATTGAAGGGAAGGGAAGGCTGGGCAAGGGGGTGAGCGGAGAGGGAGGTCGCGGAAGGGATGTGTGAATGATCGAGGAAAAAGATAAGATCAGATAATGTTGCTTATAGCCCAGCCGACCGCAAAGGGCCACATCAGGGCTGTCACCACGTTAAAATCAACTCACAAGTCAGTCATTCACACAATTCTTTAAAATACATCGAAAAACCATCCGAAAGTTTGTTAAAAATCTTTCCACTGTAAAATCTCAGATCCGATGAAAAATGTTAATCTCTTTCAAGAACTCAAAGATCGCGTCAGGTGGGACATCTCTGAACAAGGTTTTCATGGAATCTGCCGTAAAATGTTTGTGTCTCACATCGTTCAAGTCCCAACACTCTAAAAGAATATGTTTCATTGTGAGTGGCACATGACATGGAATGCACCACGGAGCTTCTTCACTCTTTAAAAGGTACGAATGGGTAAAATACGAATGGCCGGTGTGCAGCCGGCACAGAACTGTTTCTTCTTTACGACCACCAGACGTAGATGAGAGGAACTCCTTAAGGTTTGGACGGATCTGAAAGAGTTTGTTATCCGTCTGTGTATTCCAATCCTTCTGCCCGAGGTCTCTCACATAATCGCTAATTTTGGGTTTCAGATCTGAGCAGGGGATATATATGTTGGACAATTTCTCTGTTGTGGCATTCTGTTGTGGCGTTGCCACTTGAACTTGAACTTGAACTTGTAGGTGTTAGAGGCTTTAAGAGGCCTGTTCACCGTTCTAATAGGGCCTATATACTATCTAGATCAAAAACTGCATGCGTGGAAGGAAGAGAGTCACACACTGAGACTATCTAGGTCGATAAACATTCTGGATTGAATTTTGTCGGCAGTTCCTGCCAATGAGTGTCTAGTCGTGATTTGAAGATGTTGACTGTTGGGGCTGTTACTAAAGAGTCAGGAAGACCATTCCAAACATCAATCATTCGAAGAGAGAAGTAATTTCCCCTGATGTTCAGTCTGTGATGAACTTTGGATAGTTTCAAGGAGTGTCCTCTGCTGTCCCTGTTGGAAAAAAAAAAAAATCAAACCGTGGTTTATCACTCTGTCTATCTATCTGGCAGCAGTCCTTTATGATGAAAAACACGAGCAGAAAACTCCACTGCTGTGCAACTATCAAGGAACGTGTCGTCGTTCGATTGTTTTGTTGTACTCTGTACATATGATAAAACCATTATCAAGATGAAGGGATGACAGTTAACTGCTCGGCGACATAGCAGCGGACGCCAAGGCAGAGGTGGCAGCTCTTCTTTGAGGGACACTGATGTGAGAGGTCAGTGTCAGCCGGCGCAGCGATCCTTCCAGCCGTATGGGTGACGGCGGGTCAGCCTGTGTCGCCGGGGGACGGAATTGGGAATGTGGGGCGATCGGCGATGGAGCGCTGCCTAACTACAATTACCATGGCTTGGGATACCGTGTTCTGAGCCAGGCAGGCATGGGGGCACTCCTTAAGGGATTAGGCTAAAAAATTGCCCTCTCGGCCGTAGTCTCCGTGGACTGCCGAATTTTAGGGTCTCGTGCAGCGCTCCAGCGACTTTTGTCCTGCTCCCTGTTTGAGGCGGCCTCTCGGCACAGGACAATCACACCCGAGCTCGAAGAAGGCTGCCTGGTGGTCCTGAAGAGAGCCTTTAGGTTGGGGGAAAGACGCGAAATACACACACGCCCGTCGTCGGCCGACCAACACCTGAATTTGAACTGAAGTTCAAAGGAACCAGAGCTCAGTGAGCGACATACGACGGCCCCCATATATATATGGAACTCACCAACTATGATACTGCCAGCGACAGCAGTTGCCATAGAACATGCAGACACTATGCCTTGTCCTTAAGGGCCTCCGGCCAATAAGACGTTGATCTCACCTACGAACGAACGAATGAGGGGATGAGAAATACATCTTCAGAAATTCATCGCATTGAGATCCAGCTCTGTCTTTGCCTGTTTGTCAGTCTTTGTCCTTCCCTCTAATCATTTGTGTCCCGTTTGAAACTGGGAAAGCGGACTGTGGTCGTTACGGGAAAATGGAGTGGGGAGGTGGATAGAGGGACTAGTTATGAGACGAGCTCCCAGACAGGGACAAATGCTAGTAGGATATGTCCGCGTACACGTAGTGATGCCTCGATCCTTGATTTAACCACTGCATTCTATCTTCTTTCTTCTTCTTCTTCTTCTTCTTCTTCTTCTTCTTTTTAACTGCTACAAAGGATTGCCTCGAAAGATGTTTTGCGTCAATGACTCTTTCCTCACAACGAGAAAATTTCTAGAATAAGTCTATGCTACATGCGCCGAGCCTAGGCTTTCTTTATCGCGGTTTCCTCAAGAGTGCGTGCGTGCGTGCGTGCGTGCGGCGTGCGTGTGTGTGTGTGTGTGTGTGTGTGTGTGTGTGTGTGTGTGTGTGTGGTGTGTGCGTGCGGCGCGGCGCGCGCGCGCGCTGTGCGTGTGTGTGTGTGTGTGTAAATGGTGTAAATGTGTGTGCATAGTAAATGGTTTCAGTCAGTCAGTCAGTCAGTCAGAGTGTGTGTGTGTGTGTGTGTGTGTGTGTGTGTGTGTGTGTGTGTGTGTGTGTGTGTGCTGGGAACTGGCAATTTTTAACCAGTATTGTTCATTATTACTCCTTTTTGGGCGGTGGGTGGTGGTGGGTGGGCTGTTCATAGAAATGTTTTGACAAAACGAAGTATCCCCACAGCCAAGCTGGCCCCATGGGCGCGTCAGAGAAAACCCTGTTTTAAAAATAGATCAGGGTTGCCGGAATACACTCAAAGGAGGCTCTGACGTATTTCCTGCTTCTTCATCTGCTGTCACTTCCTGTCTGTGGAGAAAACAATAATCTGAAACAGAAAGTCACTCTCGCATAATTTCCCGTTAGTCTCAGTACTCGATCATCAGAAAATAGAAGATACAGCCGCTCGCCCTCCTGTGTGCCCAAGATTCCACACTCATAAGGTTCGTGAATTTTTTTTTGCGAAGGTGAATTAATTCACTGCTAGTCTATCATTCAGTTCGTAGTACTATCAAGGGTTGGTTTAGTTTCAGTCAGTTTTGACATTATCACGGACTCAGACCTTGCCAACCCGTCTTCCTCTGCGCTCATGATCAGAAGGATGGGATTCGTCCCTCTTTGATCTTTTACCAAAGACTTAAAATCTGTCATACTGAAAGAACCCTAGCCTCCCCCTCTGTCCGTCTACTTCTAGTCTCTGTCGCTAAAATTTTGTAAAGCTGTACATGTTCTCTCATGTTAGTTGTCACTATACTATGATTTCTCTGAAAGAAAGACCACACGAGATTGAAAGATGGACTCCATGGAGCATCGTGCCTTCTTATGATGGCAGTCATTTTGCTTTTCATGTTTGTGTGGTCTTACAGGCTTTTCTTCCCATTTCCTTTTCATTACTTATGATGTGATGTTGATGCTAAGAAGTAAATTACACAGATCAGTGTGAACACACCTTTGAATTATCAGTGTGCATCTGCATGGACTGTGTCGGCTTATCTCTCAGGCTGCTCATGCAGTCTTGATCGCTTATCTGGACATGTTTCTTTTGGAACAGTTTCAACTGTTACTACTATGACTGTATTACTGTTATTACTGTTACTACAATGACTGTATTAGTTGGAGTCCCCGTCTCAAGAGGCAGTCAAAAATGATAGAAAATGTACAAAGGCGAGCTACTAAAATCCTGAAAGAGTGTAGTAATTTAAAGTATAAAGAAAGATTACACTATCTCCAATTACATTCACTGAAAGGAAGGAGGATCAGAGGAGACCTAATCCAATTTTTTTAAATATTCCATAATTATGATGATGTTAATGTGTAATTTAAAGTATAAAGAAAGATTACACTATCTCCAATTACATTCACTGAAAGGAAGGAGGATCGGAGGAGACCTAATCCAATTTTTTAAAACATTCCATAATTATGATGATGTTAATGTGCATGCGCTTTTCAAATTCCCAGAAGTGGGTTGCACGAGAAATAATGAAGGCAAGATTTTTATCAGACATTGCCATACTAACAAAAGAAAGTCTTGTTTTCTTTCAGAATTGCTAATTATTGGAATGCACTGTCTACTAACACCAAATATGCACCTGACATCAACAGCTTTAAAAAAAACTCCTAGATGAA
>CM065715.1:13826993-13829493 GCA_033310375.1 Conus canariensis
ATGTCACTCCTCTGTTGCAGTCCCTCCACTGGCTTCCAATTCAGAGGCGAATTGACTACAAGCTGGCGTCCGTCTGTTTCTCTTCTGTTTCTGGTACTGGACCAAAATATCTTTCCGACATCCTCCACATCTACATCCCATCCCGTCATCTTCGTTCCTCTGCCGACAGTCGCCTCTTGCGCATTCCTTCTGTCAGAACAAAATCTTTTGGTCAACGTTCTCTTTCCTTCCAAGGACCAACTGTCTGGAATACACTTCCCATCAGTGTCAGACACCTACCTTCACCCTCTTCTTTCAAATCTGCCGTCAAAACTAACTTCTTTCATCAGTTGTAACCCCACTCCCTCCCGCCCCCCCCCCCCCCCCCCCCCCCCCAACTTCCCAATCCACCTTGAGTGGGTTTGTGCGTGCGCACATGAGTGCCTGGTGGTTGTGTTGCTTGTGCGTGCAGGCCGTGTTGATGTGGGTGCTTGCGTGCGTGCGTGCGTGCTGGTGTCTGAGAGCGTGGGTGTGTGGTCATGTGTGAGCTCGCGTGCGCGCGCGCGCGCGCGTTGTGTGCGTGTGTGGTGTGTGTGTGTGTGTGTGTGTGTGTGTGTTGTTGTTGTTGTTGTTGTTGCTGTTGGTAATGTAAAGCGCTTAGAGCCCTAAATTATAGAGAATAGGCGCTATATAAATTAACATTATTATTATTATTATTAATAGGAGGATCTCAATTAAATAATTGGTTTGTTAAGATGCTAGCAATTTTTACAGCAATTTAGCAAAGAAGGTGCAGTATATCATGGATATACTGGGCCCAAATTAATGATTTGGAATAGGTAGACAGACAGACAAGCAGAGAGACAGGAGAGAGAGAAACAGGCAGAGACAGAGACAGAGAGACAAAGACGGAGAGACAGAGAGAGCAGGGGTGGAGAGAGAGAGAGAGAGAGAGAGAGAGAGAGAGAGAGAGAGAATTAGAAAAATTTTCTGTCAGAGTTTTTGGTCATTTTGAGGAGAGAAATTCAGTCCAGGGGGCCTTTTTAAGAGTCAGAGGATCCATTGTAATAGGGCATTGTTGCTGGAAAGAAACCAGATCTGTATATCATTTTTATGTCAGCATTGACTTGTATCTGTGATCAGACTTCTCCCCTTGGTTGATTTGCGTGTGTGTGTGTTTGTGTGTGTGTGTGTGTGTGTGTGTGTGTGTGTGTGTGTGTGTGTGTGTGTGTGTGTGTGTTCTTTTTCTCTGTTTCTTCATTTAGTTTCTGACTACATCTGTTCACAGCCCTAATAATGATTACCTCTGTGTTCTTAATTGGTAATAACAGTAGTGATTGTTGCATTTAGCATTATTTCATGTCTGTGTCAAAGCGTCATTTTATTTTTGTTGCTGTTGTTGTTATCAAATTCGATTTGCAGAATTTGATGCCTCAGTGGAAAACGATGTATCCCTTGACAGGAAACAGGAGACCAGGTGGCGCTGAAGCGGTGCCGCGTGCAGAATGAGATGACGGACAAACACAGGCAGCGCTGGCAGCTGGAGGTGGATATCATGAAGCGCTTGGATCACAACAATGTGGTGGTTGCTCTTGATGTACCTCCTGAACTGGACGTGGGCAAGGAAGAGCTGCCTCTTTTGGCCATGGAGTATTGCTCCAAAGGCGACTTGCGTAAAGTGAGTTTAATGAAAATTGTAGCTACAAACAAAACGCATGTATAAAAAGCATGGAGGTGTAAGTTTGTTCCCTTCTGTTGTTACTTAAAGTTATATGCATGAATGAGTGCAAGTTGTTGCTGCTGTTTTTAGCAGGTATTACTGTGGTTGGATGCCTAACAAGTGCAGATACTCTTTTGTTGTCGCTGTTACTGCTGTGATGATGTGTGCTTGTGATATATTTTGCTGGTTTTTTTTTTTTTTTTAAGGGAAAGTTGTATTTTCAGTTGTTTCTGCTGTTTTTTTTTTCAGTGAAAGTTGTATTTTCAGTTGTTTCTGCTGCTTTTTTCAGTGGAAGTTGTATTTTCAGTTGTTTCTGCTGCTTTTTTTTTCAGCGAAAGTTGTATTTTCAGTTGTTTCTGCTGTTTGTTTTTTTTCAGCGAAAGTTGTATTTTCAGTTATTTCTGCTGCTTTTTTCAGAGGAAGTTGTATTTTCAGTTGTTTCTGCTGCTTTTTTTTTTCAGCGAAAGTTGTATTTTCAGTTGTTTCTGCTGTTGTTTTTTTCCAGCGAAAGTTGTATTTTCAGTTGTTTCTGCTGCTTTTTTCAGTGGAAGTTGTATTTTCAGTTGTTTCTGCTGCTTTTTTCAGTGGAAGTTGCCATTTCAGGTGTTACCAACATTATTTTATGATGCATTTTAGTACAACTATAGGGTTTGTTTTTTTTTTAATTGTAGCTGCTGCATTTTATGCTCAATGAAACTGTAAAATGTCTACTGCTTAAGTTGTACACAGGTGTAGAATTGTCACTGCTAGTTGTTGTTGGATAACAATTACTACTGCTGCGGTTGTATACTACCTGTAAAT
>CM065715.1:13834493-13886993 GCA_033310375.1 Conus canariensis
TTGTAATGAGCTGGTTTACCACCACAATGATCGGCGTGGAGGCAGACATGATGACAACGGGCAACACATCTGGAGAATAAGAATGACAATGGGATATTGTTAGTATTAAGCAAAGGTGGACTGCATAATTATGGGGTTTATTTCAGCTGACTTAACACACTGTGAGCAGTAACCAAACTCGAGGCTGGATGGAAACACAGGATCAGAACTGAACCATGGTGGCTCAGCCAAATCTCATTTCTGGTCAGCCGGGCTTTTTGTATGCGTGTCACTGAGCAGATCCTAAATGAGCTTCAGTTTGGGAACCCACCAAAGGAATAGATAATAAGTGTGTTAGCAATAGATAGTAAGTGTATTAATAATCGACTTGTTGCGGTTGAATATGCTGATTTCAGGGCTTGAAGCTTGACTTTATTCTGATCATGTATGTTGCCAAGGTAACTGCAGCTATTATGATGTTGATGTTGCAGGCCGATGACCTCCTACCTGGAGCAGTGGTTACGGTTGATGCTGCGCTGGGACCCCAAGCAGCGTGGTGGGGGCATGGTTCAGTCCCCTGAGCGCACCTTCCGACCCAAGTGCTTCCTGCTGCTGGATCAGATCCTCAACACCAAGGTGTGTGTGTGTGTGTGTATGGGGGTGGGGGGGGGTGGGGGTGGGGTGCGTGAATGCAAATGCATGAGTGTGTCTGTATTAATGTGTCTACATGTATGTTTATATTAACAAAATATGTCCTTTCGGGGAGAGGGTCGGCTATGTGTTCTGCAGAGGGAGCAGGTCAAATCATTGTTTTGCAAGGGACAGGGTCTGTTGGATATCTTTGGCAGGGGAGAGGGTCAGATAGGTGTTCTGTGGGGAGAGGTCAGGTGTGTGTGCTGCAGGAGAGAGGGTCTATTTGATGTGTTCTGTGGGGGAGAGGGTATGTTTGATGTGTTCTGTGGGGGAGAGAGTCTGTTTGATGTGTTCTGTGGGGGAGAGGGTCTGTTAGATGCATTCTGTCGGGAGAGGGTTTGCTTGATGTGTTCTCTGGGGGAGAGGGTCTGCCTGATGTGTTCTGTGGGGGAGAGTCTATCTGATGTGTTCTGTGGGGGAGAGGGTCTGTTTGATGCGTTCTGTCAGGAAAGGGTTTGCTTGATGTGTTCTGTGGGGGAGAGGGTCTGCTTGATGTGTTCTGTGGGGGAGAGGGTCTGCCTGATGTGTTCTGTGGGGGAGAGGGTCTATTTGATCTGTTCTGTGGGGGAGAGGGTCTGTTTGATGTGTTCTGTGGGGGAGAGGGTCTGCTTGATGTGTTCTGTGGGGGAGAGGGTCTGCTTGATGTGTTCTGTGGGGGAGGGGGTATGTTTGATGTGTTCTGTGGGGGAGAGGGTCTGTTTGATGCGTTCTGTGGGGGAGAGGGTATGTTTGATGTGTTCTGTGGGGGAGAGGATCTGTTTGATGTGTTCTGTGGGGGAGAGGGTCTGCTTGATGTGTTCTGTGGGGGAGAGGGTCTGCTTGATGTGGGGGAGAGGGTCTGCTTGATGTGTTCTTTGGGGGAGAGGGTCTGCTTGATGTGTTCTATGGGGAGAGGGTCTGCTTAATATGGGGAGAGGGTCTGTTTGATGTGTTCTGTGGGGAGAGGGTCTGCTTAATATGGGGGAGAGGGTCTGTTTGATGTGGGGGAGAGGGTCTGTTTGATGTATTCTGTGGGGGAGTGGGTCTGCTTGATGTATTCTGTGGGGAGAGGGTCTGCTTGATGTGTTCTGTGGGGGAGAGGGACTGCTTGATGTGTTCTGTGGGGGAGAGGGTCTGCTTGATGTGGGGGAGAGGGTCTGTTTGATGTGTTCTGTGGGGGAGAGGGTCTGTTTGATGTGTTTTGTGGGGAGAGGGTCTGCTTGATATGTCTCGTGGGGGCGTGGGTCTGCTTGATGTGTTCTGTGGGGGAGAGGGTCTCTGCTTGATGTGTTCTGTGGGGGAGAGGGTCTGCTTGATGTGTTCTGTGGGGGAGAGGGTCTGCTTGATGTGGGGGAGAGGGTCTGTTTGATGTGTTCTGTGGGGGAGAGGGTCTGTTTGATGTGTTTTGTGGGGGAGAGGGTCTGCTTGATGTGTTCTGTGGTGGAGAGGGTCTGTTTGATGTGTTCTGTGGGGGAGAAGGTCTGTTTGTGTTCTGTGGGGGAGAGGGTCTGCTTGATGTGTTCTGTGGGGTAGAGGGTCTGTTTGTGTTCTTAAGAAGAAAAGCTCTGTTTGATTTGGTGTGTTGGGGAAAGGGTCTGCTTGATCTGTTCTGATGGGGAGAGTGTCTGTCTGATTTGTTCTGTAGGGGTTAGAGTTGATGTGATATGTCCTGTGGGAAGAGAGGGTCGGCTACATGTTCCTTTGGGGGGAGAGGGACAGACATATATTCTGTAACTGAGAAGGTCTGCTTGATGCCCTCTGTTGTGCAAGAGGGTCAGGTAAGTTTTCTGTGAAGGAAGAATTTCAAATGTAGCTTCTTGTCTGGAGCTGTGTCTGTGATCTGAGAACAAGGCAGACATTGAGGTAGAGTATCCACTGTGCTCAGATCATACAGGCATTATTTGTGCACTGTTTCAGTGGAAAAAGGGGGAAAAAATCATTTCCATTGCGGTTTGGGCAGATCAGCAGTTTGGTGAGAGGAGGGGAGATGATCATGTGTGCAGTGTGCTTGGTGGAGGTTTCACTCTCTGTGCATGCAGCTCTACTGTTCCAGATTGTGCACGTGCTGCATGTGGAGGGCAACCAGCTGCTGGCCTACCCCCTCAAGGCAGAGGACTCCATGGCTCACCTGCAGAAATGTCTGGAGCTGGAAACCAAGATCCCCGTGGCTGACCAGGACTTGCTGCTGGCCAGTGGGGTGGCCCCTGACCCCCTCAACCCTGCTCTGCAGTGCTGGTCAGAACCGGTGAGTTGCTTAGGGTCTCAGTGTGCTAGAGGTTCTGTTGTGGTGCCTTGTGTTTCTGGGGCCCAGAATGGCTCAGTTGGTAGAGTGCCAGACTCATAATCTTGGTGATCCTGGGGTTGTGGATTCAATTTGGCGTCATATACTTTACCATGTCAGACCATAGCATTCAACGGCAGTTAGCCAGCTCTGTCAGGCCGAATTTTTTCCGTGGCCAATGCAGTCATAAGACAGTCACGTGATGTCACCCCACTTCCGGCCCCGGAAGAAGCCAGTGTCAACTTCCTATAAGTCATTCATCTTCGGCCTGCCGTCAAAGCAAGATAAGTCTTGTGCTCTGTCTCGCCTATACTTGCCTTTGTGTTAACTTTGCTGTGTTTTGTTCTATACTTGATTCAGTTGTGGCTTGCAAATGTGAGGCTCTTGGTGGGAGCGTATTTATCAAAAGATTTGTCTCTTTTACCGGCACTCTCGGGAGCGTATTTATTAAAAGATTTGTCTCTTTTACCGGCACTCCCGCGACTTTGTTACTCGCGATCGTCGGCACCGCTCGCCGGTCGTGTTCCCCCACCATATTGCCGAGCCTCGGGTTCAGCACGCATTTTGTGCTGGTTCCGGCTTGCACTAGACCCTGAGTATTTTTGCCGTGTGAGGCTCTTGGTGGGAGCGTATTTATTAAAAGATTTGTCTCTTTTACCGGCACTCTCGGGAGCGTATTTATTAAAGATTTGTCTCTTTTACCGGCACTCTCGCGACTTTGTTACTCGCGATCGTCGGCACCGCTCGCCGGTCGTGTTCCCCCACCATATTGCCGAGCCTCGGGTTCAGCACGCATTTTGTGCTGGTTCCGCTTATTAAGGTTTAGGGCTCAATAACTATCACACCTGTACTCTTTACCCTTCACAGGTAGAACGTGTTCGAGTAAGGGTGTGTGACACTGATCTGCTTATTAAGATTTAGTGCCCAAGAACTATCACACCTATACACAGTGATACTCCACGTGTAGAGATTGCTATTAATAGCCATACCAGTCACACGACCGGTGGCGTGTACGGGTAGTTCGAGTTTTCAGTCGATCTCTCGAGCACTTTGCACGACACCACACGGACGATCGAGATTAATTGATTTTCTCGATCGGCCACCTTGTCTCCTCTTTGCGGTCGTGTGTTCCGGGTTTGCTCTATCCACCTGTGCCCAACATGGTGAAGGACACCGCCGGGTCGAGCCACTCCACTGCTCGGAGTTCGCTCAATTTCCCGGAGAACCCGCGGGTCGATTCCATCTCGGAGCAATCCGTTCGCACTGATGAACGTACGGTTCGGGTAGACAGAGACGACTTCTCCGCGGAAGGGACGCGTGATCTTCCTCGTCTACCAAACCGACGGACGCACGACCGCGGCGTCCCAAGGCTGATAGGCAAGCGGCCACCATTTCAAAATGCCTTTCATTTGATCTGCCTGCTAGTCTAAGGGCAAAGCTCCCCTCAAGGTGCTGCCCAGAAAGTCTAATGGCAAGGCTCCCCTCAAGGGGCCCGGCCGAGCAAAGACTAGCCAACGGAATTCGCCCTCCCCCACCCCTTCTCCATCGGCCAGCTTGCCCTCTAGCCTACGGACTCGCTCGGAGACTTCTAACTATCATGCTGAGTCACGCGAATCTCGGCCCCCGGGGCACCTTGCCGAGCCGCGGACCAGCACGGGTGACGGATCTGGGATGGAATCACCATCCGTCACTCGCCTTGATGAGTCACGTATCTCTTTTTCCCCCAAATTGATACGTGCACTCATAGCGCTCGGCCCCACCGGGCACAGGTGCAGCCAACACCTGAGCTCGAGCCATTGGTATAGATGACACGTTACACATAGCATGCACCCTGCATGAGAAATTGAAAGAATGAATGAAGGTTGGAAATTGAGTGACCGATATTGACTGGATGACATGGGAAACAACTGAATGAAGCGCTGGTAGGCAGCTATTCAGTCAGCACTACCCAGGGAAGCAGCCTGTTGCATACATGAGAGTGTGGATTGTCAGCGCCTTGAACCTTTGGCAAGGCGCTTTATAAATGCTGTGTTATTATTATTGTTATTATAAGGAATATGAGCAGGCATGAGGGTAGTTGTTGTCGCTGTTATTAGGGAAGTTTCCTGGTGTGTGTTTTTTTGTGTGTCTTTTGTTTAGTTGTATGTTTGAGTTGATGGGTAAAGTGACAGCACTGGTTGAAATTTGTGTGCCTCATGAGAGCAAAAGGTTGGAGGATTTGAGGGAGAGAGGGGGGTTAGCAAAAATTACAGTACTTTTTTTATTATTATTTTCAATTGTTATTTCTTTTAACTTCATGGAAGATTTCCTTAGGGGTCATGTCCTTTTTTTTTAACTTCATGGAAGATATCCTTAGGGGTCACGTCCTTTTTTTTTTAAACTTCATTGAAGATATCCTTAGGGGTCATGTACTCTTATCTTTAATTTCATGGAAGATATCCTTAGAGGTCATGTACTTTTTTTTTAATTTCATGGAAGATATCCTTAGGAGTCATGTACTCTTTTTTTAATTTCATGGAAGATATCCTTAAGAGTCATGTACTCTTTTTTTAATTTCATGGAAGATATCCTTAAGAGTCATGTACTCTTTTTTTAATTTCATGGAAGATATCCTTAAGAGTCATGTACTCTTTTTTTAATTTCATGGAAGATATCCTTAAGAGTCATGTACTCTTTTTTTTTAAATATCATGGAAGATATCCTTAGGAGTCATGTACTCTTTTTTTAATTTCATGGAAGATATCCTTAGGGGTCATGTACTCTTTTTTTAATTTCATGGAAGATATCCTTAGGAGTCATGTACTCTTATCTTTAATTTCATGGAAGATATCCTTAGGAGTCATGTACTCTTATCTTTAATTTCATGGAAGATATCCTTAGGGGTCATGTACTCTTATCTTTAATTTCATGGAAGATATCCTTAGGAGTCATGTACTTTTTTTTAATTTTCATGGAAGGTATCCTTAGGAGTCATGTACTCTTTTTTTATTTCATGGAAGATATCCTTAGGGTCATGCACTTTTTTTTTAATTTCATGGAAGATATCCTTAGGAGTCATGTACTCTTTTTTAATTTCATGGAAGATATCCTTAGGAGTCATGTACTCTTTTTTTAATTTCATGGAAGATATCTTTAGGGGTCATGTACTCTTTTTTTATTTCATGGAAGATATCTTTAGGGGTCACATCCTCAGATATTGCTTGTATGTGCCCTGCAGTGTTAGGCCATTGTTCATCTGGATTTTATAGCATTATATGTATCCTGTCATTCCTGGATATTTATGTATGCATGTTAATCAGTGTCATACAGACAAAAAAACCAAAGCTCTTTACAGGTAAAATGAAAATGAAAATATGTTCCATGATTGGTATAATAAATCTGTTTTGACCAACAAAAACTGCATTTTGACAGTGAAGATCAATTTAATTAATAAA
The DNA here is from genome assembly GCA_033310375.1 of Conus canariensis. Taxonomy (NCBI): domain Eukaryota; kingdom Metazoa; phylum Mollusca; class Gastropoda; order Neogastropoda; family Conidae; genus Conus; species Conus canariensis. The sequence continues at coordinate 13,840,860 of CM065715.1, forward strand.
AAAAAAACCCAATGTTTTCAGGCTTTTTTGAATGTATCTCAATGATAAACAAGCACACAAAAAAACACATTATATATGACATATAATTACTGACTGACTCTTTGTGTGTGTGTGTTTGTGTGTGTGTGTGTGTGTGTGTGTATGTGTGTGTGTGTGTGTGTGTGTGTGTGTGTGTGTGTGTGTGCGTGCACATGTGCTTGCTTGCATGTGTATGTGTGTGTGTGTGCACGCATTTATGTTTTTGTGTGAATGCACAGAGCACAGAAGAGTGGCTGGTCTTTTTGTTTCGAAAGAAAGGCTTGGGCAGTCGGAATGGGCGCCGTCGTCATCTGCCTGCCATGCTGCAGTGCATTGTTAAGGAGCCCAAGACACTGCTGCCCTACAATGTGAGTCCTACAGTGTTCTGAGTGCCACTAATCACAGTTATACATCTTTGAATTCTGTTGTCAGTGTCGCTGATCACAATTATACATCTTTGAATTCTGTTCTGAGTGTCACTAATCACAATTATACATCTTTGAATTCTGTTGTCAGTGTCACTGATCACAATTATACACCTTTGAATTCTGTTGTCAGTGTCTCTAATCACAGTTATACATCTTTGATTTCTTACTGAAAGATACAGGAATGTTGAAAATGAAAAAGGAGGAAGAAATACATTTGTTGAATTCTCACTGAAAGATACAGAAATTTGGAACATGAAAAAAAGGAGGAAGGAAAAACTTTTTATCTTGCTTACTTAACTGTGCCAAGTCAGCAAAGATAGCTATCTTCAAACGGCCCATTCATTGTAATACTGGGAGCTTCAAAATGAAGTGTAGGCCCAATTAAGAGTGGCAGAATAAGGTGAATTGGTAAGTAGTAAAGTGCTCAAAAAAAATGTTTTTTAGAATACTTGTGTGAATGTGTGTTTGTGTGTGTGTGTGTGTGTGTGTGTGTGTGTGTGTGTGTGTGTGTGTGTGTGTGTGTTTACCTCTGTGTGTGCCTCTGTGTGTGTGTGTGTGTGTGTGTGTGTGTGTGTGTGTGTGTGTGTGTGTTTACCTCTGTGTGTGCCTGTGTGTGTGTGTGTATGTGTGTGTGTGTGTGTTTGGTGCCTCTGTGTGTGTGTGTGTGTGTGTGTTTGGTGCCTGTATGTGTGTGTGTGTGTGTGTGCGTGTGTGTGTGTGTGTGTACAGGAACAACGCTCAGCATGGGCACAAGCGGTTTACTTTCTCCAGCAACAGAACAAGGACTTCAAGCGACTGATATTGAGTCAGAGGGCTGCCATGTAAGTTATTATCATCATCATCATCATCATCATCATCATCATCAGTCATTGTTCATTGAAACTTTGCAGTAAAGGCTCTTTGAATGAAGATTCCTTTCCTCTGAGATGCTTTGCTTCTCCAGAACATTCTTAACTCTACCTATCCCAGTGGATTAATCTCCCAGTGAAGTACTCCATTGCTCTAAAAATGCAGTAATTAAGGATTTTTGGACGTCCTGTAATAAAGGCACCATTGTAGGATACAATTTTGATCATTATAGAAAAAAAATAGATGTCTGTGTATGTTCAATAGGTTTATCATTGAACAAACAAAAAAAAGAGAGAAAAAAAACTCTAATGGGGCTACCCTCAAATTTTTTGGTTAGAATGTCAGTGAATGTAGATATACCTGTCACAAACAAATAACCATCAGTGAATGTAGAGACCTGTCACAAGCAAATAACCACCAAAGGCACATTTCATACATTTGTATGTACAAGACACAGTTTTACTCTTAATTTCTATCTAAGTGACCTCCATGTTTGGTGCAATGCGTTTCATATTGTACTTGTGCATTGACCCTTCTTCAGAGCAAGGAATTTAAAGGTTGTGCATTGTTGCCACAGGTTGAACTTGTTGCGAATCAACACCAAATTCACCAAACTGAAGGCCAGGATGATGAACGAACTGGAGAAACTGATGGCCAGGAAGGACCATTTCAAAGAAAGGTAAGCATGTAGCTGCCATTTCTGGTCGCAGTGTGTTTTAGCTGCCCTCGTAGGTCACAGTGCATGTGTGTGTGTGTGTGTGTGTGTGTGTGTGTGTGTGTGTGTGTGTGTGTGTGTGTGTGTGTTGAAAAGAATCTTGAGATACTGCTAACTGGCAGTCTCACAGTCTTCAGAAAATGTGTAAAGGCTCAGGAGAAATGAAACAACAATAAAAGAGCAATCTCAGGATCTCCCAGAAGTTTGTTGAGTGGAGGCAAGGTTTGGGAAAGTTTGCAAATTTTGCAATGCTCCTGACCCTTGTTTGTGCACATAACAAGTTAAGTTTGTGCAATGAAAGAGAGAATGTACATGGCTTTTTCATCATCCAATTTTTCTGTTTCAGCCTGGAGTTTGACATTCAGCAATACAATGAACAGGCCACTGGAGGAGTTAGTAAGTCTGTTTTCTGATTATGGGTAATGTTGCCCCCTTCCCCTCCCCCCTCCCCTTTCCTCCCTCTCTCCCTTCCTTAGTATCACCATTCATATTTCTCTACAATACTCTCTACAAATAGAAGTTGTTGTTTTTTTCTCCTTTGAATGGTTGCATACATCTTCTTTGATATTGCTCTGGAATGGAATGCTTTTCCAGTCCAACTGTTATTTCTCATCTTGTAGTGTGTACAACATCTTGTTTTTAAGAGATTAGCAAAGGCAATCCACCAGACGTGGTTGTGGATTTTAGTTTGGGAGGGGAGATGGGTGGTGGTGGTAGTTTTAATTTGTTTCTTTGTTAATTCTGTGCCTCTGTTTTGATCTTCATCACTCTGTCATTATGGTAGTCAGAGTCTGTTATGCTGTCTATTTTTGTTTTTGCGTACACATCTATTTTGTCTGTTTTGCTGTTTGTCTTTATTTGGTCATTTCTTGACAGCATAAATCTCTGTAACGATCAGTTTACTGACTGTAGATTGGTCAGTTAAATCTCTGTAACGATCAGTGTACTGACTGTAGATTGGTCAGTTAAATCTCTCTAACGGTCAGTTTACTGACTGTAGATTGGTCAGTTAAATCTCTGTAACAATCAGTTTACTGACTGTAGATTGGTCAGTTAAATCTCTGTGACGGTCAGTTTACTGACTGTAGATTGGTCAGTCCTTCTCTGCAGTAATCTCTGTACTTTAGGGATCAGTTTACTGATTGTATATTGGTCAGTTTTTTTTTTGCTCTGCATCAATCTCTCTAACAAACAGTGCACTTGACTGTCTAGTTTTTCTCTGAATCAGTCTCTGCACTTGAAGGATCAGTTTACAGACAGTGTTGTAGGCCAACATGTTTTGGTGATGTTTCAGCCTCGGAGCGGATGTTCGGCCGCTGGACAAGGATGGGAGAGGACATAGAGAAATACATGCAGCTGGTGAGTTGGAACCAGGGAGAGGCAGGCACAGTAATTTTGCTGTTTTCATCGGATTTCTTTTTCTTGTTTTTCCTCCTGCAAAGAGAAATCCAAACTCCACAACAGGAAAAAGCTTGGAAAGAGGAAAGGCATGAGGCTTGGATGGGAAGCTTAGGAACACTGCGATGATGCTTGATATTTCTTCTTTTGTTGTTGATGTTATTGCTGGTTTTACTTTCAGTTTTTCTTGTTTTCATTTGAATACATTAGATTTTGTTTTTCTTTCACTACCTGGGGCTAGAAGGGGGGGGGGGGGGGGGCTGTGGGGGAGAGGGGATGGGGGGCAGAACCCCTAGAACCTTCTGCTACTCCAGAACTTGCAGGAGGCAAGAGAAGGAGTCTTATGCACTTACGAGAGAGCAACTTGCATAATAGTTACATAACATTTATTTATTTGTTTGTCTCTTTATTACAACTGCTTACAAGGAACAAAATTTTATAGTGTTTACTTCAGTGATGATGCTGTGGCAATGTCACGAATAGGAAGTTCGTGCATGTGTTGTATGTGTGTGTATGTATGTTCTTGTCTCTGTGTGTTTGTGTGAATGTGTGCATGCATGCACACACGCATGTGTGTGTGAGTGTGTATTTTAACGTCTACAGTTTCAGCATTTTTACCCATGGTGCTGGGAGCTTTCATAGCCATGCATATGAGTTTAAGTGTTTTATGTGGTTGTGTGGTGGAACCTGATGGTGATGCGTAGCTGTTTGTGTTTGTGTGATCATATTTAAGTATATGAAACTTTTTTTTTAATCTGGACGGCCACACCGTGCATTTCTTTTTAACAAAAACCAAAATGGCTCATGTCTGAATATGCAGTTTGGTAAGTCATGTAACACAATGCTTTTTTATGACAAGTTGCATTTTCACTGATGGTAAGAGTGTCATGTGTATCTGGTGAATGGTAGGTAGACGTGTCGTAGTGCTGTTACTTTTTCAGTCATTTAGTCATCTAAGATGATCTAATGAATCATAGAATGATTACATGTTTGATAATTGACATATTTAATGTATGAATAGTGGACAGGTGTATCAGGTTTGCTCAGTGCAGTCAGTACATGAATCATTTACACACAGCTTGTGAGTTATTTAACAGCACTGCTGCTGTGTGACGGATTGAGATCAGATTAGAACAACAGAAGTTTGTTAACTCTGTGCTTACAGAAAGAGCGTGCCAGTCAGCTGGAGAGCAAGTCAGGGGCAGTAACTACCAAGATTGTGGAACTGCAGAAGAGTCCCTTCGGAAAGACGCGGCAGAATGAAACACTTACTGATTGGTGAGACTTCACCACCCCGGTTGTTGTTGTTGTTGTTGTTGATTTTCCCCTGATGGCAGCATTTGTCATCTTTTCTTCTTGTGACTTTGTGAGTAATGATGCTTTGCCATAATGTTTTGATGGTATACTTATTAGGATACACACTAATCTAGGCAGAATTATAAATAAAGGAAAGGACAAATACAAATCTTTGTAAAGAAAAAGCAAAAGCAAAAATTATCTCAAGATTAGCACTATCTGGACAAGCAACTTTAATTTGGGACCATGATGATCCTGAGCCCAAGGTTGGTGATGAGACATAATAACATACATAATATATCTTTTCCCCTTATGGCACCAAGCCTTAGTAGATCTGTCTTTAGTCACGCTATAGAGGAGCCGTTTTGCAGAAGCCTGTATCATGGAAATTTTATCATTGTGAAGGAAGAGGGAAGAGGAGGAAGGGAGGGAGGATGTGGAGGTTCTCTCCAAATTTAGGAACTGCAACCCACCCTACATCACCATACTCCCTTTTTTCTTTCCCTTCCCTGCACACCAAATTGTCTCTTCGTACTGGCGTTCTTTAATGTGACTTTTCTGTTTTCTGGTTTTTTTTTAACTCCCCATTTTAGTGTTCTACTTTTGGAGAATGATGCATGCTGGGTATGTTTATGGATCTCATTGAGTGCATACATGGATAACAAGATCTGTATCATGTTTATTTGATCTTGTGTATGCTTATACTTGTGAAATGGGTGATGGCACATGGAAGATCAGAAAATCCTCACCGAGAATCGAAGGCTGCATCAGGGATTCAAACCTCGGTCCTTTGAAATACTAGCAGACATCGTTGAGTTGTTAGGTCTGTGTTGGAGAGGTGTCATATCTGAAAGTTCTGCAGTATTGTTGTTTCACACATGTGCACATGTGCATGAATACACATACACTTAAAGATGCACAAACACAGACAGACACACACACAGACACAGACACACACACAGACACAACACACACACACACACACACACACACACACACACACACACACACACACACACACACACATCTGACTAGAGATATAAGTTTTAAAGTTGTGATGGAAATCGCTAAGAAATGAATGTGACCTTTGTTCTGTGTTCACAGCGAGGATCAAGCAAAGAAGCTGTTCCATGAGTTAAGACAGACTCCAAAAGGTAACATTTATGTATGTAAGAATTGGTTAAGTGTGTGACGATGGGGAAGAAATATATATATATATATGTACATATATGTGTGTATGTGTACATGTATACATATTTATTTATTTTTATTGTAGAGGAAAACAAGTGTAGGCAAGTTTAATCATCAATCCTTTAGGGGTTTTTTAAGACTTGATAGAGTAAAAGGAAATTTTTTTTAAGGAAAAAAAGGTAGGAGTGGGAGATGGGGGGGACTGAATTAGCTCAAAATGCAAGGGAAAGAGTATCCTGCCAGGAACGTCCAATATCCTTTGGAGTCGGATGCTTCTTATAGTATTATACTATCCTCCCGAAAGGGGAACAAATGCATGGGCACATGAATGCTCTTATCTTGAAGGAGGTCATTGTTTTAGCCTAGCCTTTACATGTGCTTCAGGGCTTCAGCCCCTCTTCAGTAAGCTTGGCCTATGGCAGTCAGGGACACTGAGCCCCAGCAAGTGTTGTCGTCAAGAAAAAGATGGCTGAAACTGTTAGTTTTCGATATATGCATATTATTTAGCATAAGAGACGAACAAGCAGGATACAGGAAATGCAAGTTGATCGCAGGGTAGTAGATACCTCATATAGGTATCTACGTGGCAAGTAATCATACAATATGAAATCATGACTTGACATATGAGATAACTTATTTTCACCTTACAAGTTCTTAATTCTCAGTGTACTTGTGTGAGCATCATCAGCTCAAGGAAGACCTGAAAGAGATCAAGTGAACCTGTAAATGAGAGACTTCTGAGAACTGGCAGACTTGCAAGTGAGTTTCCAAAGGGAATTTCTGATTCTTGCAGATGATGATTTGCAAGTTAAGCCTTCAAGGTTTATCATTCAAGGTTTATCAGGGAGAGCCATAAATGTAGATTCTCATCAATGCCTCACAATCATTTATGTTGATGAGATTAATAGCCGAATCAGGGCCTTACCCATGTAACAAGTAAATGATGCACACAGTATTTGTTTCATCATTTGACCATTTCTGCCAAACCCGCTTGCTATTAAAGGCTATTTCCATACAGTACTACAAAGGGTCTGCCAGATCCATTTGTCACAGACACCTGTTTGTGGACAACTGCCAACAAATCAACTGCATTACGTTTGAGATTGATAGTAAGATCACAGCAGCAAACTGGAGTTATTTCCCTGATCATTGATACAGAGGATGTGGCACAGACTTTGTCAGTTTGTGGTGATTAGTTAGGGCACCAATTTGAAACTGTTGTTTTTTGTTTGGGTTAGGGGTTGTGGAACTTACTCATGGCTCCAAAGAACTGCTTAAGCGCTGCACTCTTGCTGAATTTAATGGTTGGTGAAATTAGGGTTGATAAAGATTATGAATATTGTTTTGTCAGTGACTGCACTGAGGGACATTTAAATCTTCATTGTTGTTGAGGAAAATACATGCAGAATAAGTATGTTCCTAGCCCAGGTTGACTGGGCAAACAACTACCAGGACATCAAAGCAGAAGAGCACACAAAACAAAGTGTGAAGTAACGCAGTTTTAATGCACGACACAAAACAGGTCAAGAAATGTTCGGCAATATGCCTTCCTCAGCGACAAAAAAATACAGACATAAACATGCACAATACTCCCCTTGTGAAGCAAGTGGCTTCACAAGGGGAGTATTGTGCATGTTTATGTCTGTATTTTTTTGTCGCTGAGGAAGGCATATTGCCGAAAATTTCTTGACCTGTTTTGTGTCGTGCATTAAAACTGCGTTACTTCACACTTTGTTTTGTGTGCTCTTCTGCTTTTTTGTCGTGTTCCAGTAACGCTGCAGTTTGTTTCTTTTACCAGGACATCAGTATTTTTTTACCTTCATTGTGTTTAGCCTACCTTTTGTCTTGCTAAAGATTTAGAAAAATCCATTTCTTTTCAGAAAATGTCCACTTTATTGTGCATTGGGTCAATAAACCGGAGTTTCAAGTGATAAGATACACAAATCTTTCTCTTATATATTGCAAGTAAAGCAGTTCAGCTCTATCCTATTGGCCTAGTTCATTGAGCCTGACTGGAGTCACACAATGATTTGTATATAAATTTGTGTATATGGATGTACACATTTTCACAGATGTTTGTTAATATGCACAGAGCATCGAGCGAGTGCGCTGACAGACCACAATCCCATGGTGCAGTTGGTGGTTCGGAGTGTTCTGTGCCTGGAGAAGGCTCTTGGCGAGTTCTACGTTCACCTTGGGTAGGTAACTGTTGGTGGTCCTTTGTTTGTTTTGGGTTGTTTGGTTTTTTTTCCTTTATCTTTTTTTTTTTTTTTTCAAATGCTGCTTACTGTACATTTGCTTTGGGTAAGCACTAAATTGTGGTCTCCTTTGTATATATTTGATTGGAATCTTGTAAATGTCTGGTTTAGTTCGTTCAGCATATTAAATGTTTATCTCTGTTCACTTTCCATGGTATGTTTTGTTTTGATGTCGGCAGAGATCTCACAAATCACAGCAGCAAGTGCAGGAGTAGGAAGGGTTATGTAGGGGAATCTGGCGTTTTTGGGGTGGAACATATTGTGCATTGATACAGATGGTCAGTTTTGGCTGACATCGGTGAGGATCAGCAGTCATGCATCATCTTTTCTTTTAAATGATGTGTGGTTATATCATGGTTCGTGTTAGTTTTTTTGTTATTTATTGTTTGTATTCACATCAAGGTTTTCACATTCAATGCCCATCTTGCGTTGAATTTGACAAAGATACGTGATTGCTGTTTCTTCATTTTTGTTGTCCAGAGTGTTGTTTACTGAGCCTGAAGAAGACCTAAGAGGTCGAAATGAGTTGTGTTTTGTCTTGTGATTCGTTTGTCCATGTTGTTTGGTGGAGTTATTTTAATCACTTTGTAAGATGTGTTTAGATTTCCACCTGCAGTCGCCTCACATTGCAACTATCAAGCTTTTAGTTAGAATCAAGCTGATTTCTACAATTTACAGTAATATTCAAAGTGCCATAGCGCTGGCAGTTTTATCTGTTTTGCTGCTGTTGCAGTTTAAGTTATACTGAAAATTGTCCTGCACTGTTGTGTCAAAGTCTCTTTGTGATGTTATGAAATAGTTTATTTTCCACCTTTTCTATCCTGTAGTCACACGGAAAAAAATATTTAACAGAAAGAACAGCTTGTATGTATGTAACCTACCTTGGTGTAGAAAACAGGTTCATCCACTTATGATATGAGGTTTCATTACTGCATGTTCGGTAGTCTGCAAGGGACGTAAACTGTGTTAGAGCTCACTTTCAGTGAGAGTGAAGCTGCCATTTTTACAGGACAGATGGCGCAGGTGGTGGGCGTGCCCAAAGCAATTTAGCCCTATTAGTCGGCGTAACAGAGCAATCATAGAGAAACTTCCAAAACATGGATGCGAAACGGTGGGCCTGTAATGCAGACAGTGTTACAACTTCCCACTTCTCTTATCATCATCAGTTGATTTTGATCTGCATGTCCTGGGTTTGATGTGTTGTTTGTTTACCAAATAATGCATGCACAAATTGCATAATGATCTTGCCCGTAAACTAAGAAAATGTAACTGTATTTGCAATGGAAAGACAGTAGTTATTTTCCGTGATTTTTTTTTTTTTTTTTTTTCTGGCACAGGTCTATTGGTTTGCACGTTTGGCATTTTTCTGTTCAGTTCCATGTCTTCATTGGTCAGACCATTAGGAATTTATGCTTTATCTTGTTGACTGGCTATTCTCGACATCTTTTACTGAGTGACTTTTTGACAGAGGAACTGAGCTGAAAATTCAATAATTTCAGTGTGGGGTCAGTGAGAAGACTCAGACCTTCTCTGTGTCTGTGTTTGTGTCTGTGTCTGTGTCTGTGCACGCATGTGTGTGTTTGTGGTGTGTGTGTGTGTGTGTGTGTGTGTGTGTGGTGTGTGTGTATGTGTCTATATGTGTGTATGTGTGTGTATATATATGTGTGTGTCTGTTGTGTGTGTGTGTGCAGGAAAGTGATGGAGTGCCGCCATGATTTGCAGACCATCATCCCAGAGCTGGAGCGTTGCATCGAGGAGATCGGGGCTGCCGGCCGTCAGCTTACTGCCCATCAGCGCAGTCGGCAGCAGGACATCTGGATGCTTGTCAAAGTGGCCGTGAGTGCTCCACCTCTTCTGTTTTTTGCTGAGCAAAAAAAAAAACAAAAACAAACAAACAAACAAAAAAGAAGTCTTCGTTTTCTTTTAATTCTTTTTCTGCGTTTATACATAAATGCACATCCATGAACATTAACCTGCACAGACAAATGTACACGTATCCATCCAGAGAGCATAGATGTATGTGCTTACATACAAGTGAACATGAATTAGTAATGTAAATGCACACCTACATCCAATTAGTCTTTATGTATCATTATTTGGGGGGGGGGGGGGGGGGGGGGGTTGTTTTGCTTTGCCAGTCTCTGTGTCCCCTCATTGCCGTAACTTCCATGCCGCTCTTTCCAGCAGCTCTGTGCCCAGCTACGCCAGGTACACCTTCAGGCAGTTCTCTCCCTTGGATTTCCTTTTTTTTTTTCTAATATTCTTCCTACTAGTTCATATTTGGTTTCTTTTTTCCCCTAGATCAAAGGAAAACACTTCTAAAGTATGAAAACCTTTCAGAGTGTGTATGAAAATAACATGTTGTGGGAAAGGCGGGTCTGAAGTCGATGTATATGACAGTTCTGGTTTGAATAGATCACCGTCACTGCTTACTCAGAATTGATTCCCATCTCCATTGATTTGTCCTTTGTATGGCCGTTTTTATTGGCTAGAAAATAGTACAAATGAACAGCTGAAGGACTGGGCCTCAGGAAACAAAACAAAACAAAACAATAAGAAAAAAAAAAAAAAAAAGATAAATTAATTTTGAACAAATTGAGCGCCTGCTGCAATTTTTACCCACTAACTTGCTGGACACACTATGGAGATTATCAGAAATTGTATGCACTATCAGCCCGTCAAAATTGTGACTTTTGTCATTTCCATATTGTCATCATTGCATGCAGTTGCCTAAACCAATTCAGATTTATTCTGAATAGCACCATATCACTTTCTGTGTTGTTTTCTCTCTGGCAACCTGACGTGATCTTTGAGTTTCTGAAAGAGATTGACATTTTTCATCTGATCTAAGATTTTATGGAAGAAAGATTTTTAACGAAGTTTCTGGTATGCTTTTAGAAGATGTATTTTAAAGTGATGTGTGAAAGGTGGGGGGGGGGGGGGGGGGTTATAATTTTTTTTTTATGTCTTGAGAGTTGATTTTAATGTGGAGACAGCCGTGATATAGCCCTTTGCGGTCAGCTGGGCTATAAGCAATATTACCTTACCTTACCTTCCCTCTGGCAACAAGCCAGGTGTTTTAGTAAGGTGAGCAGCATTTCAAGGAGGCGGACACTCTCAGAACCTAGCCATCCGTAGAAAAATAACTTAGTTCACCCTGATGATGGTCAGTTTTGTATCACAACTTGTGCATGGTGTCTGCAAGTGATTTGGAAAGCCTTGGCCACATCAGTGGATGTCCGTGCAGATGCATTGTGGGCATCATGCTGAGATAAACAGACGTCAGTGCCAAGTGAATTAAGGTTGAAAAACAGGTGGATCTTAGAGCAAAGAATAGTGTTCAAGAAAAGTTGACTTCAGAACAGCTTAGTGTGCATGTGTGTGTAGTAGAAGAAATAGTGTGCATGTGTGTGTAGTAGAAGAAGTACTTTCATTTTACGTCTTTTTGCAAAATAATGTGGTATTAGTTGAATGTGTTGTGTGTGTGTGTGTGTGTGTGTGTGTGTGTGTGTGTGTTGTGTGTGTGCAATGTTTAGACATGTGGATATCAATTTAGAGTGAGTTAAGGATGAAAAGCAGATGGATCTTAAAAGTGTAAGCATGACCAAGAAGAGTTCACTTCAAAATAGCTTAAGTGGTGTGTGTGTGTGTGTGTGTGTGTTGTGTGTGTGTGTGTTATGGTTGTATGAAATCAGAATTTTAAAGACATACACGCTGCTATGGAAAATCATAGGAGAGTAAAAAAAAAAAAAGGTGAAAATCAGAATCTTTAAGAACAAACACACTGTTACCTTAAGAATAAACACACTGTTACCCAAAAGTATTTTAGGGAGAGAAAAAGGTTTTAAACTGAAATGTAAAGGTCTCTACACTGGTTTGATAAATCAGTGGAAGAAAAAGGTCTAAGTTGAAATCATGTGTACATTTGCACTATGATGGTAGATCATTGGGGGAAAGGACTTAAAATCGTAAGAATACTGTGTAGTGGAAAATTATTGGGAGAAAAAGTTTCAGCTGGAACCGTAAGGGCAAGGACACTTTTATGGAGAATCATTGGAGGAAAAAAAAGAGGAACAAGAATATGAACACAGAAGCATGCTTGTGGTGCAGTTTGGTCAGAAAATGGCATTTTCAGTCAAGAATTTCATAGTTGTCTCCCCTGGTATGTTGCCAGAAGTTGTGTGTCCTCATCATTTTGTTTTTGTCTTTGTTCAGGGGTAAGTGGCAGGTGGGTGTTAGGAAGAATGTCATGGCGATGGGTCTGGTAACTGGCAGGTGGATGTTAGGAAGAATGTCATGGCGATGGGTCTGGTAACTGGCAGGTGGATGTTAGGAAGAATGTCATGGCGATGGGTCTGGTAACTGGCAGGTGGATGTTAGGAAGAATGTCATGGCGATGGGTCTGGTAACTGGCAGGTGGATGTTAGGAAGAATGTCATGGCGATGGGTCTGGTAACTGGCAGGTGGATGTTAGGAAGAATGTCATGGCGATGGGTCTGGTAACTGGCAGATGGATGTTAGGAAGAATGTCATGGCGATGGGTCTGGTAACTGGCAGATGGGTGTTAGGAAGAATGTCATGGCGATGGGTCTGGTAACTGGCAGGTGGGTGTTAGGAAGAATGTCATGGCGATGGGTCTGGTAACTGGCAGGTGGATGTTAGGAAGAATGTCATGGCGATGGGTCTGGTAACTGGCAGGTGGATGTTAGGAAGAATGTCATGGCGATGGGTCTGGTAACTGGCAGGTGGGTGTTAGGAAGAATGTCATGGCGATGGGTCTGGTAACTGGCAGGTGGGTGTTAGGAAGAATGTCATAGCGATGGGTCTGGTAACTGGCAGGTGGGTGTTAGGAAGAATGTCGTTGCCATGGGTCTGGTAACTGGCAGGTGGGTGTTAGGAAGAATGTCGTTGCCATGGGTCTGGTAACTGGCAGGTGGGTGTTAGGAAGAATGTCATGGCGATGGGTCTGGTAACTGGCAGGTGGGTGTTAGGAAGAATGCCGTTGCCATGGGTCTGGTAACTGGCAGGTGGGTGTTAGGAAGAATGTCATAGCGATGGGTCTGGTAACTGGCAGGTGGGTGTTAGGAAGAATGTCGTTGCCATGGGTCTGGTAACTGGCAGGTGGGTGTTAGGAAGAATGTCGTTGCCATGGGTCTGGTAACTGGCAGGTGGATGTTAGGAAGAATGTCGTTGCCATGGGTCTGGTAACTGGCAGGTGGGTGTTAGGAAGAATGTCATGGCGATGGGTCTGGTAACTGGCAGGTGGGTGTTAGGAAGAATGTCGTTGCCATGGGTCTGGTAACTGGCAGGTGGGTGTTAGGAAGAATGTCATGGCGATGGGTCTGGTAACTGGCAGGTGGATGTTAGGAAGAATGTCGTTGCCATGGGTCTGGTAACTGGCAGGTGGGTGTTAGGAAGAATGTCATGGCGATGGGTCTGGTAACTGGCAGGTGGATGTTAGGAAGAATGTCGTTGCCATGGGTCTGGAGAGAACTAGTAAACAGGCATTCTGGCTCACCCACCTCCGCCAGCTCCAACCGGCTGAAGCCGGTTTCGCTGTTGCTCTGGCGGGTTACCCAGAATGCCTGTTTACTAGTTCTCTAATAGTAAACACTTTACAAACATACATAATGTGTAGGATTATCTGTTTTTAACACTAATTTAGAAAACTTTTGAGACTTAAGTTTTTGCTTAATCCTTCGTTTTTCTTGATCGTTTTCAATAACATCATTTTCACGCATACATTCATCAAATGCGTCTCTGTCTTTCATGTGGAATAAAACTACAGTCTTTAATTGTTCTCTAAAGTCTTTTAAAACTGAGTTATATTTTTGACATAAAATCCACACACTTATCCCAGCATGTCTTCCACTGAAAGCCAGTTTCGGCCGAACAGTCATCTATAATAAATAGTGTCTGCGTTCCCCCAAACAGTCTGTACTACCAGTCGGTTGACTGTCAGCTTTTTTGCAAGACCAAGACAACACAATTATAACGACGCAGTAAGTCAGCAGGCCGAGCGTCCTGTTTACAAACTGTGTGTCTCCCTATGTTCTGACCTAAAAATCAATAAAACACGCCTCGCGCGCCTACTGCGTTTCACCGGGCTCGCGGTGCGCTTTGTCACAAATGTTCTTGAACATTCTCGAATGGGAAGCCACCACTTCGCCGTTTTCAGTGTGCGTGTCGGTTTGTTGGTGTGTGGGGTTTACGACTTAACACAGACAAGAGGCCTTTGTTTACACAGAACACAGCACACAGTCAGTTAGTTGACAATGTACATACCTTCTTCACATCCAGTCAGCTGCCACACCGGCGTGGGTTTTTAGAGCAGCATGTATCTTTGGCGTCAACGCGATGGCTTGTGTCATAGAAATTGTCAGATTTGCGAGTTCTGGATATTTTTCAAAGAGTTCTGTCGTCTTTCTTAGTTTATTAATCCAACGAAGGGAGTACTTCAAATGACTACACATTTTTACACACACACACACACAGCAGCGCGCACACAACAGCAATGTTTAAAGTGTTGAGTCAGTCAGGGAAGGTCGGTCAACTATTCACCAAATGATAGGTCTGTCTGCACAGCGGGCGTGCGCTAACACGTTCTTTGCTATAGCGTGAGCTGCCTCTTTCTCTGTTCTTCATCGCGCTTAACTAGTAGTTGCAGGCCAGCCCGACAACGAATCACTGCACAGCGCCCACGCACATCCTGTTCAGTCACAAAGCAAGTGGCTGACATATCAAATGAGAAGTGGTCCTACCAGTTCCACTTTTCGCCCCAAGTCCTTAATTAAGTCACCCCAAGTCCTTAATTAAGTCACCCCAAGTCCTTAATTAAGTCACCCCAAGTCCTTAATTAAGTTCTTAATTAAGTCACCCCAAGTCCTTAATTAAGTTACCCCAAGTCCTTAATTAAGTCACCCCAAGTTCTTAATCAAGTTACCCCAAGTTCTTAATCTAGTTCTTAATCAAGTTACCTTAAGTTTTTAATCAAGTTACCTCAAGTTCTTAACTTAAGTTACTTTAAGTTTTTACTTAAGTCATCCTCTATGTACAACCAAGTTCTTATTCAAGTCAATTTATAATTATTTATTAAGTTCTTGAAATATTATTCCATCTGAAATGGATCAAAATGATCTTTTGTTGTTGGCGGTTCTGGCATGCTTTTTTGTTTGGCTTCTGTATTTAGTGGTTGAGATTTTTTTGACTGCTTTGGTTTTTGCTGGCGTTGTTTATATATTTTATAACCGTAATAACCACCCCCAGCAGCAATGACGCCAAAAATGGCAACTGTTTTAAATTCAATATTCCATGACGACTTTGGTGTTGTAGGTCTTGAATCAACTTGTGTATTTACAGCTGGCATTGAAACAACTGTTGGCGTTGGCGGTGTTATGTTTTCATTATGAGTTATATTCTGTGATTGCAACATTATTTTTTTTTGTTTGTTCCACTCTGCTAATTTTTTTCCTGCTGCAACACGCCCAGGATGAGGAGGCTTTTTACTGGTCACTTTCTCCATCAATGTTTTCTGCTGATTTTCTGGCTCGGTCATTTTGAAGGGAAACAAAATCTATATGATTAAAAGTAATTAATCCCATGATTAATGGCGATAACAATGTTCCAAATCTGTAATACAGATCACATCCTAGAGACTCTAATGACTTTGTTAAAACGGGATCCTGTGTTAAATCATACATAAAATCTTGTTCAGAATCAATGGGAGCAAATCTACTAACTAGTTTAGTGTACAAACTAAGAGCCGTTTGCCCAACACTTTTTACCATTCTTGACCCCAGTTGCGCTTCATACCTGTTGTGATACTTTACAATGTCTTGTGGCGACATCTGTTGTATCTGTTCTATGCTGAATTCATTTCCAAGGTACTGTTTTGTTTTTCCACACGCCGCCAAAGAATACAGCCTTTCCTTTTTAGGCATAATAGCTTGGTCATCAACTTGATCATTTGTAATCATAAGTTCAGGAACGTTTAGTAGATCATCGCAGTTCATGTTTTATTAATAAATAAATATTATTTTATTTTTTAAAAATGAGCACCGAAAAAACTATTACTAACCTCGTATACCATTCTGCTGTTATTGGAGGCCTAAGTGTAGGATACACAATGCTTGGTAAAAGCTTGTTAAGAATAAAACCAGCAGATCTTGGCAAGTTAGATTTTGAAGACTCAGCAAAGTTGATTGCTGTCATTACAGCTTCGTTTGCTACGAAAGATTTTCTAGTTAAGCAAGGAATAATTCCAGAAAATATAAATATGTAAAAAAAATACATTTATAAAAATGGCTTCACTCGTAATGATGATAGGCGGCGCAGTGGTCAACGCGCTTGCTTTCAGCGGAAGTAATTACGCGTTTAGTAAACTACAAAATAACGATGAGAGAAAAAGAACATAACAGAGCTATGGAGCAACTAGCCGCTGCACAAGACACCTATGAAAAGCAAAGAATGGAGCAGTTAGATTTTATTAACGACAGACTTAAACAACAGGGACATGCAGCTTACACATTTAAAGATGTTGACCAGGCAATAAAAGAATATTTTCTAGTAACAGGCAAACAAGTTGAAACATTGCCCCCACCAAAATTTAGCGATTACTATCAACCATCAGAAAAACAAAAGATGCAAGAAATATTGTTTATTGTCTTTGGCATGACCGCTGTGTATTTTGTTGCACAAAGTATTGGCTGAATAAAATGTACAAAATCTATTATTCTCCAAAAGGATATTGGAAGGGAATAACAGCAATTAAAAAGCTTAGCCAAGCAGCGGGAGTCAGTGAACAAACAGCAAAAGAATGGTTATCTAAACAAGCGATTTGGCAAATTTATTTACCAGCGCCTAAACGAATACAAAGACCACACTTTGTGAATATAACTCCAAACGACACCCATCAAATGGATCTTTTATATTTACCCCATGATACGATTAGACGAAAAAGATTTAAGTACGCACTTACAGTCATTGATATAGCTTCAAGATACAAAGATGCTGAACCATTAACACAAAAGAGTGCTTCTGCTGTTGCTGTCGCTATACAGCTGATATACCAACGAGGCCCGTTAACTTATCCTCGCATGATTCAAGTCGATGATGGGAAAGAATTTAAAGGACAAGTGAATCAATTATTGTTAAAACATAGAGTTACCATTAAAAGAGGCATTCCGGGTGTTCACAGATCACAGGGTTTGGTTGAAAACTTTAACAAACAGTTATCTGAAAGGCTTTTCTCCTACCAGTATCACAGAGAGCTGATTGACAATTCTCGCAACACAGAATGGGTTAGAAGGCTGCCCTCAGTTCTACGTGCAATGAATAATGAAGAATTTAAAGGTCTAAAACCAGTACAAGCAATCAGAAAACAAACAATAAATGTTGTTGAAGGAGAGTCTTCATCAAGCAAACTATTACCATTTGGTTTGAAAGTGAGATACCTTTATTCGCCGGGAGAAGCGGAAGGGGACACTCGCATCAGGGCAACAGATCCAGTTTGGAGTGTTGATCCATATGAGATTAAAAAAATTGTGAAAATGAATCCGCCCGTGTATTATTTACGAGAAACTGACACAACAAAACGACCTGCCCCTCAAAGATCTTTTGTGAAAGAAGAACTGCAGATAATCCCTCCAGACACAGTTCCAGTCGCTTAATTATTTTTTAATTTCAATTAAAATGGCGGCAAGAATGGAAAAGGAAGAATCCTTACGTAAAATGGCACTGGAAGCAAGAATGGTGAAGGAAGAGTCCTTAGAAATAATACGAGAAATATTTGATTGTAATCTTGCTATTAGACTAGCATTTAAGACGATTGATCATGTCATGCCAGACAAAACCTCAAATTTTGATTGGGAGCAAGAATATATTAAAAAGATAAAAAAAATTCGTGCACATCAAGCAAACATGAGAAAAAATTTTTCTGAATTGGTTGATGATATAGGTAAGCTTCAAGAACTATTTTAATTTAGGCAAATATATTTGAGTTTAAAATGGAAGCTCAAAGGGAAATGGCAGAAAAGGCAAAGGGAAAGTCTTTAAAATTAATGCAAGATTTATTTGAGCATCAGTATATCATTAAAGAAGTATTTGAGAAGATTGACAATCCCTGGCTAGAACAATCGCCAGACAATCGCTTTAAACCCCAAAGCTTTGATTTTGATTTATGGGTATGGGAATATGAATATCGTGAACTGGCAAAAAAAATTAAAGCACATCTAGCATTAATAAATAATATTAATTTTGCTAAATTAGATGATGATATAATTGAACGTGCGATTGCTGAAAAATATAAGCCCATATGATTATACTATTCTCCAATGGCCAATTGCATATGAAAACTCTGGATTAACAAATACTCTTTTTGTGTTAGTGCGGTCAAGAGACCGTTTTGTTACAACTGTTGTGTTAATCTCATGCAGATTAGATCGCAGCTTGTAATTGTCATGATGAAAAGTCTTATTGCCAAACAATGCTTCTTTGTAATTGTCATGGGTTATGCTTGACTGCACAACACTGCGAGATATTCCCTTTGCTTTTTTAACAACTTTTGTTTGGCTTGAAAGACTGTACATTTTCGACCTCAAACCAACAAACTCCTTGATCACAACACCAGATAATTCATCCTTCATCTTACCTAAAACCTTCTTGTTAACAGTTGAATGCAAAGGCGAATCTTTAGGGTAATCAGATGTGTCGTACCATCCGGCATGCTCTTTTGCTACTTCTAATTCCATGTCTTTGTAAAAATCTTCAGTAGGGATGTCGATTACAAAAGAATCTGTATCTGTGTACAGAACTCTGGACTCTGGATACAAGGGTTTAAAGTAGTCGTAAAGAAATTCTAACATCAAAAGCTTCGACAGCTCTAAAACAGTAAACCCAATAAAAACAGGTTTGTCCAATTTGACTTTCTTTTTTTTCATCATTATGCCAAAAAGCTGATCATGAAATCTTCTGAAGTCCTGATAATTAGGTTTAGAAGTTAGCTTAATTGCATCGTTCTCTCTGGTGACCAATCTAACATCTTTACGCTTGTGCGGATTTTCCATAGTCTTTCCAAAACAGCTGTTGTTCATCAACTTGAAAAAGTCTTTTTCTGAAGCATCTGTGGTTTTAGTTCTGAGATCAGTGTTCTTCATGATGTATGGTTTCATGAACTGTTCTTGATCAAAAGCAATTATACGATGAACAGCTGTCAACTTTAAACCATGTCTTAAATAAAATTGAAGAAGTCTGTAATGACAGACATAATTTTTTTTGTCTCGAAGATTAGGCACAAGTTTAGGCGGTTCTGTCATTGACGCTTTTAGGGTTTCTGCCGCTAATGGATAGTCATTATGGTAATCATGGAGTTCATGAGGATATTCTAAATCAACTTCTAGAATGAGACCTCTTTTACGATCAGCTTCTAGAGTAGGTAGCCATTTTAAAAACTTTTGAATGTCTTTGAGTCCTGTGTACATTTTAAAGTTGCGTAATGGAAGTGATTGACTCATAGCCCATCCATACAGATTGTTTGCATCTAAATACATAAGATAGTTAGACCTTTTACTTGGATCATAGTCGTCCAAGTATTTGTTGTTTGCTTTACAGTAATGGTGCGACGCCATACTGATTCCCCCACGCAATCCGTTTTCAATCATCTGAAGCATTGGCAGGTCAGACAACAGGTCAATCTGTACACCAGTAAATTTTAAGAAAGCGTCCCAGCTCATCCCGGGCGCAGAAATGTAATGCGCGGGATCCAAGCTGTAATGTTTCATGCAGGTCTTTCTGTAATTTTCAAAGATGTCCGCCAACAAACAGGTATCCGCCATTAAATAGGAATCATGATAGTCTCCCATCGTTTTACACTCTAACTTCTGCCACGCTTCTTGAGCATGCTGGTAATCAGAATCACTGATGTCCTTTCCTCTAAGACTAGAAAAGAACGCGCCTTTAGGCGGAAGTGTATCTTCGTCAAACCTTTCCCAGCTGTTCATGTACTCATAAGGATAAACGCCCTTTCTAACAAGAGTTGGGTCAAAATAGTGTTCTGTTATTGGGCAGGACTTTAAGGATCCCGCCAGTGACTCTAATGAACCCATCATGTGTTGCATAGAGTCGTAGAAAGACATGTTATTTAAAGTGAAACACATGTACTTTTCTGATTGACTGTGCAATGCATGACACCCTGAAGTCGCTGGTTACTGCTTGCATTATAAGGTGAGAGTCGTAACCTCGCAAGTTGTGAAAGAATATAGGCAGCTTCCATGTCTTTGGTTCAAACTTTAGTTGAAGATTGCATTTGTTATGTGCTGCTCCTCTAAACTTTCCACTAATGTGATCATGGTCTCTTACTGTTGGATTCTCTGCGGTGGCAACCAAGGCCGCCCCACAAATCCAACAGTGAGTGGCTGAGTCATACTGTTGTTGGTCTTCAGGCGTCATTATGATTTCAGATAAGTTTAGATTATTAGAACAGGCATTACGCACTTGCTGCATGCGTTTTAAGAAGTATTTTGCAGCATTTGGTCCTCTGTATAATTCTGGCTTTGAATGGGCGCCATCCGACCTAACAATGATGAAGGCAAATGAGCAAATCTGATGATTACTCATTAAGACTGTTTTAGAAAGTTTCTGTGGGGTTGGTCCTTCATAAGGAACAATGAGTGATTCGAAGTCTGCGTAAACAACATATGGACTAGTTTGCAACCGTTTCCAGTTCTTAAAACTAACTTTACTGCCTTCTCCGGGCGTAATTAGTTCTGTATCACAGTCAACTGGGCTAATACAATGTTTTATATGTTCGCTCGCTGCTTTAACAGATGGAATTCTTGTTAAACATTTTCTACAAAATTCTTGTTTGCTATGTTGTTTTGTAGTATGCACTAGTAATCTACTCATTGTGCGTATCAGCGTGTAGTGCAACCCATTAAGGCTTTGCATTAGGAGTAAGTCTACATGAGTTTTGGTTGGTTCGCCTATTGTTGGACTGTTCTTTGACACTCTAATTGGCAGAAGGTTGGTTTCTTCAGACCATGTGTAGACATTAACAGTTATTGGAGGATTCTGTTCTTCAAACTGATCAATTTTGTCTACAGCCATAGGAAATTCAAGGCCGTTAAAGTTAAGATCCTTAGCCCACTGCAAATAGTTAGATACTCTCTCTGCATTTTTGGCAACGTGATGCAGCCTAGCAAGAACGCACCACATGAAACATTTGTCGTCTGAATTTTTTATGTTCAGAACTGCTCTCTTTGCAACTAATGTTGGAGGCAGTGGAATGTAAGACTTGCCTACAATTGGCTCATACTTAGCCTGTCTTAATCTGATGCCTAGGACTTCACCCTCTGACCAACCAGAGCCTCTCATTTTAGCTGCTTCAGAGGCTTCATTAAACTGAGTAAGAAGTTGTTCTGCCCAATCAGGCGTTAAGTCATTATAAGAAAGAATAGTCTGCTGTTTAGTTGAGACCCAGACTTCTAGATTTTCTTCGTTTATTGTTATATAGTCGATTAAAACAACTACCCTTACTTTAACTGGAGGGTTTATTGTTAGTTTACTTGGAACTTGAGAAATAGCATGTACAACGCTTGCCTCCACGTTTGTTGGATCAATAACTTCTAAAACGACCTCATTTAAAGCTTTTGACAAACGCTCTTCCTCGAACATTGCTTCAAACAATTCATCTGAACCTTCATATATCTTATCCATGCTGAGTTTCTTTTCTAACTCAACATATTTATTTAAATTAAAAAAAATACATTGACTCCAAAGTCGTCTTAATCAGAATCAATATCAACGGTCTTTTTGTGCTTGGACTCGTAAACTAAAGTATAAACGCCCTTTGGAGTTGTTAATGTGAGCTGTTTAGAACAGAGTTTAATGTTTCGTTTACTTTTTTTAAGCATTCCTTTTTTATCTGGTCGGTGTCTGGTTGTTGAGAAAAAGTTGCCCTTGCCTTTCTTTGAAGATCAAACTTTTGTCTTTTGTAGTCCTCAAAATCAGCCTGTAGGCGACTAAATTCTTCATCCGTGATGTTCGAGTCGGCAAGTGCTTTATTTATTGTCAGTTTGAAGGAACTAAGTTTAGCTGTTATTAGTTGAACCATAGCTGTGTGCTTTTGGAGTTTAGTTTTTATTTTTTTGCTGACAGCACTTACAGCCAATGAACACAGGCCAAGAGTTAAAGACAAACCGCCTAGAGGTAAAGCTGCCGGTGCACCTATGCCTGTTGCTAAGAGACCTACACTTGTTCCTGCTGTTAAAGCACTAGTGATCGATGCTCCAGTATTAACATATGTAACAGCATTAAAGGCAGCAGAATACCTTCGTTTGGTTTTACTGTATTTTGAAAGGTCCTGCTCTAGTTGGGTTTGCATTTGTGTTATGTTTGTTAATCTGAAAGTTTTTATGTCTACAGCAACAGAGTTCTCTTCTTTGGGCACTTTTGGATAAACCTGAACAGACATGCTTTTTTAAAAAATAAAAATAATTTAGTATTGGATATCTTTTAATCTGTTATCTTGAATATTCAGCTGCGCATCATATATTAAAAAACAAATATACATTAAGTGGTTTATCACTCTCTTTTTCTTTATCAATTTGAATGTTTATTACGTCTTTAACTGTTCTCCCACTCCCATGCAACTGATTATCCTCTGTTGACCTTAGGTCAATCCATAAACCGTATTTCGTTGTTAAATATTCATGCCGCGACCATGAGCACAACGAGCATCTCCTCGTTGATTAGTGGAGATTTCACACAATTATCGAAGACCACACACGTACAAACGGGCGCTACAGAACGAAGCGGGGGGGGGCGAGCCACGGGGCTCATACCCCAAGATTAGCGCTCATATATACTACAAAATGATATGACGACGATTGTTAATGTATTGTATCAACGTTGATTATAGCTATTTTATATGTTAGCTATATAGATCGCGCAGTAATGATACATGGCTCGTCTTCGGATCTAGACATTATACGGTATACTCGTGATATTAAAGGGAAAAATTCGAGTATGCTAGAGGGTGACTTTGTCATCAATATGATGGTGCTTCATATAGAACAGATGATCAGATATATGGTGCTCTTATGGAGCTTTATTGTCTCGCACAATGAACTCACACTGTATTGGTGTAGTGGTCACTTCTCTGTTAGCACCTCGAGAGTCTTAATATAATGGCGTCAACTCTGGTTCAAAGTTGCAGGAGTATGTCTGGGATAATAGATAGGAACTACACATGGACTCTCTGAGTCTCTGACATTATGAATCGCACGCGGGTACTTCTGTATTGACAGAGAGTGTCTTTTATGATGAACTGATCTCGATGACAATCGAGATATGAGTCAAGTATAGATCATTCAGTAGCTGGAGGGTCTATTGATGTCTTATACATGTGATAGTAACTATGGGGCGCTGAGCAGCAGGACATCACTTTCTAGATGTTATATTGATATATAGGATTTGAGATGGTGGAGAGCATGCTCTCGGAGGGGCGGCGAGACAAATCGTAGAGCGACATCTCTACGAAGGGATGAGAATAGGCAGGCTGATAGCATGTAGAGGTGAATGTGGAGGCGAGCCGCAAATAGGGTGGGCGATCTTTTCTAGATTTGTTCTCTTTGGTGGGGCATATCAAGGGAGATGCTCAGTGGTTTATATTTATATATGTATTATTATCAGGGTGGTAGATATGATCTCATATGATATCTAGTCTCTTCTAGTGATGTGTCTCTTGGTAGAAAGTGGGTAAGCGAATGAATGTAGGATATGTGATGGTGCTAGCGCAAAAGAGAACTCAGAGCTTATAGACACTCACGACTCCGTAGATTTTGATAGATGCGAGTGAACTTTGAGTCTATCACTTTAAATATCGGGTTTAGTTCAACCAAGAGGGACTAAAAACACAACAACGCTTCTGCACGAGAGTTGGTTGTACGATCAAACTCACAGTTTGGTGGGCGGATCTCGAGCACATTACCTGATCTGAGTAACCTAGTGCGAGCGAGAGTACAGCGTCCGATATCTCTCTCTGATTAGATAATCATCTTGGATCTTCTCACTAACGCAGAGGTATGAACTAACTACTAATGCCTAGAATGGAGTGGGTCTGTCTTGACTCTTAGTATTGAGTGATTCAGACTTCTGGGGAGACACATAGGGTCGACTGTGGGTATCATTTTGACGGAACGCAGGAATCCGGAGAGTACACATTTAGCCAAAGATTTGTGGTTATGGGGTGGCACACCGGGGACAACTTAATACCGACATTCTATTGAATACTAGTATTATTTCTCGACAACACAATAGTACTGTCTAATTTTGCATATTTATATCATAGATGGTTCGACACACAGGGATCGAGGCTCATGACAATTTGACAGCGCATGTATTTGTTCAGCAATTGATATATATTATATGTACACTAGCTCTTAAGACGTGTGGGACTATTTAGCTATATGCCTGTCTATTTATTAGTGGATATTGACGAATGTCTAAAAGTATGTCTATAGTTATGATTACATAAAGGTTTAACAGAGGGGGGGGGGTTTAGAGGACTCGTATACTGGTTTATAACTATTGGGTATTTTAGCAGGTGGGTTACAGTCATGACTATGAGTCAACCCTAAACAACACACATTCACAATGTTTTTAGCTATGATTCTAGATATAGGCGGTTCCTCATCTACATAGGCGTCGCACAGGGTAGTATACATATATTTACGAGATGAAAGTGAGGGACTCTTATGGTTGGTTGTTATTTTGTGCTATGTATTCATCACTATGACCGGGGTATATTAGATTGTATGTCAGGGATGATATCTTGGTCAGCTAACTAGGTGAAGTATAAATTACAACTTTATCAGAATTATACAGTATTGCGGTCAGACATGTACTAGTAGTTATATCATCTAGTATCTATCATATGGTTGGGTGTTTGATAGCAAGTCTACCTCTTAGGGTACGTGACTATCACTTCTAATACAACATTATTAATAGGGAGTAGGGGTCTACATGATACCGGGAGCACACATACTGAGGTCTACATTGGATGAGACTCTAATGTGTACAAGTGTAGTGTGGACTATTGTTATTAATTAAGTATGGTGTGGGAGTGAGCTATATATATATGGATTGTGCGGTGGGGGTGTGGGGGTTTGTATTATGGTCCAACACAACACAGAAATTAGTAGTTGATGATGTGTATAGAGGACACTCGGGGCAACTTTCTATTTATAGACATCACACACAGGTGACACTACAAGCGGAACATTCAGGTAGTTTTTTCTTTGGCTCTAAAATATTTCTAAAACATAATTTCGAGGAGAAGTAGGGGTGTGTTGTGGAGTGAGGGTCGGAGGGATAAGACACGTCTTCTTTATGACATGTTGGAGAGATTGGTATTTGGTGTGATACCGTGGTATGGACGGGGGGACAGTACAATTGAGGCGAGAGTCATACAGGTAGCTGTATGAGATACACTTGAGTACTTGGTTGTACTATTATAAGTGGATGCTTATATTGGATTGGGAGGGGACGGGGAAGATGTCTGCAAGTGGGATGATATATCAACAGAGGAACTGTAGGTGTGGAAGGGAGTGGTGGCGATCGGTAGTGTACTTAGTGGATTGCGGGTTGAGGTCTAAGTGACAGATGGATGAGGACGAGTGTAAGTGTAGTGGCAGCGACAGTGAGGCGCGGAGGGGGGGGGTTAGTGTACTCAACGGCCGAATTGGAGACGCGTTCTGGTGAAAGGTGGAGCTGACTTATACGTACACATGTGCTACAACTGTTCATTACATAGAGTTGTGGTGAGCATGTTCGCTACGATGATATGTCTAGTGGGTGTGTGTATAGAAAGTACAGATCGCTCTAGAGGCTGAAGACTTTATTCATACTATAGTGTTGCTGCTTTACACATGAAATGGGATACTCGAGATAGAGGCAGTACGCGATGAGGGACATCTAGGATATCGAGGTGGTATCATCTATTATCGAAAGGAGCGAGTGTGAGAGTGCGTCATACACAAACTAACCAAAAAAAACAACCACATAATTTTCCTATCTTTATTGGACATGTTATTGGGAACATTTTGGGTGAAGGAGGGTGGGGGGGGGGGGGTGGGGTGGGCTTAGTTACGAGTGGGGGTGAGCTAGTGTCTCTAAGTTGGGGGGGGGGGTGATAGGTGTGAAGAGGGTTGTGGGCGTGTCATGTCACAGAGGGGGGGTGGTATGAAGTCGTTGCTGGGATGGGTGGGGGGGGATTGTGTGAGTGTGTTGGATGTTTGAGTGGGGTGTATGTGACATGAGTGTGAGTTGTGTGAGTAGTCTGGGATGTATCATTGTCACGTGTGTGGAGGGAGGAGCACACTGACTTTATTAATGATTTGGCGTTTGGATATGATCATATAGGTGAATATGCTCGTGTTGCTGTGTATCTAGAGAGCGATTAGAGAAGAACATGGGATATTTGGGGAGGGGAGTGAGAGAAGTGTGTGAGTAGTGTGGTGGTAAGGTGGTATTTGATGTGGGTGTAATGGTGTTGGGAAGGTTTTGGTTGGTAGTAATTGTGATGGTATGTATAGACGGACTGAGCAGGCACAGAGATGAAACAATTGTGTGATAGAGGAGGTGGACATCATGATTATTATGATAGAACGGAGTTGGGGTTATATATTGAACACACGAGAGATAGGTGTACTGGGAGACAGGGGAATAGAGAAAATTTTTGATATTGACAATTCATAATGGAGTCTAGTTGATATTAGGGGGTGTGGACATCACTATCTATGGGTGAGGAGGATTTGTGATATAGTATACATTGGGACAGGTAGGTCAAGACGAAGAGTAGCGACAATATCTTGGAAGATGTGCAGTTGTGAACCAACTGCGAGAGGTAGAATATAGCGTGTGGTATAGACACGCGTGTGTGTGGGGACATCGGAGAGGTTGTGAAGGGTGACAGAGTGACACTACTGATATATGTCAGTCAGTGACGCTGTATTAAGAGATAGTTGTATATTATCTTGAGAACTTGAACATAAGTCAACAGGCTATATCTAAGTATTGTATACAAGTGGTACTATATTTTGTGTGTTTATCACTGAAGCAACACTCTAGATAGACACACAATAACACACTCGCTGAGAAAGATCATATTTGTCTCTTCAATCATTTTGGGTATCATCATGGCATCGAGAGATTAATTTGAGACAGGATGATGGTAGTTAACAATATAAGGGAAGGCTGTGTATAGTAATGAAGGGGAGTGATATTCTTGGAGGAGTGCCGTTTATATATGGCGTGTCGTTGGATGAGGCGAGAGCTTTTAGAGATGTCGAGGAGGTGACTCGACAGAGATATTATACTAGTGGTGTCGGTCATCTGCTATTATTCGAGGAACAAGTGTGGGAGGTAAACCTAGGGGAGGGTTCTGGCGTATCTTATCTGGAGCAAGACTATTAGGTAACCACACACTTATATGTGCATGGGATGGGGGTACATGAGAGATGGGTTTTGTGATATAGTGAGAACTATATGAAGGTTATGGTGATTATAGCGGGGGACATGGAGGGGTTATTTTATTATAGCATCTTATGCAGTACACAGATAGCTAGAGGGTACTCTTGCCAGCGTGTCAATCTATGGCCTCTTGTATGGTATATATGGTCTGCAAAGGCTGGGGGGGGGAATAGAATGGTTTGTGGAGTATTTGGAAGTGGAGGGGTATTATGGTCATGCGGCGTTGACATCTGTTTTCATATGTTACTCTGTATTATTTATATATGATGTGGTATCAAACTTATTATGGTATAGAGACTATCTACAGGAGTAGGGGACTTGACAATGGGTTGACAACATATGTACAAGTGGGGGTGTTGGGTGTGAGGTGGGAGATACACTTAGATTCTTAGGGTACTAAGATCATGTAGTAGTAGACTGTCAATGGTTGTACAAGACTAGTGTTAGTAATGAGATTGGATATCGGAGGTTTAATATAAGGAGGAGATCAGAGACAGGTGAGACTATTAAATGTTAGTGAATTGGGTTATGGTGGTGAGTAGGTTGTTGTTGCGGTATCTTAGAACTATTTCATGGGGGGGGCAGTTTACATAGAGGGGGTGAGATGAGGATATCTCTAACTGGTGTGATCATGTGGAGATTGTTGTGTGTGATAGCTATAGGATCTATGACATACTTCATTTATTCTACTAGATTGAGTTTAGGTGTAAGGAATATATGTGGAAACAAAGGTATATACAGTTACATGTGTATGATACACAGGACACATGAGAGGACTAGGGGGCTATATATGAGAAACTACTCTGCACTCGACAGTGGTGTCAGTTCTTAGATTGGGGAAAGACTTACGTGTGGTAGAGCGTAAGAGAAGCACAGGAGAAGAGATGATCTCGTGGATTCTATTTCTGATGATGCAGGGGGAGTGGTGGTTAGATTGATTAGTAATTATATATACAACTCATGGTGGGTTGCATGGGGTTTATGATAAGTTCTTATACGTGTAGGGTGATATGGTTGTTACTTATGTGTACTCACCATAGTGTAGTATTACGATGTGAATAGATCAGAGTTTATAGGATTTGGGACAGGGAGAGTTACCGGGGTAGTTAACATAGTCACATATGGGGGGTATGATATATCAGGGGCGATTTGTTATACGGTAGATCTCTACTAGGCGGGGGGGGAGGTTTTGGATAGGGGAACATTTTTGAAGATGTAACTCTATGGTTTGAGAAGTTTGGTGTGGAGGTCTCGAGGTCTCTCTTTGAATATCAGTATTATTGGACATATATTGTGAGTGGCTATACGGGTTATTTTGGGTTGTTTGGAGAGTTGGATATTCTTGTTTTGGTGTGTAGGAGTCTTTACATCACTACAAGTTGTGTGATGGCATATATCTAAGGTATTTGTTTGGATTGTATATGAGTCTAGTACTTACTTCAGAGGAACCAGATTTCATCCTAATTAGTAATTGGGGTTATTATGTCACATTATCTTATATTATTAAAGGAGGAGTAGAGCATTCTAGATTCAAGTTATAGTCTCAGTGTGACATATTATGAATTAGGAAACTCATTCATGGTGGTTCATATAGTGGATAGAGAGTGTAGGAGACGGTATTGATTCAGGGGGATATGATGTACTAGGTAAGTAAGTCGGGAATATGGACGGGCGTGGCACAGACATATTTTATTTACTCTAGGGTGAGATGACATATTGGATACACTAGAGACAGCGGAAACAGGGTATGGTAGAGAGAGTGAACTGTGAGTATAAGTAATGTGACATGTTTTCTGGGGTTAGAGGAGACATTTACAGAGGAGAGGGGGTGTTATTTATGTCTGACACTAATAGTATGTATTTGATGCTATATAGATGCGGGAGAACTTTTCTAATTCTTGGGGGAGTGCGATATAGAGAGTCTATGGATACAAGCGCTGATATGTGCAACAACTAACAGATTTATATTCTGAGGGGTTTATAAGATGTGATATTGTGTTGAGTGGGTATACTATATAGAGTGAGGACTTTTGTTATAATGTTGATTAATTGATGAATATGTGGGAGTGTTGAGAATCAGGGGTGTATTAACATGTTAATTGACATGTTGGTTATATTCATGGATACATGAGAAGTAGATGGTTGTCTAGTGTGACATGACATTCAGTAGGCACACGCTATTTAGGTTTGGGGGGAGGGAGAGGGGATGAGCCTAATCTCGTATTGAAGTGTATTATGCTCATCATCATCAACTCATCATTGACTTATTTCCTAGGTTGTAGTAGAAAAGATCTCACAACACTCTTCTACAATGAGTCGTATTGCTCCTGACACTTATATGGGGGCTCTGGTATTGATGGTCCACATCAGGGGGGAAGTATATATTCTGGTATTAGTGTGTGTGGTTTGTGAGAGGGTATTAGAGCGCGGAAGTAGGGGGGGTGGGGTATATGATACTGGTCTGATCATTAATACACGTTGTAGTGGGGTTGGCTGATTTCATTTGCACACCAGGGGTGTTTTACTTGCGTGATCAACGTTGATCGCGGTTACACAGAGCGCGTGGTATATTTCACTCAACAACATGACGGTGAGGTATGGAGCTCTTCAGTGGTGTTGGTATAATCGGATATTCACTAAAACAGAGATATATGAGTTAAGTGTGGGGGATGTCAAAGGGGGGTCATCACGTGAGCTTAGACATTGGGTACTGCAGGAAGACTCATATTGGGGGTGGGGATGACATCGTGCTGTGACCGAAGGTGAGACGGGAGCACTTATCTGTTATTATTATAGGGGGCCTTATCTGGGCCGTTTAGATCGTATCATGATTGGGGTTGTGGGGTATCTAAAGAATGGGTGTTTGAGATTCGAAGTTGGGTGCCACACAATCTGACAAATAGATTCACTGATAGACTCTGGGGGTTCGGGTGGGGTTATAAGCGGGTGGACCTAACTATGAGCGTTGCATTTTAACAGATAATATAACAACATAGAGAGTATCAGGTTTGATTTATATTCTCGAAAGTGGTGTGTGGATAATGTTTTTACTATAACTAGTGGATGATTATATTTCGGGCCTTGAAGAACGGGGGTATACACTATATAACTGGAGGAGGGATGGTTTTATTGGAAGTGTGTTTTGGCAGCTTATAAGGTGATGTAGAGTTCGTGGATTTTTGTGTTAGATGGGGGTTCACAGTATATACAAGGTAATTTATTCATATGTGTGTTTAGAGTAGTAGGTGTGTGGTGTGATTGGACGAACACATAGATGGAGTCTTTGTATGTGTACTAGGAGTGGGGAGTGGTAGGAGTAGATGTAGGTGAAGGGATACTATTGGTAGGTGTATGATTTGTCATAATTGCCATTAGTTATATCTATTATATGGCTGGTAGAGGCATTTTAGAGATCGGTGAGATCACACACATTTTCTAGTGCGGGTGGGTTGGTGGGGTAGACATTCTACATATGGTGTTGAATATCAACTGGGTCTTGCGAGGCGGGGGTGAGGCTAGGTCACATTGATGTACTAACGTGTTGTTATGGGATGCACGAGTCGTTACGAAACAGGGACTGGAATCATTATTTATGACAGCGCGGTAAGGGGGGGGGTCAAGAGGCGTTCAGGGGGTGAATGTCTTGGGACACAACGGTACGCGTAGCTTTGAGAGTGCTGCATGTTAGGGCTATCTTATGGGGTGTGCGTTCCACCTATGATGGCGGCTGCGGAGGGGGGGTAGTGAGTCTGAAGGAACGAGTTTTGGATATAGACTAGGTCTGTCTCTAGCATAACTAGGAGGGTCTTCAGGAGAGTGTGGTGGATATGCAAATAGCCACGAAGATCCTGACGTGGACACATGTGACAGAGTAGGTGTGTATAGTATACTACTGCGCGTGTGCTGAGGCTGCGGCGATGTGGACGCTTGGGGGGGGGGGGGGGGGTTATAGGCGTTTTACGCTATGTAGGAGGACAGTGTGTCACAGAGCTTGATACAGTGGACTATGGAGGGTAGTAGTGAGTACATCACTCATCAGGTCTGGAGGGGGTCTCTCTAAGATAAGGTGTGTGAAGAGTAGACAGGGAGAAGGGTAAGTGCGGAGGGGGTACACATGGATGTGGGAGATATTAGGGAGGGGGAATAACAGGGCGTTGGGATGTGAGGTGGGGTATAGTAAGAGGAGAGGCACAGATAGAAACGTATCTGCGAGAAGGAGAGTGGAAGTCACTAGAGAAGTATAATGAGCACAGATAGATGTATATATGTGTATGAGTATATGTATGTATGTTAGCGAGTACTGCACATAGAATGTGACAGGATATAGATTGAGACATCAAACAAGATGTAGAAGATCTTTATTTGTGACGAGGGGCACGTATGCTAAGGTAGAGGAGATATGGATCTTGGGGAAAGTGGGGGTGTGTGCGCTAGGATATCGAGTAGACAGCGTATCAGTAGTGAATTCTTATGAAAAGTCACAAAGAACAATAATGATTTATTTCTGATTAGGACGATCTAGTGGGCGATGTCGTGTGTCGGTTGAGTGAGCGACACTACACAGACACGGGATGGTGGTGAGGAAGGGGGGGGTGAGCATGAAGACAGTTATATAAGACAAGAGTGGTCTATTGTGAAAGGCGAGAGTGAGGTCTATGAGGAACATAGGGAGGACTGGTTTAATTGGCGTATTAAGGACACACAATGGGTCGCGGCAGTATGGGGTTTCTTATCTGGATGTACGTAATATCTAAAGATCTTAACATGTGGGGATGCGTCTATTTAACGTGTTAGTATATACGGAAATCTACGAGTAGCGCGGCTGGAGAGGGTACGGTACTGGGTACACTACGAGTGGGCATTCCAACGCATTAACGGATAAAAAATCTCAAAACAAACATAACTCAAGGAATGTACTAGACATAATAATCTCGGTAAGGAAACTAGAGGAATAGAGGCAGAGGGGAATGTGAAAGATGTGATAAACGCAATACACTACTAGAAGGTATGTAGAACATTTAGATAGAGTGGCGTACAACGGTTTGGATATCAGACAGATGCAATATTATCTCTGGTCATGCAATTCACAGTTGGAGACGGGTAGGTCCGTGAAAATGAATGGAAGGGGGTCATCATGGGGTTAAAGTATCTAAGTGGTGACATAGAGGGAGTAGAGGATCAGTCTGACTGGATATATATATATATATAGATAAATATTTTTTTTTATGGGGGGATGGGGGGAGGGAAGTACTTAAGTGGCAGGGAAAGGTTATTGGGACAAGATACGAGTACTGATACATGGGGGAGCACAGGGGCGGCGCACAGAAGTAAGTGGCTAGGTCGGACTTGGTTTATGTGCGGGGGGGTGTAGCGTTCTATTTAGTTTATTTACTAGATATATTGACATCCAACACGGAGGCGCACACCTGTGGAGGGGGGGGATCCACAGTTTAAGACTCTTTGGGGGCGTACATAATGAAGCGTGATCATCTAGTTATGATCAGTTGATAAGTATATCTTGAATTTTGAGTATTGGTGAGGGGGGGTAGCACTCTGGCTTGTGTTTCGGACGTACCACATGAGACTATATCCAGTAGGGGAGTATCTTGAGAGGTGGTAGGGAGATATTAGATGATATTCAATCTTGTCAATCTACAGTATTTTCATGACTTGCAATAGACTCATGACAATTTACTAATACTTCACACACATACAACTCTAAATTAGATATTCACAATACATCAGGACTACAACACACACACACACACACAAAACCAACAAATTGCGACGATATATATACATAATTTTGGAGTGCGGACCGATGAGACTGGACACACACGGTCATTCTATAGGGCCGGACGGAAGGCTCTAGGAGGGCAGAGATGCTTACTATATTGTTTACCAAACCATAAGGTGTCTAACAGGATTACACGTGTTTAATCACTGGCTGAGTTACGTGCGTACTGCGTATGTGGGGGGGGAGTAGGGGTTATGTGGTTTTTTTTATGGTTGGTTGTTGGTGGGTTAGGGTTTTGTTTGTATTTTGTTATGAGGTTGGTATGTGTTTTTGATGTTGGGTGGTTTGTTTATGGTTCATGTGGTTAAGGGAGTATTGTGGATCGCATGATTGTTTTTGGTGATTTTGGGGGTTATTTGTGTGATTTGTATGAGGTAGAAGTGTGTGAGAGTGTGAGTGAGGGTGATTATTGAAGAGAGAGAGTGAGAGAGAGAGAGGAGGAGAAGTCACACACTGTTTTTTTGGGTTTTTTGGGTTTGTAATAAAAAGAAAAAAAAAAAGGGGTTTAGGATGGGGATATAGAGAAGAGAGAGATAATGAATATATATATATATATATATAGAGGGAAGATAGATAAGATATTATAATATAAATGCGAGAAGATAGAGGATATATAGTGATAGTATTATATAGTATATAGTGACGAGATTTTGAGAGGAGAGAAGGAAAAAGGAAAAATTAGATAGGGGTGGGATTGGAGCGAGCGAGAGATGTGTTGGAAAGTGATATTATTTATTTGTTTTTTAATTTTAGATATGAGAGGAGGAGTAAGAGAAGGAGGGGAGAATATATAGAATATATATATATATATATATATATATATAGTATGTTGTTATATTTAAGAATAAGAAAAGAATATATAGATTTTATGTGAATATATTTTATAGGTGGGGGGGGGGGTGTATGGTAATATTATGAAGTTATGTGTTTATTTTAGTTGGGAGAAAAAAAAGAGAGGAGAAGAGAGAGAGAGAGATAGAGAGAGAGAGAGAAGAGAAGAGAGAGAGAGAGATGAGAGAATTTAAGGATTTTGGGGAGGGGGTTTGGGGTTGTTGGAGGTAAGTGGTATAGTGGTTGAGGGTATAGTGGATGGTTTTTTGGGAGGGGGAGAGTAGGGGTATGATTAATATTTTATTTTTTTTTTTTTTTTTTTTTTTTTTTTTTTTGAAGTGTTTTTGAGAATTGGGGTGTTAGGGTGATTGGGTATGAATTTGGGGGAGTAAGAATAAATGGGGAGGGGGGGGTATTTTTTATAGTGATTGGGTTTTGGGTGGTTGGTTGGGTGGTATTTTGGGGTGATGTGTATGGGGTTTGTTTAGAGGGGGGTTGTTGAGGGGTTTTTTGTTGTTGGGGGGGTTTGAAAATTTGGGGGGGGGGGGGATTTATTTGGGGGGTTGGGTGTTTGAGGGGATGGGTTGGTTGGGAGGGGGGTTTGGGTGAAGTTTGGGGGGGGGGGGGGGGGTGAGGAAATTTTTTAGGTAGGGGAGGAAAAGTGGGGTGATGGGGGGGGGGGGATGTTAAGGGTTGGTTTTAAGGGGGGGTGGTATGTTTTTTTTTTGGGGGGGGTAGGGGGTAATGATGAAGTTGAGTGGTTTTTTGTTGGTGGGGGGGGGTAAAGATATTTGTTTTTGTCATACACATTTTTCCCTGTGGGTTCTTTTGTTGGGGAAAAAGCAACCATGGTTTTGTATGATGTGTAAATAGAACACACACAATGTGCAATGGCTTGATGATGACTAAAGTCAAAAGTGTTACAGAATTCCATATTTATTACATTGTCTCTCTTAAGACATAAAGCGAGCAGTGGTATATATCAGAAACTTTCATGCACTACTGCTAAAAGTTATGCATGTGTGTGTGTGTGTGTGTGTGTGTGTGTGTGTGTGTGTGTGTGCAGACTACAAGAGATGATGACCAGCCTCATGCAGGAGCAAGAAGAGTGCATGTCCATTCTCACCGACATAGACCAGCTCAGTCTACGGGAATTCAGCCCCACCACCAACACCCCCACCACCTCCACCTCCGCTGCCCCTACCTCCCCTGCTACGCAGACCCCAGTGAACACCTATGTTGCCAACTTCAGTGCCAGCACCCCATTGTCCACGTACAGCGTCCTCTCAAACTGCAGCATGGGCAGTGGGCTGCCTGCTCCCCACAGGACAGATTTGGTCTCAGCGCCCAGTGAACATGGGTAATGCTGACATCGCGCACAGAAAGACACTATTTTGCAAATATCATCGCCAACAAATGTGGTTTGATATAGGCACCATCGTCCATGAAGACAGCAAGTACACACAGCCACCCTGGGTGGGAAAGAGCTGTCATTGTTGTGTCTTATGAAGAAGGCGTGTGAGGTATCAACAACTGTTTCTGCTGTTGTGAAGGATTTGCACGGCAGTGCCACTGGCCTGATAGGATGAGTGAATTTGACTGAAGTGTGTTGATGTGAAATGGAGAACAGAACTTCTGATGTCTCTCGCCATGTATGGACAGTTTCCATCCAAGTGTTTGCTGAACATGTTTTGTATTTCTGTTTCTATATAGACTCATGCGTGTGAGTGAAACGAAAGACTGCATTCAGATGCTAGTGTCTGTGTGTAAAGTTTGCTTGTGGGTAGTCCTGGCTGTCCTTCACCTTTCTGTTGTACCATGACACTGTCTTGTTCACTGGACTCTTCCATTCTCACTTCACCTTTCTGTTGTACTGTGACACTGTCTTGTTCACTGGACTCTTCCATTCTCACTTCACCTAC
Organism: Conus canariensis; assembly: GCA_033310375.1. Taxonomy (NCBI): domain Eukaryota; kingdom Metazoa; phylum Mollusca; class Gastropoda; order Neogastropoda; family Conidae; genus Conus; species Conus canariensis. The sequence continues at coordinate 13,877,090 of CM065715.1, forward strand.
CGCTCTCTTCCTCCACTTCATCCCTGCCTCCTTTTCCCAGTCTCCCTTCCCCTTCCCCCCCTCCCCCTCCCCCTCCCCCCCCTCCCCCCTCCCCTCCCCTCCCAACCGTTCCACACACATACTCTCTTCAGTTCTATATTCAACCCCTTCCACCCATAGCCACCACCTTTGAATAATGTCACATGCATTGTCAGTCTCTTTACTAATTGTCTTTAAATCAGGATTGTATTGATACTGTACCAAAGTGTGCCAATATTCACCCAGTCAAGAATATTGACAGTCGCCCATTTCTTGGCTATCATTGGTGAGGGAACCAAGTGAGTTGTCTCCCTTGCGATATAAACTTTGCCCATTGTTGCATTTGTGGCAAGAATGATGGAAAAACATTCCTTCAGAAGTGTGATTCAACAGCAGTGTGATTTTACGCAGAGGGTGTTAATGCAAGATGCTGATATTGAATATTGTTTGCTTTAATTGTGAACAAACTGTGACTTTCTTTAGGTTTTTTGTCTTTTTTCTTTTGACAAGTATGATATGCATGAGATGGTGACAGTGGACATGTGCTTGAAGTTTGAAATCAGTAAGAAATGGTTGATATCTAAATTCAGACAATGAGACATGTATGAGGGGCGCTCAAGATGTTGGTGGACGCAGTGTTTCTGTAGCATCATTTGCAAGATAATTTAACTTAATTTTTCAATGAATCCTCCATCAGCACATACGCATTTCACCATCCTCTCAAACCATCATGCTGGGTCACTTCTGATGTATCAGAAGTTATACCCTCACTGGGTCACCCTCCCACACAATGTTTTTTCGCAGTGGGGAAGAAGAGTCATTCGCATGGGGTCAGGTCAGCTGAATAATTGACGTGGACGACCAGCCGCACTTTGTTCTCATCCAGAAAAACTCAGGGTTTGAGCAACCATGTGAGCACTGGCGTTACCATGTTGCAGTAATTTACCCCAGGTTCCAGTCCATGGGTGCCATTTGCGCCAAGCTTCGATCATGGTGGGGAAATACTGACTCATATTCTAGCTAGAGGTGACTGTTTTCCTTTCTATGAGTGGTGCTGTTACCAAGTTACCAGTTACCAATTGTTTAAACAAATGAGTGTTTGGTGAGCAGTGGTTATTGAACATCGAAATTTTACAGGTGGATTTTCATCTGAGAACAGCCAAATATGGTAGATTATAAGTTTTGTTTCTAGTTCTCACTTGTAAATTCATGTTTCATCTCTGGTTACAATGTACTACACTTGGTTTAAATCTACAGCGTATGTGCACACAATGTTACCCTTTACCCCCAACAGGCATGACAGTTCCTGATTTCAAATTAGTTATGCCAGACTTGAGGAATGCTTCCTGATGAGATGTTTAGAGTATTCTGCAGCTAGTAAAGAATGATCTGTGAGTTGTCCTTAATAAACTGCCTGACGCTGAGGACAGTTTGTGGCCTAATGACTGGTTGTGGGGCCCCCCACTATGGTTCTCATCAACCAACCACTTCCTTGCAGTGTGAAGTGCAGAGAATTACTGGTAAACTATTGTTTTCAGTCGGGACTGCTTCCCCAAACAATACATTAAACTTTCCTGGTCAATTCACATCAGTTTTTGCATGTGGTCTCAAAACTTGGCAGATGTGGTGTAGCGGATATGAACTAGTCCTCACGCAGTGACACCTCCTTGATGAAACTGAAACTGACACTTCCTGAGATTTCCCATTAAAAAAATTTCTGGTCATTACTGCTTGAAAATCACTATTTCCAAAGTCTTGTTGAGTCACTGGAAAGGTTCACATTTTCTTTACATTCCATACTCGATTGACAGATTGGTTAGACAAATGGCAACAAAATTCTTTGTTAGGAGTTTGATTTCACCGTCCTTTTATGATACAGTGGTACTTTTATGGTGACTTTTTTTTTTTTTCTGATTCTGCAGACCTGTTGAGTAGCCCTTGAATTGTTAACACTGTTCAAGAAATGACTGAGCAGCCAGTTTTGTAAGCAATTAATATAGAAAAATGATGTGATTTCATTATTGGACTGCAGTTTTTTTATTCAGAGTGCATTTTTTTTTTTTTTTTGGGGGGGGGGGGGTGGTTAGTTTTTTTTAACAACAATCCTGGATCGTTCAAAACAGTAAAGTCTCAGACTGGTGAAACCGCGTTTAATGTTGAACCTTTTTTCCCAGCAGTTCTGTCTGTTTGGCAGCCACAGGTCCCGCCACGGGCAGACAGGTGTGAGTCATGTGTTTCCATTTTAAACAGGGTGCTAAATTATGGCTGTATCATGTATGATAACATGAGGTGAGAATGCAATTTTCTAGTTGTCACATTGGTACAGAATAGAGTGACGATCAAGGCAAGCTTTTCAAGCTGTCATTCCTGTTCTCTTATCAATAAATGTAAACTTTGCCCAAAGGCAATTAATTCTGTGTTCTAAGCAATTTGACCAAAAACTAGCTCTTTCCATGATAAGCCAAATACAACATTATTACAACCAGGCCCGAGAGATACAGGCACCTGCAGTGTTGGTCAGGAAATTTGAGCAACACTCTCAGAAACACATCCATTAAGTGGATGAAACTCGACTGTGTGGTCCCAGTCTTCCCAACTGAGTCCGCAGCAAACTCAACTCTGGGTAGGAGCCGGTCGGGGCAGAAAAACCCACATGACTCTGATGGGATTCGAACCCACGACCTCCCAGCCGGGAGTCGGCAACGCTAACCACTTCGCCACGGCAGAGCAGGAGGTGTTCTGCCTGGGTGATTTTGTGTGGGTTGAGAACTGCTCCATGTGCACTGTCTTCAGCGGGATACTATTTATAGCATAGCCTTCGTCACATGATTCATGCCACTTGAAGCTGTCTCATGAACAGTAATGTGATTTTCAGTACTTCAGTCACTACAGGCACCCGAATTCATCAGCTGATCCACCCCTCTACGACAAGTTATTTCATGTAGAGAGAGAGTGTGTGGGGACTTTTCTGTGGACCCATTTAGAAGTCCAAATTATTTCATGTAGAGAGAGAGAGTAGCCTTGTCTGTGGACCCATTTAGAAGTCCAGTCTTTAAATCTGTATTCATTTTTCATCATAAGTATAAGTTTGATAACTTTTCAACCCACTTGGTAACCCTTTTGACCGCAAAAGTCATTTGCTTCTTGTTGTTGTCTTTGTGTTTATCAGTTCCTGGTTTCTCTTACATCATGGTGGCAGATCCAGGCCTCTGTCACAGCTTTGCAGTGGCCTGGGTGGTCACTGTACTTGTTTGTTGTTCTCCACAGCCTCTGACAATCATGAACAGGTGAATGTGACTGTTGAATCCTCACTCTGATCTCTGACATATCCATCCATTCATTGTTTTGTTCTCCCAATGTCACTTCCTGTCTTTTTCTCTCTTTTTTTATTATTTTTTTTTATGCGCCTTGGTAAACATTGTCATAACTCAGATGTTTTTTTTGTTTTTTTTTTTTGGTCTGTAGCTATGGAGAAGGAACTGCTCTTGTCTTCAGTTTCAAAGTCAGTTGAGAATGAAGCTCAGAACAACTAGGTTTCGTTTTAATGAAGGTTATTTCATGTTCACTTGTAAATTAAAAAAGTTGACAGATACCAGTTTCTCTCTCTTGGCCACAAACATGTATTTTTGGGTGTGAGGAAGTCCGGCTGTACATTGAAACCATGCGCTTGGAATCACCCCTTCGTGTGAGCCCTGCTCCTTGACTTGTCCACTGTGAGCATGAAGATCCAAACCTGAATTTTGTACTCTGCTGATAAAAGTCAAGGACCATCTTCAAATTTCACTGACTGCAAATGAAAATTAGTAACTAAAAAGTTTTTAAAAATTGAAAAAAGGGACAGTAAAGTCTCTAATGCAAGATCCAAACCTGAACTTTGTACTCTGCTGATAAACGTCAAGGACCATCTTTAAATTTCAATGACTGCAAATGAAAATTATAACTAAAGAAAGAAAGAAAGAAAAAAAAGGGACAGTAAAGTCTCTAATGCAGAGACTGACTCACAACAGTGACACGGGAGACCTTACACTGTGCGTGTGAATCCTCCTTCCTGTCGGCTTATCAATCACTGTTCACACCTGAGGTCAGAGTTCAGGAAAGTCAAGTCACAGAATTTGCACCCATTTCCATACCAGTTTTGACAGCATGCCATTGATAGCGACAGTAACAATGGCAATGCGTGGAGTGTCAAAGTTTGGCACTTGCCCCCCTCTGTTCAGAATGATGCCACATGAAAGGCCTGTAATTAGGGCTGTTAGTCACACCCTCAAGAATGCAACAAGAGCACTGTGTGTTTGTCATCCTTGACTTTTTATGGGTAGTATTCATTCTGCATTTGTGAACCTACTGATTCGTGAACACATATGCTTGAACTTTGAACATGTTCATCCATGATTATGCTTAACTGACTGGAAGATATTAAGCTATGCATGTCTGAGTCTTTTCTGTTATAGTGGACAGCTCACAGAATCAGTCATTTATTTCGAATTAAGATTTTTATTATGGAATTATGAGCATTAGTGTCTGGAATGATTGATGAATGATGTCTGTGGATTTCTGTTTTATTGTGGACTGAGTCATTACTGTCAGTTTATGGATTGTGCACTGTCAGGTTATGGAGTGTGCAATGGTTGAAGGTCTGTACTATATGTGTGATGATTGTGTGTGCGTGAAGTGGGTAATGGTTGTATGTTTGTAGCAACTATGTGATGATTGTGTATACATCAGTGTGGATTGTGTAATTTCAGTGAAAGTCGGTGTAAATTGCAATGTGTGTAGGTCTGTTTGGATTGTGTGATGAATGTAAGTCTGCATGTCTTGAAAGTGTGGATTGTAGAATGATTGTGTGGATTGTGTGATGATTGTATGCCGGTATGGATTGTTTGTCCGTGCAGATTATGTATAATTTTATGTCAGTGTAGACTGTATGATGATTGCATATCAGTTGAGATTGCATGATGGTTGCATGTTGATGATTATTCTATGCTATTGTGGATTGTATGGTGACTTTGTTCTAATGTGGATTGTTTGATAATTGCATTCCTGTGTGGATTGTATGTTATTGCATGCCAGTGGGGATTGTACAGTGATTGTATGCCAGTGATGAATGTATTATGAGAGAATTTACGTCAGTGTGAATTCTGTAATGATTGTTTGTCATTGTGGATTGTATGATGATTTAATGTTGATGGGGATTACATGAACATTGTGTGTCAATGTGGATTGTATGATAATTACGTGTCAGTTTGGATTATATGCAAATTATAGGTTAGTGTTGACTGTGCATCAGAGTGGACTGTATGATGATTGTGGGTCTGTGTGGATTGTATGATATTTACAGATCACTTCAGATTGTATGCAAGTTGTTGGTCAGTGTGGATTGTACATCAGAGTGGACTGTATGATGATTGTGGGTCTGTGTGGATTGTATGCTGCCTGTAGATAAGCGTAGATTGTATAATGATTGTAGGACTGTGTGGATGGTGTGAATAATGTTTGTAGTTCTCTGTAGATTGTATAATGGTATCTGTGTTGATTGTATGATTTGAAAGTCTGTATGGAGTTTAAAATGAGTGTTATGTTTGCATTGTTATAAATGTGAGAGTTCTTTTTAATGATTGCACTTATGTGAAGAGTGTTTGATTTGCAGATAAGCATGGATTGTTTGATGATTTCAGTTCTTTACAATTATATTTAATGGTTGCAAACTTGTATTGATTGTTTGATGAGTGCAGATCTGCATGGATTGTTTAATAATTGTGATTCTGTAAGGATTGGTTTAAATTCTGTATGGATTGTTGCTGATTGCAGTTGTGAATGGACCACTGGATAATTGCAAGTGTGTATGGACTGTTTGATGATTTCAGATGTGCAAGGTTTTTGATGATTGAAAACAGTGTAAGGATTGTTTTGATGATTACAGTCATGTATGTGTTATTTGATGATTGTAGGTGTTGATGGACTTTGTAATAATTGAATGTGTGGATTCAGATTTTCATGCGTGCTGATTTCGTTTTTTGTATGTAGATTGTATGGTAAAGTGTATACACATTTTTTATGGTTGTCTGCATTTTCATTTTGTGGCAGATACTAATGTTGCTCAGTTAAGTTTGTATGATGATTTTGACTTTGGGGATTGTGTGGTAATTTTGACTTTGGGGATTGTGTGGTAATTTTGACATGAGGATCTTGAGAAACTGTGTTTGTACACAAATTGTTCAGCTAAAACAAAAAACAACCCAACCAACCAAACGGAAAAACACCTTAAAATTGAATTGGTGAATAATTGATTAAATGTGCATACTGTTACATTAATAAATGTGGTCTAATTTCTGCTGATGTATGATAAACATACTCAGTGTATACGTGTGTCTGTATATGTGTGTGTGTGTGTGTGTGTGTGTGTGTGTGTGTGTGTGTGTGTGTGTGTGTGTGTGTTTTCTAGTCAGTACAACCTATGGTTAATCTGACAATAAAAGGTTTCAGTTCAGTTCAGTATGAGTTTTTTTATTGAAGGTAAAAGAATAAGCTGTACAGCTTTTTAAAATTCCACCCTGCCCTCTGTGTGTGTGTGCGTGCGTGCGTGTGTGCTTGCTTGCGTGCTTGCTTGTGTGCATGCGTGCGTGTGTGTGAAAGAAAAGACTGAGAAAGGGAAATTGGCATGTGTGAATACTTGTACATGTTAAACAAGAAGTGAAAATAGTGTGCCATTAAGCTACATCAACGTAATACTGGTCATACCTGATTTCTTTTCCAATAAATACCTGTCCAAATTGAGCTCAAGTGTGTGCAGCAATGTGGTGAGAGTGGTATAAATGCACGTTGGTTTCCTCAGCCGGGATATGACCCTCACTGCCCTGATATGACCCTCATTGATCTGATATGACCCTCACTGCCTGATATGACCCTCATTGCCCTGATATGACCCTCATTGCCCTGATATGACCCTCACTGCACTGATATGACCCTCATTGCCCTGATATGACCCTCACTGCCCTGATATGACCCTCACTGCCCTGATATGACCCTCATTGCCCTGATATGACCCTCACTGCCCTGATATGACCCTCACTGCCCTGATATGACCCTCGCTGCCCTGATATGACCCTCACTGCCCTGATATGACTTCACTGCCCTGATATGACCCTCACTGCCCTGATATGACCTCACTGCCTGATATGACCTTGACTGCCCAGATATGACCCTCATTGCCCTGATATGACCCTCATTGATCTGATATGACCCTCACTGCCCTGATATGACTCTCACTGCCCTGATATGACCCTCATTCTCCTGATATGACTCTCACTGCCCTGATATGACCCTCATTGTCCTGATATGACTGTCACAGCCCTGATATGACCCTCACTGCCCTGATATGACCCTCACTGCCCTGATATGACCCTCATTGATCTGATATGACCCTCATTGCCCTGATATGACCCTCATTGATCTGATATGACCCTCATTGCCCTGATATGACCCTCATTGCCTGATATGACCCTCACTGCCTGATATGACCGTCACTGCCCTGATATGACCCTCATTGCCCTGATATGACCCTCACTGCCCTGATATGACCCTCACTGCCCTGATATGACCCTCACTGCCCTGATATGGCCCTCATTGCCCTGATATGACCCTCACTGCCCTGATATGACCCTCATTGCCCTGATATGATCCTCACTGCCCTGATATGACCCTCACTGCCCTGATATGACCCTCACTACCCTGATATGACCCTCATTGCCCTGATATGACCCTCACTGCCCTGGTATGACCCTCACTGCCCTGATATGACCCTCATTGCCCTGATATGACCCTCACTGCCCTGATATGACCTCCACTGCCCTGATATGACCTTCACTGCCTTTTCGTGACCTCCACAGTTCCGATAGAAACCTCACAGTCTTGACATGACTCTCACCGTCCTGATATAATCTTCAGAGTCTCGCTAGGACCATCACAACCTTCTATGACCTCCACAGTCCTGGTGTGGTCTCCACAAACCTGATCCACAACTCTGACATGAGCTCCACGGACTACTCAACAATCCTGACAACACCTCCACAGTCCTCATAATTATGGCCTCCATTGTTCTATCCAATATGACATGTACAATCTGGACGCTTGTCTACAGCTCCACAGCCCAAACATCATCTCCACAGCTCTGAATAGGACCTTCATTGGCCTCAAATGACCGTTCAATCTTGACGCCGCCTCCACAGTCCCAAGTGTGATCCCAACAGACCCAGCTTCACTTCTGTACAGGCATGACTTGATGATCACAATAGCCTTTAAGCGCGCGTACATGTGTTATGAATTCAGTATCAAAGCAAATGGAGGGGGAAATGCCTTCCGCTAAAAAAAAAAAATGACACGTGAAAAATTCATATGACAACAAAAGTAAAACACACATATGAAGAAGCCTATCGTGTTTTCTACATCTTCCTGTTGGTGATAGCATTACTCTCGCCCACTCCGACACGGCCAACACACACACACACACAATCTCCCGGCACCAGGTCATAGTGGTTTATCACTTTCAGGTCGCAATAAGGCCGCTTATCAAAGAAGACGCTGATCGGCCGCTGAATCAATTTCCATGGTATCCTGGCTGAATTAAAACAAACAAAAAAAAAACGTAGGATACATCCATGGAGATTCCCCATCTTACGGCAATGATTGCTCACTCGCTGAGCCAGGTTGGCGCTATCCAATCTGGGATGAGTTTAGTACTCACTGCCGGGCGAATGGGCGTCCACGTTAATGTTCTAACGTTCAAGATGCTGATAATGATCTTCTCACAGGCGTGAATGTCTGGCTAAAATCGAAACAGTGTACAATTAGACCAGGGAGAAGCGTCACGTAATTTTATAGGGTTTTTCCGGTCGGCTGGTTAAAGCAAAATTATGAATGTGTCGTCATGTATCAGGTAATTAAAGAAATCTGTGCACAAATCTTTTTTAAGAAAATCGGGGATTCAAAAAGTTATAAATAAACCTCAACTGGGCTCACGACCGTCACGGTTTCAACTTCCTCTTTAATGTTGTTTCCACTGATGCGAATCAGTAACACTACACCAAGTTTAGTCACGTAAATACTGTGACAAAACCCAAGGTTCTGTATTGTTTTCAGTTCATCAGATCGTTCAGTGAGTCCACGAATCCAATCTTTTCCTTAGGAAAACAACAACAATAACAGTAACATACACATTTTCGACGCAAGTCAATTCAAGTAATTTGCCCAGTGTCATTATATTGTCACTGATTTGTAAGTTTCGAAAGACACAACACTGACCTTTCTTTCCCCATCAGTAGCTCTTAGTACATTTAATGGGTGACTGATTGCTGAGCCAGGTAATGGGCAGTTTGTCACATTTTGACAGCGAAAGCTTGTGCTTCTACATACGTCTTCAGTGTCGTGGCACGTTAGTAAGTAATCGTAATTAGTATCACTTAGTTTTATCTCGGTTGTCATTTCTTTGTTTCAAACGATATGTTTCATCCATCTTAGCCTTTTATTCATCTACCCCTCACTCCACACACACACACACACACACACACACACACACACACACACACACACACACACACACACATTCACACTGTATGTCTGTCTGTCTGTATGTCTGTCTGTCTGTCTCTCTCTCTCTCTCTCTCTCTCTCTCTCTCTCTCTCTCTCTCTCTCTCTCTCACTCTCTCTCTCTGCGCGTGCGAATAAGCGTGCGTGTGTGTGTGTGAGTGTGTGTATGAGTGAGTGACAGTCTCTGCAGTTTCTTGCATATTTCTGCACTTTATCGTCAACGTACTCTTTGCTCGTTATACCACACATGTATGTGGATTATTGATCGATCTCCAGTCTAACAGCCCTGATATGTCCCCATGGG